>JAESUZ010003725.1:295000-770401 GCA_017311185.1 Proteles cristata cristata
TTTATAGATGTATAATTAACATATCGTAAAATTCACCCAATTTAAATTCAATGATTTGTAGTAAATTTATTGAGCTGTGCGACTATCATCATAATTTCTTTTTAGAATATTTTTCATCACTCCAATAAGATCCCTCATGGTCATTGACAATTAATTTCCATTCTAATACCCCAACCCAGGCAACCACTTATTTGCTCTCTGTCTCTATAGATTTGCCTTTTCTGGACATTTCATGTACTTACCATGGAGTCATACAAGATGTGATCTCTTGTGTCCAGCATTTTTCATTTAGCTTAATGTTTTGAGGTTCATTCATGACATAGCATGTATCAATAACTCATTCCTTTTTATAACTGAATAGTATTCCATTGTATAGCATAACAGTTTTAAAAATTCATTCACTGATTAATGGACATTTGAGTTGTTTTTTATTTTCACTTTGTGGCTATTATGAATAATACCTCTGTGAACATTTACAGGCAAGTCATTGGTGTTCGTATATTTTCATTTTCCTTGGATAAATACCTAGAAGTGGAATCATTGGGTCATATAATAAATTTATATTTAACTTTTTAAGAAACCAAGAAACTGTTTTCCAGAGTGTCTGTACAATTTTACATCCCTACCAGCAATGTATAAGACTTCCTGTTTTTCCACATTCTTGCCACTGTTTATCACTGTCTGATTTTTATTATTATTATTATTATTATTATTATTATTATTATTATTATTATTGTAACCATTCTCGTGGGTGTAAAATGGCATGTCACTGTGATTTTAATTTGCATTTCACTAATGACTAATGATGTTGGGAATCTTTCCATGTGCTTATTAGTCCATCCTGTAGCTTTTTTGGTGAAATGGTAAAAATGCTCATTTTTAAAAATGTTTTATTTATTTTTGAGAAAGAGAGAGAGAGCGCGTGAATGGGGGAGGAGCAGAGAGAAAGAGAGAGAGAGAGAGAGAGAGAGAGAGAGAGAGAGAGAGGATCCAAAGAGGGCTCTGCACTGACAGCAGCAAGCCTGATGTGAAGCTTGAACTCATAAATAGAGAGATCATGATCTGAACCAAAGTCTGACTCTCAAGTGACTGAGCTACCCAGGTGCCCCCCCAAAATGCTCATTTTTTAAGGGAGTTGTTTGTCTTCTTCTTATTGAGTTTTGACAGTTCTTTGTATATTCTGGATACAAATATTCTGAGCAAATATTTTCTCCCAATCTGTAGCTTGTCTTTTATTTTTTCTTTTCTTTTTTTAAAATAGAGTATTGACCATTTTTATAATTTTATTTTTTGAAACAGAGAGCATGAGTGGGGGAGATGCAGAAAGAGAGGGGAAGAGAGGATCTGAAGTAGGCTCCATACTGACAACAGAGAGCTTGAACTCAAAACCGTAAGATCATGACCTGAGCCAAAGTCAGACGCTTAACCAACAGAGCCACCAGGTACCCTATTTTATTATTTTTTTTTAAGATTTAATTTTTTAAAGTAATTTCTACACCCAACATGGGCTTGAACCCCCAACCCTGAAATCAAGAGTCACACAGTCCACTGACTGAGCCACCCAGGCACCCCTTATTTTTATTTTTTTGAGTAGGCTCCACACCCAATGTGAGGCTTGAATTCATGACCCTGAGATCAAGAGTCACACAGTCTACTGACTGAGCCATCCAGGCACCCCTATCTTTCATTTTCTTAATGGTATCTTCAAAAAAATATTTTTTCAGTGTTTATTAATCTTCAAGGGAGAGACACACACAGAGTGTGAACAGGGAGAGGGTGGAGACACAGAATCCAAAGCTCTGATATGTCAGCACAGAGCTCAATGCAGGCCTTGAACCCACAAATCACGTCCGAAGTTGGATGCTTAACTGACTGAGCCACCCAGGCATACCTCCCTTTTCTAAAAATTTTAAATGCTTTTAATAGTATCTTTAAAAAATTTTATGGGGGCAAAATTCACAAAACATAAAATCAATCATTTAAAATTAAACCAAGGTGCCTAGCTGGTTTAGTCAGAAGAGCATACAGCTCTTGATCTTGGGGTCATGAGTTCAAGCTCCATGTTGGGTGTAGAGATTATATGTATCAGTCAATCAATCAATTAATCTTTAAAAAAATTGAACAATTCATAAAAAATACCTTTTGAAACAAAAAAATTTTAATTTTGATGGTCTAATATATCAAAATTTTTGAATAGATAACTTGTTGTGTCATATCCAAGAAACTTTTGTCCTAACCCAAAATATGGAAGATTTTTCTCCAGTGTCTCCCAAAAGTCTTATAGTTTGACTCTTGTCTGTAGGTTTCTGATCCATTTGAGTTATTTTTTTGTGTATGGTATAAAATAGTTTAAGTTCATCTTTTTTGCATATGGATATCGTGATGTATATATTTCTAATTTCAATAGATGTGGCCAAATTATCTTCCTAAAACACATCTGGCATCATACCAATCAGCAGTGAGCATGGCTGTTTTCTCACACTCTTGCTAACACATCTGAGGTATCAAACTTTTTGTTATAAGCAAATCTAATAATGAAAACATAGCAACTTGGGGCACCTGGGTGGCTCAATCAGTTGAGCATGTGACTCTTGACTTTGGCTTAGGTCAGGATCTCACAGTATGTGAGTTTGAGCCCTGAATTGGTGCAGAGCCTGCTTGGGATTCTCTCTCTTTGCCCCTCCCTCATGCTCACTCTCTCTCTCAAAATACATAAATAAACTTAAAAAAAAAAAAAGATAGCAGCTCATAGCTTTACTTTGCTAAATTTCTACTTTATGCACATCCTAAGGACTATTGTGAAATATATTAGCTCAATGCATTAGTTATATATTGTTTCAGCATATATTACTATATATTACCAAGAAACACAAATGACTGGACCATTTAACCTTGCAGGACCTGCCCCTCCTTCCCTCCAATTTAGGACTGAAAACAAAGTCATAGTCCCCATATATCTAATTGCAACCTTTGCCACCTCAGAAGTTTGCATAAATGGAGGCTGAGCTCTAACATTCCCAGGATTGTTTCTGGTCTGACACCTTCCCAGCTTGCATAAGGTGACCTGGATACTTGTTGCTTGACTCTTTTTTTTGCCTGAGGAATTATATGCATGATTTTAATTTTTTAAGAAGAGATATAAATTCTGGTTTAAGATAGACATTTCCAGTGAGTACTATAGGCAAGAAATAATTCTGATCTGCAATCTGTAGGGCTTTACTAGGGTCCTACAGTAGGGCTTTACTAGGAGGAGGACAACTTTAGGTTTGAGAGCAAGAGCAGAGGGAACTGGGGATAATGAACAGGAGTAGAAGCTCTGACATGCTGTTTATTACCCAAAGGAGTTCTTTAGTCCTACAGTCACTCATCTGAATCTCAGTCCTCCCAAAAACTGCAGGAGGAAGTGCTCAGAGCTCCTTATGGCTATTTATTTTTATAACTTTTTTTCTGCTTCTATATTCAGTATGGAAAATCTGAAGGATTACAGAGAAGCAGAGTCTCTTTTTTGCATTGATTCAAGAAGAGACAGTTGCGAAGTAGGTGAAAGAGATAGTCCTAGGTTGAAATGTCAGGTCTGTTTCTTGCATTCTCTGTGAATTTTGGCAAGTCATTCAACCCTTTCTAACCTCTGTTTCCACCTCTAGAAAAGTAGTAATCACAATGCCTCCTACCTCATCAGGGATGAATATTGATTGGCACATCTAGTTCAGGACATACAGTGGGCACTCAGTGTGTCTCTGTCTCCTTTCACAATTTATAAATAAAGTTTTATCCAAGCAGTTCCTGAGCATCCTTAAGGTGTTATTATATGCCAGAGGAAATACAGGGATGGATAAGACCATGGCTTTGCCCTTGAAGAACTTATGGTTTGGGGAAGGAGAGATTAAATGATCCAGTCTGCTGCCTTTTGATAAAATAGACATATGACTCCAATTTTCAGATGTCAACAGAGACCCAGAAAACCCAGGAAATAGTAGGGAGGGGACTGGAACACAATTAAGAGGAATATTGGGACAGAAGTGATGAGAAAGGAATTTTGGAAATAAAATCGTGTCAGTTTGTAGTTTAAAAGACACAAACAGGGTCCCCTGGCTGGCTCAGTCAGTAGAACATGTGACTCTTGATCTCAGGATCATGAGTTCAAGCTCCACATTGGGCATAGAGCCTATGTAAAAAAAAAAGAAAAGAAAAAAAGAAGAAGAAAAAGAAAAGAAAAGAAAAGAAAAAAGAGGAACAAGCATGCCTGGGAATGAATCAAGGGTTACAAATCTAGCCCTGAAGGTGGACTGCATTTTGTTTGTACAGCATTTACCCCCTACCCAATATTTTATTATGAAAATTTTCCTTTTTGTTTTTAAGTTTATTTATTTTGAAGAAAGGGGGAGGGGGGAGGGGCAGAAAGAAGGAGAGACAGAATCCCAAGCTGGCTTCACTCTGCCAGAACACAGCATGACACTGGGCTTGAACTTGCAACCTGAGATCATGACCTGAGCTGAGATCAAAAGTCAGGTGCTTAGCCAACTGAGCCACCCAGGTGCTCCTATTAATGAAAAATTTCAAACATATAGAACAATTGAAAGAATCGTGCGGTGAACATCCATCTATCTACCACCTAGATTCTATGGTTGTTAACAGCTTACTATATTTGCTTTGTCATGTATGTATCATTCATCTAGCCCTCCATCCATCTATCTTACTCTTTGATGCAATTCAAAGAAGCTGCAGAGTTCATTCTACCTCTAGATATTTCAACATACCTACTGTTAGAGTTCAATATTTGCTTTTGGTTTTTGGCTTAATTTTACATACAGTGATATGCATAGATCTCAAGTATACCTTTTGCTGAATTGTGACAAATGCATGCAATCGTGGAATCCACATCCCTAACAAGGTACTGAGAGAACATTTTCAACACCTCCAAAAATTCCCTCCTGTCAGAGGCAAGCACTACTGTGAATTTTTCACAATTGATTAGGTTTTACCTATTCTAAAACATTGTACAAATAGAATTATAGATTGTATACTCTTTTGTATAAGGCTTCTTTCTTTTAGCATGATGTCTGAAACTTATCTATTTTGTATAATTTTTAAAAATTTCCTAGTAGTATTCCATTGCATGAATGTCTATAACACAGTTTATCCATTTTCCTGTTGGTGGAACACACGGAAGTTTTAAACACTTTAAATTGGTTGCCAATGTTGTAGGTTTGACTTCAAATCCTGGCTTTGCATCTTGCTATATATGTGATCATGTGCTGGTTACTTTATGTCCTAGTCTGCATAAATGGGGAAAACTATAGCTATTGTTTATTGAGTGCTTGCTATGTGCCTGCTTGGCACTGTTCCAAATCTTTTACATACTCATTACTCATTTAATCCTCATAATGACCCACAAGGTAGGGCATATTTATAGATTTGGAAACTGAGCACCCAACCCAGGTTGCTGGGAGTGTCCAATGAGATAGTTCGTTTAAAACACATGGGACTCTATTTGGTGATTACAATGTAGAAAGTAAACATTGGCTGTTATTTTTCCTTTTACCTTATTGGCCCTTAGAGGAATTTAAGTTTACTAACCCTAATGGAAAAAGTGTATAAGGCCCTGGGAATAGGGTTTCCAGATAAATGCAGATGTCCAGTTAAATTTAAATTTTATTTTGTTTTAAAGTTCATTTTATTTGGGGCCCCTAGGTGGTTAAGCATCTGACTTCAGCTCAGGTCATGATTTCACAGTTCGTGGGTTTGAGCCACGCTTCGGGCTCTGTGTTGACAGCTAGCTCCGAGCCTGGAGCCTGCTTCAGATTCTGTGTCTCCCTCTCTCTCTGACCCTCCCCTGCTCATGCTCTCTCTCTCTCAAAAATGAATACAACATTAAAAAAAAATAAAGTTCATTTATTTTGAGAGAGAGCTACTGTGTGCATGTGTGTATGCAGGCGCACACAAGCCGGGGAGGGGAAGAAAGAGGGAGAGAGAGGATCCCAAGCAGACTCCATGCTGTCAGCACAGAGCCTGATGTGGGTCTCCATCCCATGAACCATGAGATCATTACCTGAGTCAAAATCAATAAGCTCAAAAAACTCAGCCACCCAGGTGCTCAAAATTTGAATTTTAGACAATGAAAATAATTTTAGCATAACTATATTACATCAATATTTGTCATGTATTAATGCTAAAAAGTTATTCTTGTTTATCTGAAATTCAAATTTAATCGAGCATCCTAAGTTTTTATTTTCTGACTCTGGCAACCGTACTTGGGAGGAAGTGACTAAGGTGACTAGGGACAAAACTAGTGTACCTCATTTTGCAGATGAAGAAACAGTGTTTTTTAATTTTTAATTTTATTTATTTATTTATTTAGAGAGAGGATACAAGTAAATGAGAGGCAGAGAGAGAGAGAGAAGCAGGGCTCGAGCTCACCAGATGTGGGCTTGAAATTACGAACCTGAGATCATGACCTGAGCTGAAGTCAGATGCTTACTGACTGAGCCACCTAGGGACCCCTATTTATTTATTTATTTATTTATTTATTTATTTATTTATTTATTTAAATATTTACGTAATCTCTACACCCAACATGGGGCTCACATGACCCCAAGATCAAGAGTCATGCACTCAGAAGACTGAGTGACTGAGTCAGCCCCTAAAGATTTTATTTTTAAGTAATAGTTACACCCAATATGGGACTCCACCTTACAACCCCCAGATCAAGAGGTGCATGCTCTACCTGAGACAACCAGGGTCTATGAAAAAACATTCTTAAAGAGGGCAAATGAGGGAGCCATGAGCTCTTAAGTGGATCCAGATCTCAGGCTCGCAGAAGCTTTATCTAGTGTCTTCTCTTCCTCAACGCACAGCTCTACCACTTTTCATGTCTTCCCCTGTCTCTGGCAGAGTGCAGAGTGGCTTCAGGGAAGAGGGGGACAGCAACATGACTCAGTGTTCTGTAGGGAAAGCCAGTAAGTGACAGGCGGCATGTGGGCTGCTGGGGTTTCTCTTCCCACTCCTTCCAGCTCTGCATCCCTGCTTCCTTCCCTCCTTCTTTTCCCAGAGGCCTGGAAAGCTCCTTCCTTTGCAGGTAGGGACCTCTTCCAGGCTTCTTACCCCTATTCTAGCATGGTTGGGTTTTGTCCCAGGCTGACCCGGTGTCCAAGGCAGAAGGAGGGTAAAGGTGGTTCCAGGCTTTATAACAACCACAGGGTCTGCATTGTGATCAGGTCTAGGCTTACTTCTGGATCAGGGAACCTGGGAGCCAGAGCCACACAGCATTGGAGATGAGGAAATGGCCAGACTGGGATTTTCTGCCTTCACCAAATCAGCTTCTTCTTAGAGAACCACCAACTACCTACTGTAGATTTCCCAGAATCTTCACAACATCTCTTGTGAAGGTAGGATCTGTTATTTCCATTTAGAGATTTGGACACTGGGGTTAAAGGACTTGTCTAAGACCTCTAACCATAAATTGTTGATAGTCAGGACTAGATTCTTGTTCCATACGCCTTTGAAAAAGCCTAAATTACTAATTCCTGCTAGGTACTGGCTCCTAGATCAGAGCTAATCCACCCTGTTGGTATTAGCAAGATAGGATAGCATAGTCCAGTGGTTCTCAAAATGTGATCCCTGGGGATCAGTATCACCTGGGAACTTGTTAGAAATGCAAATTCTTGAGATAGATAACAGAACTTCCTGACTTTGAAATTCTGGAGCTGAAACCTGGCAATGTGAGTTTTAATAAGCCGTCCCGGTGATTCTGATGTACTCTGAAGTTGGAGAATCTTTGGTGTATGGTAGAAAGAGGTGCAATTTTGGAGAAAAAAAAAAAAAACGTATTTAAAGCATATTTGTTTAAAATAACTTTCATTGACATAGAATATAAATATAGAAGACTACACAAACCAAAAGTATACAGCTCAATGAATTTTCACAGTGAGCATGCTTGTGTACCAGCACCTACATACATCAAGACACAGAACATTATTACCAACTTGGAGAAGCCCCCTTGTGTCTCCTTCCTGGAACTACCTCTCCTCAAAGGGTAAACACTACCCTGACTTCAAATGCAATAGATTTGTTTTGTCTAACATTATACATTTTTTAAAATTGTAGATGAAGACAGAATCTGGAGCCAGAGGACTTTGATTGGATCCCTGGTTCCCTATGGAGTCATCTTGGACCAGCCATCTCATTTCCTTGTCTGTATAATGGTCATAGAAATACCTGAGTCCTTAAAGGGACACTAGCTTTCTCAAACTTGCCTAGTGTTAAGAATCACCTGGGGTAGCACCGGGTGTTATATGGAAACCAACTTGACAATAAACTATTTGGAAAAAAAAAAAAAAAAAAAGAATCACCTGGGGCACTAGTTTAAAAACTCACATTTCCTGGAGCATACATTCTTTATTTTAAAAAATGTTTTATTTATTTCTGAGAGAGAAAGAGAGACAGCATGAGCAAGGGAGGGTCAGAGAGAGAGAGGGAGACACAATGTGAAGCAGGCTCCAGGCTCTGAGCTAGCTGTCAGCACAGAGTCCGACGCGGGGTTCAAACCCATGAACCGCGAGATCATGACCTGAGCCGAAGTGGGACACTCAACTGACTGAGCCACCCAGGCGCCCCCCTGGAGCATACATTCTTAATATGACAAAAATTGGTTGTGGGTAGGAAAATTTTTTTCCTTGCTTATGTAAAAGCACATATATACATATGATACATTAATAGATATACAGTATATTTGTGATGCTAAAATTTCATGGGGGAATAACTAGGGGAAAATGTCTAAAAATATTCCTTAGAGAGATGATAACAACAACAAAAAGGTTGAAAAACACTGCCCTACAGCAGTTTTTCTTCAAGTGTGGTCTGTGGTTAAAAATGCAAATTCTCAGATGCCTGGGTAGCTCAGTCAGTTAAATGTCTGACTCTTGGTTTTGGTTCAGGTCATGATCTCACAGTTGGTGAGCTTGAGCCCTGCATCTGGCTCTGCACTGACAGTGGCGAGCCTGCTGAGATTCTCTCTCTTCTTCTGTCTCTGCCCCTTCCCACCCACTCTCTTCTGTCTCTCTCTCAAAATACATAAATAAACTAAAAAATAAAAAAATGCAAATTCTCAGACCCAACCCCAGACCTACTGAACCAGAAATTCTGGGGGTGGGGCCCTGCAATCTAAGGTTTAACAAATCCTTCAAGTGATTCTGATGGGCACTTAAATTTGAGAACCACTGCCCTGGAGATTCTGAATAGGGTAGTCCTGGAATCTGTATCATTAACAAGCTCTCCTGTGTCTATTGCAGGAAACATTGACATAGAGATTTGAACGCACTTTGAGAAACACAAGTGACTTTCCAGATGGTAAAATATCCTCATTAGGAGAAAAAGGCTAAACAATAATAGCGAAGGTCACTAATTACTAAGCACTTAGCTGGGCCTCTGGATCTACTTGAACAGCCTTTTAATTCTCACAAATTCATGAAGAAGTTAAGAAGATGGACTCTGAAGCCAGACTGCCTGGGTTGGTATACAGCTTGTGACTTGGTTTATGCATCTGTAAAGTGGGGATAATGTACTTTCTTCAAATATTTGTTGTAAGGTTTAAAGATTGCTTGTTGGTCAGTTCTTAGAACACCTGCCGCGTTGGCACCACTTCCCTTACCTTACGGACACCCTGTTAAAAGGAGAATTTAAACCCAATCAATGTAACTCCCTAGTGTACTTTCTTAAGAACTAAACTATAATGCAGTGGTTTTCAAAGTGTGATCCCCCCACCAGTAGCACACCAGAGTCAGAAATGCAAGTTACTAGATCCCATCCCGCATCTGCTGAAAGTGAAACTCTGGGGGTGTTCTGGGGGTTTCAGCAAGCCCTTCAGGTGATCCTGTTGTACACTAGCGTTTGAAAACCACAGCTATAATCTTTAGAGGTTGGGGGAGGGAGGGTGCTTAAAAAAAAAAAAGCCTAGAGCGTCTGGGAGCAATCGCAGAGTCCCTCCCACCTAAGGGCGAGCAAACTCCGAGTTAGCTGCACTCCGCAACTCCAGACAACTCTTCTGGATGGTGCGCAAGGCCTTCTGGGGCCTGTGGTCCAAAGCCCTGCTGAGCCGGAGGCGCCTGCGCATTGGCCGCCAACTCGCTCTAGTCGCTGTGGTCGGGGCTCGGGACCGGCTGCCATCTTAGTCAAGGGACTGGAGAGTCGCCGCCGCCCCGAGTCCCGGTAAACACCCGCGGGCGGACTGGGGGCAGTTCTGGGTAGAGTGGGGAGCCCGCATGTGAGTGTCCGAGGAGAACCAGGGGTGAAAGAGTGCGGTGCGCGGGTGGGGTCCCTAGAGCCACGACTGCTCCCTCTTCTCACTGAGCCGGTGCCCGTGGGGGGCGCGGGGAGCTGGGGCTAGTGGCCGAGGGGTGGGTTGGCCGGAGGCGCGGAGCAGCCACTGTGTGGCCGGAGGCTTGGGGAGCCCCTCACCTCGCCGGCGTCGAGTTGTGAGAGGGCTGGGCCTTGGCGGGCGCCAGCAGGGTCCGGCCCCGCGCCCCTCAGCCCCGCCCGGGGTCGACCCTCCCGCGGCCCGGCCTACGCGCGAGCACGGCGGCAGCGGCCGCTCCGGCCGACGTGGCCCTGTGAGGGGCGGCGGCCCGACCCACCTGCCACTCGGCTGTCCTGCCCGAGACTTTTTGGAGCCCCCCAGTCGCGAGGCGGGCCCAGCACAGCGGCTGCTTCCTCTTTCTTCCACTCCCCTCCTCCCTCTATTGTCCCCCATCGTGGTGGTCCCGGCCCGGGCGCCCTTTTCGGCGCCTGCTGCCCCGCAGGCACCTCCCGGCGTCGAGTTTTGCGGACGTGGAGCTGTCACTGCCCTCCCTCTTGAGTGTCCTTTTCTCTGGCTGAGAAAAGAAAAAAGTAGCTGTGAACGTATTCTAAAGGTCGGAACGTGATAAGGACGTGACTTACTGGGAGCTAAGCGGGGAACTCAAGTTTTCAGAGTCCCAGGGCCGCGACTTAAAGAGAAACACAGGGTCTTTGCGCTCAAGGTAGACATGGGGCCTAAAGTTAAGAGATGTAACAAGGTGAACGTGCAAAACACCCGAAATTCAAGATTCTCCAGTAACAACTCAACTTGTTTTCTTGGTTATATGCATATCTTAATCTTGTTACATCTTCTGCCATACATAATTCTACAGCTTCAGTATACCTTTTTGGGAGTGAGGGTTGGGAAAGAGGAGTGGGATTTTTTTCTTTGAAAATTAATGAGGCACTGGAGCCAGCCACTTATCGTTGCACTTAATTGAGGTCTCCCGCATGTATTCCTAATATAATTCGATTTTAAGGAAGCATGTAATAAAGGCAGTGTATTTCCACCGTCAAAATCGGTTTAGAATTTCTCAGCTGAAATAAAGTTCTCATGGCAGATACGCTGAGAGCCTGCACTGTGTATTCATAGATGCAGTCGAGGTACAGTTATTTCATTCTTAAGATTTAGAAATGAAGGTGGAAATTCGACTGCTTTTTTGAAAAGAGAATGTAAGTTTCATGTTCAGTTTATGAATCAAATTAGAAAGGATATGAAATAAAAAGTGCAGAATACTTTTTCACAGTATTCTAGAGGGAATAATTTCTAAATTCTTTTTAAAAAACATCTTATCATCTATTGGAAGAGACCAACAAACCAGTTCCCAAATTTGCCTATTAGAATAATTAGGGAGCTTTTTAAAAGTAGAAATTCCAGGGCCTCCTTTCCTGAGATTGATTTGGTAGGTCTGCTTTTGGCCCTGAAGAATTTATGTTTAAAACATGCTTCAGGCAATTCTGATGGTCTTGGGAACCACTGAGGCAAACAGTACTGTGGACCTACCAAGGAATTCTCAGAAAGCTTTGATACAGAAGAGGAAGTGACCAGTCCTGTATGGGGTTTGGTTGGCCAGAGGAGGTCACAGGAACTGCCCCTGGTCCTGTTGGGTCTTAGATGATGAGTAGGAGCGTGATAAAGGTGGGGAAGGGGAGGGATAGGACCGGCAGGAAACATGGTGCTGTGTGTAAATGCAGAAGATTGTAGGAGAAAAAGGGAGCAGGGAGTGGAATGGGGAAGGAGAGCATTGTGGGACATGAGGTCAGAAAGGTAAAAGGAGGTAACTATGTGAAAAATTCTAAGAATAATGCTAAAAAACTCAAATTTTATGTTAGCAGTAGATTCAGATTTTAAACAGGGAAGTGATCTGAATACGTGTGTGTTGTAGAAAGGTTGCTCTGGCGATGAGAGTAAAAGGATGGAAAATGGCTGTTGCAGAAGTCTAGGTGAGAGGCGAAAAGGCTTGATGTTGGAGAGAGGCTGTCGGGATGATCAAGGGATTGGATTTAGTTACTTACTAGTACATTATTGTTGCCATATTTTTGGATGAGGAATTTTTAGGGCCAGACTGGGTAAAGAGCTCTTGATCTGCGAAAATAACCTATTAGCAAATCTGAATAATATTGCCATGTTATATATATTGATGGTATGAGAGTAGATTGTTCTTAGCACTTTGAAAATTAGAACCAGATTGAGTGCAATTGGAGGGGAGCTTGGAGATTATACTGACATTTATGACTGGCAACACTATTGATCTAAGGTTGTTTGAAGTGTTTTTCTCTCCTACTCAGAAGCTTGGTATTAGAATTTTAGAGTTAGAAGAGATTGCAGAGATTATTTAGTCCATGGTAGCAAATATATTTTGGTTTATGAACCAACTAAGCTTTGAAATAGCTCCAGGAGCCCTATATTGAGAAGGATTTTGGTCATATATTCTCTGGGAAAGTAAGTTAACCATTGATTAGTGATGTTTCCTGTGGACACAGTTATCTAGTGGGTGCTGTGTGTGCCAGGTGTATGCCATCCTTAGACTAGTCCAAACTATTAGTTTTCTGCTTAAAAAAGAATCTTAAACAAGTTAAATAATTTACCTAAAAGTAGTTAAGAATTAGAGCTAGAAGTAGAACTGAGTTTTGTAACTCTTAGTTTGTTATTCTCCCGTGTTATCAAGATGAATGTCTGCTGCTAAAGAGCTTTCGATATTGGACCAAAAGAAAAAAGGCATTTCTGGCTTGTGCCTTTTGACTGTTTAGGTAAGAGTTTGGCGAGGAACTTTGGCCTAGAACTAAATTTTGTAAATTTTGTCTGGCTTAAGACAATTGTTGTTAGTACTGATAGGAAGTAGTCACCTGTTTGTGGTTTTTTGTTTTTTGTTTTTTTCACTTCCTTGTTCCTCACCGTTCTCTCAGTTTTAGGTTTTGAGGATTGGTTTCCTTTATGTGAGTTAAGGCACAAATATATAATGTTATTTATTTGTTTGTTTATTTAGTGTTAACAGCATTTTGCCAATTTCTAGGCTCATAATAAGTGCTTAGTAAAGGCATGTTGGTTTTTGTGACTGTACATGATATAGTTTTGAGTCAATGTAAATTAGTGTGGGGTTGCAGAATTGAACTACAGTATTATCTGGTTGGTAGGTCGGCCCTCAGCGAAAAATATTGGGTTGGAAACTAGCCTCACAACTAGTAGTCATTAACTAGGAGCTGTTCCTCCTTCTGTCTAGCAGTGCTGTACTTGGAAAACTGCTACCTCCTCACCTCTTGCTTCTTTTCAGAACTGGCTATACTCTGATCCTTGAAGTGCTTTTTCTTTTCCTATCCCTAGGAGCCTCTGAAGTTGCAGGGACCATCCTTACAGTGACCCCAATAGTTAGAGTATATGTTTATATTGCCATCCTCGTTTTGTCATGTAGCCATCATAGCCAGGTGGTCATCGCCCCCATGGTATGTTTGAGTCCTTTTCTCCCTGACTCACCCTGCCCTATCAAAAACTATCTATCCCTCCCCCCCAAATGATTTATTCCATGAAACTTTTTATTTTATTATTTTTTTAAAGTAATCTCTGTGCCCAACATAGGGCATGACCCCAAGATCAAGAATCACATACTTTACCAACTGAGCTGCCCAGGTAACCCCTTTTCTTTCCATGAAACTTAAAAAGACATTGTGTTGTCAGATTTCCAAGGTCATTGCTAATCTGATGTGTTTTACCACAGGAATAATGTGTTAATGGACCCTCCTTCCCCTCTCAGGTAACATGCATTTAACAGTGGCCTTCTGGAGACAACGCCTTAACCCAAAGAAGTGACTCCAGTGGTGAGAACTGCAGGTATGGTGACAGGCCCATGAAAGAGATTGGGGGGCTGGAATGGTGCAGAGGGTGAGCTCTTATCATATAACTGCTGTGGAGATGGAGGTATGGGGAAAAAGGAAGTTGAAGAAATAGACAGTTTCCACTTGGATCTGAAACCAAGTCTCTTCTATAAGCATTAGCCTGTGAGCCACACTTTGCTCTTACTTTAGGTCCTCTGACTTTTTTGTTGTCTTTTTTTTTAAAGTTTTGTTTATTTGTTTATTTATGTGTGTGTGAGAGAGAGAATGAGCAGGGGTGAGGGAGAGAGAGAATCCCAGGCCTGCTCCAAGCTCTGCACTAAGTGTGATGTAGGGCTTGGTCTTGTGACCATGTGAGGATCATAACCTGAGCAGAAATCAAGAGTTGGACATTTAACAGAATGAGCTGACCAGGTGACCTTGACTTCTCTGTTTTTCTATTTTTCTTGGACATCTACTTTTCCCACGTTTGCTGTTTTATGAACATTTATTCTGTGTATTCTTGTCCAGACATGTGCAGGTGTATAGTTAAAAAGTATAAGAAGTAAAAAGAAGGCAACATAATGCAGTGGAAAAAGAATAGAGGACTTGGAAAGAAAAGGTCTGGGGTTCTGATTTGATTTTGCCACTGACAGACTGACTTTTGACAAGTTATTTAATCTTGCCTGGACTCAGTTTATGTATTTGTAAAATAGATGTATTGATTCCTACCTGCCTTTCTGACATTGTTGTGAGGATCAAGATAATACAAATTAAAGCTTTAGAAAAAAATGAATTTATAACCCAAGACATTATCTGGGTCTACAAGGTGGGAGAAGTTGGGAGTAATATTGAGAAGGCAAACACGAGGACAGGATAAATTCTCTTTAAAGGATCAGAAGAGAAAAAAGGAAGACTATTGGAATAGAAAAGTAGAGCATGAAAATAGTCAATCAGGAAGAGAATAAGGAGTAAATGAAGTAGAACTTATGGATTGGTAGGTGAGAACGCTGAATAGGACAAAGAATCGTCCTTTTCACTTGCCTCACTCTAACCTTGCAACTGTTTATCTTTACTACTTCTCTTCATGTAAATGTCTATCTATACTTAGATGCCTTTCTTCACCGTAAACATCAGTGTTTATTATTCATACCTCTGTGTGACCCTTTGTGTTTAGTTTATATTTTTGTTAATCAATTGTCCTATAAATGCGTAGAGACCAAGAGTATGATTTGCTTTTTATGGTGTTGCAGGCTATTGCTATTAAAAATGTATGTTTGCTCTGTTTTTTTTTTATAATTATGGAGAGAAGGAAGGAGATGGGGGAACTTTGTGAGAAATAGTAGGAAAGGAACTGGGTAGGAGGGAAAGTAGATAAACAAGACATGGTAAGAAGAATTCTCAAAAAATAATGAAAGGAAATACATGAAAATCAAAAATACATAGAGCAAAAAAAAAAGTGAGGAAGGAGGAGATGGTGTTATCTACAGGAAAGGAACAAGGCAGTTTTCATTTCTTTAATGGTGATGTAATACCTCACAAAATGTTATGTGTTGGGAAAGATCATTCTCCATACCAAGCATCTTTAAAATATTTTCAAAAGTATCCTCTGCATCCTGAGCTCACAGAGTAGTTCTTTGTGTAAAGAAAACTAGGCCAACATTCAGGAGACCTGGGTTCTAACCTTGGTGTTGCTTGTTACTTAGTTCTGTAATCTTGGGCAATTCACTTAAATCTCTGGGCCTCCGCTTCCTCACTTGTCTATTAAAGGTATTGAACATGATGGTCTCTCAATTTTCTTTTAGCTCACTCTTGATTATATTTTGTGCTTCATGGACTGGCTCACTAATTTTTTAGGGCTTTGTTGATATCACAATATAAGATTGGCCTTAGAAATATCTTTTTTTTAAAGAAATGTAAGTTTTTTTTAAACCTTTTAAGTTTATTTTTATTAAAAATTTTTAAATGTTTATTTTATCTTAGAGACACATACTTACACATAGAACACAAGTGGGGGAGATGCAGAGAGGTAAACACAGAATCCAAAGCAGATTCCAGACTCTCAACTTGGGGCTTGAACCCACAAACCATGAGATCATGACCTGAGCCAAAGTTGAACACTTAATTGACTGAGCCACCCAAGCGCTCCTGTTTTTTATTTTTTAGTGTTTATTTCTTTTTGAGAGAGAGACAGAGCAAACAAGGGAGGGGGCAGAGAGAGAGAGTGAGGGAGAGACAGAATCCAAAGCAGGCTCCAAGCTCTGGGCTGTCATCAGAACCTACCTACCACCTACCAGGAGATCATGACCTGAAGGATCATGATCTGAAGCTTAACAGACTGAGCCACCCAGGCACCCCACCCAGTCTTTTGTTTTGTTTTTTAATATTTATTTATGAGAGGAGGGCAGAGAGAAAGGGAGAGAGAGGGAACCTGAAGCAGGCTTCACACCCAGCCCAGCACTGAGCCTGGGATTGTAGATCCCAGGATTGTGAGATCATGACCTGATCATGACTTAGAGGCTTAACCTACTGAGCCACCCAGGGGCCCAAATATCTTATAATACGACTTCATAATATCCTTTGCTTTATAAATGAGAAACCATTGTATTTTAAGTTCTGCTTAATTTTTTAATTTTTGTATTTTTTAAAGATTTTATTTTTAAGTTATCTCTGCATCCAAAGTGGGGCTTGAAATGTGGGGCTCAAATTTTCAGTCCCGAGATCAATGCATGCTCTATCAACTGAGCTAGCCAGGCAGGCGTCCTTAAATTCTGTTTTAAACATTGGCAAAAAGTGAGACTTGTAGGGAACCTAAGTATAGAAATGTTAAGTTTATAATATTGAACAAGCATTCACCGAGCCCTTGTTGTGCTAGGTCTCAATGAGCACTTAATATAAAACCCCTGCCTCAAGGATTTTGTGTTTTTTTTGGTCAGGAAAACAAACTTGCTCACCAGTAATTATTATAAAAAAAAAAAGAAAAAGGTGATAAATACTATAATGAAGATCGCATTGCATTGCAATTTAAGGTACTAACTTTATAGATTTATTGGTTCCTTTACCATAATTGAATATGTGCTAGGTGCTGCTCTCTGCTATGTATTGCAGAGACTCATGATGAAAAAAAAGCAGTCCCTGCCCTCAAGAAAGTTCGAGTCTTTTTTCACATCTGGAAACTGCTTACCCTAATTTTCCCTTCTGTCCCAGGAAGTTTTGTACTATATCAGCACTTCATGGTTTTAGTCTAAGAATACATATGCATATTGAGCTTGCTGCACTCCAGAAATGTTTGATAACACACTTGCTGTCTGAGAAAATGTATATTATTCTATTGGATATATAACATTTTTTCTGTCACTGACAGAGAAATTTTTCTTTTAAGATAAGGAAAAAGTCCTAATGCCATCTGGATGGCATGTTTAGGTGGACTTTGATTTTGCCTCTTAGTCATTCATTCAGAGAAAGAGTAGGATCTAAAATTTAGCCTTGATTTGTTGTTCCAGGAAATCAATTCAGTTAGTCACAGAGGAGAGGATGTTAGTCAAAAGGAAGCATATTGTAGGAGTTAACAGTGCGTACTGTATTGTCTGGTTTTGAATTTTGGCTTTACCATGCACTGAGAGGATGATCTTGGTCAAGTTCCTCATCTGTAAATTGAGAATAGTAATAGCATATTACTATATAAGGTTGTTGTGTGGATTAAATAAGATAATGTATTTTTGCTTGAACAATAGTTGGTTCACAGTAAACGTGAAGTGTTAGTTTTTGTTGTTATTATCATCATTACCACCAACCTTGTCTTAAAATTATTGTCGCAATTCATTAATTCATTAAGTAAGCTTATCTACGGTGAGCATTGTAAATTTAAATGCCTATAAGGGCTAAATGAACATTTTAAAATAGTAATGATCAGGTTGGGATTAAGTGAACTAGGGAATTCATGTTCCTCTAATGGGGTAGCTGTTAAGTAGCTTTGGCTTACTTTTTAATTTTTTTAATTTTAATTTAATTTTATTAAAAAGTTTGTTTAATATTTATTCATTTTTGAGAGACAGAGAGACAGAGTGCAAGCAGGGAAGGGACAGAAAAAGAGAGAGACACAGTATCTGAAGTGGCCTCCAGGCTCTGAGCTGGGGGGGAGGTGGGGGGGGCGGGGAATAGAGTAGAGAAAGGCTCAAACTCACTGACAGGGAGATCATGACCTGAGCTGAAGTCGGAGGCTTAACCAACTGAGCCACCCAGGTGCTCCTTTGGCTTACTGTTTTAAAAAGTTAAAGGGTAAAATCGACCATTTTAACCAATAAAAAATACATAATTCATGAGGTACTGGGGTGTCTCAGTGTCCAACTTTTTTTCTTTTAATGTTTGTTTATTTTTGAGAGAGAGAGAGAGAGACAAAGTGTGAGCAGGAGAGGGGCAGAGAGAGGGGGAGACACAGAATCTGAAACAGATTCTAGACTGTGCTGGCAGATCTGAGCCTACTTAGGATTCTCTCTCTTCCTGTCTCTCTGACTCTCCTCTGTTCATGTGCACACCTTCTCTCTTTCTCCTCTCTCTCAAAATAAATAAACAGTTAAAAAAGCGTAATTCATTGTCAGCTCACTATTGACCTAATGGGGAGTATAGGACCAAGTGTGGCCTGAATATCTTAACTTTTATTCTAAACAGAATCGGGGAATCTAGGTTTTGTGAGAAATCTTTTTTTTTTCCTAAATGTTGGCAACTTTTGAAATCACAATATAAACACTGTGGGCCAAACAAATCACCACTATGGGTAGGATTTGTCTTGTGGGTTGCCGCTTTGCAACCTCTATTCTGGAGCTTGACTTTTTGCATCATAACCCATGTTCCCTGCCTTCTGGGAAGAAAGTCCTTACCCACATACAGTTTTAAAACAGTTCATGCAATACCTCAGAGCAGTCTAGGGCTGAATGAGAAGTATGCAGAATAATTATTAAGGCAGAGGAGGGATTTAGAACGGGCAAAGGTATGGAGACAGGAATGGACTTCAGATGGTGGTAGTACGGTGAATAGATTAATTGAAGGTTAGGTTAGTCTGAAGAGGCTGTATGTGAGGGTGGTAATAGGAGAAAGCTTAGAAAAGTTAAGAGACCAGACTGATTGTTTTGGTATAACCTTAAGTCCTGTTGGCTGACTGAATAAAGTGGTATTTTATGGTGATTTATTAGGTAATATTGAGGTCTACAGTGTTTACTAGGGTTGTAGGGTCTGGAGGCAGGGAGACCAGGCTAGGGAGGTAGGTGGGAGCAGGAATGAAAAGGAAGGGATAAAAGCTTGTGTAAGAGACAGAAGCATATATATGGGTTACCCTGTGACAGTGGGACCCTGCAGTAGATAAAGAGGGCCAATTGTGAAAGCTTTTCCCCTCTTCATTCTTTTGTAAAAACTGGGATACATGAAGATAATGGTACTGTTCTTCCTTTTTCATGTTGTGGATCTTGCTTTGTCACTCAGCCATAGCACCCTTCTTAATGACGGATCACATACATAGTCTTAGGATTTCCCAGCTTGCACAAGTAGAATAGAAAAAAGAAGAAACAAAGTAGTTTAGCTGCTCATCACATTTCTGGTTTTGGATTTTTGACAATCTGAATTAACCTCTATTAAGTTTCATTAGACTTTATACATGGAATTTTTGCATTTACCAAACTTTGGAAACATTGACAAATAGTTTACTCATGGGAAAGATGTAGAATTTTGCTGCAGAAACTTGACATGATAATTAATTCATGATTTAGAATGTTTTTTTAAATTTTTTTTTTTTTAATGTTTTATTTATTGGGAGAGAGAGAGAGACAGTGTGAGCAGGGGAGGGTCAGAGAGAGAGGGAGTCACAGACTGAAACAGGCTCCAGGCTCTGAGCTGGCAGTCAGCACAGAGCCCGACGCGGGGCTCGAACCCACGAACCGCGAGATCATGACCTAAGCGAAAGTCGGACGCTTAACCGACTAAGCCACCCAGGCGCCCCCCATGATTTAGAATGTTTAAAGAAACTGATAAATATTGTAGAAAGGTGGAATGTGTTTATTCTGTATAACTTCAGAGAGTGATTTTTAGGATCTTATTTTCACTAGACCTTTTGTCCTGTTTATAGTTTCTCATGAAAATTTTCTTGACATATTGCAAGGAAGTTATTCCTTATTCTTGGCTAAAATGCCAAATGTAGTTATTCTAAGTAGTCTTTTTGGTAAATAAGCTAATAGTATGTTAGACGTAGCATTAAGAATACTTGAAATGCAGCAAGATTTCCCTCGTTGATGAATAAAAGTACTACTGAACTGAGCCTCTGAAAAGTACAAAAAGTTGCTGCCATCAGAGAGATGCAGCAATAAGGTCAATAGATTTGAGCTAAATCTAAATCTCGTTTAATGGAGAAGGGATTTTTTTTTTTTAAGCATGGTCTAACCTAGTTTTTGGAATTCATTTGTTCTGAATATTGAAAGGGATTTCCAGGTGGTTCATTTAATTATAGATCTGCTTTGGAACTGGGAAGGTAAGGAACACAAGAGAGGGATTAGCTGCATTTGTTTCTGTAGAAAGGCAGTAGTCAAAAGGAAATCCCAGATTATCTTTTTCTGTTCTTGAATTTTTTGGAGGAAAGATATTTACTACAAGTCTTAATTGAAAACTGTATTCAGATGTATATTGAAACGTGCAGAACCTAGTTACTACTGCTTTTCTTTGTCAGTATGTTGCTGACATTTATTTGCTGTCATCTCCTTGCCCTTTGTCTTTGTCCTTGAGAGTTTTTACTTTATTTATTTTGTTTTGCTGGTGTTTTAGGAGAGAATGGAATAGAAGTGCTTATGTTCAGTCAGCCCTGTTAATTTATTTTACCATATAAATTGATGTTTTCATCTTTAACAATGAAAATGATGAATTTATCTGCCCTGATTATTTTTTTGTTTGTTTCTTACTGTGGTAAAATATACATGACCTAAAACTGACAATTTTATCTATAAAAAAAAAATTATTAACTTTTATTTATTTGAGAGAGATGGAGCACAAGTTGGGGAGGGGCAGAGATAGAGAAGGAGACACAGAATCTGAAGCATGCTCCAGGCTATTAGCACAGAGCCTCACAGGGGGCTTGAACCCACAAACTATGAAGTCATGATCTGAGCCAAAGTTGGATGCTTATCAAGTTGAGCCACCCAGGGGCTTCAACCATTTTTAAGTGTTCAGTTTAGTGACATTAAGTTAATTCACTTTGTTGTGCAGCTTTTACCATTGTGCATCTCCGAGAACTTTTTCATCATCATCCCAAACTGAAACTCAGTGTGCCTTAAAAAATAACTCACATTCTTCTTCTCTCAACCCCTGGTAACCACTGTGCTACTATTTGGTCTCTGTATAGAATTTGACTGTTTTAGGTACCTCATGTAAGTGGAATCATACAATATTAATATTGTCCTTTATGTTAAGCTTGTTTCACTTTGCATAATGTCTTCAGGGTTCATGTGGTAGCATGTGTCAAAATTTCATTCCTTTTTGAGGCTAATATTCCATTTTATGTGTGTGCCACATTTTGTTTATCCATTCATCTGTTGATGGACACTTAGCTTATTTTCACCTTTTCGTTGTTATGAATAATGATGTTATGAATGTGGGTGCTGTTTAGGTCTTTCAGTATTTTTAGGTGTATTCCCAGAAATGGAATTCCTGGATCATGTTGTAATTCTGTGTTTAATTTTTTTTGAGGAACCACCATACTGTTTTCCATAGCAGCTGTACCATTTTACATTCCCACTGGCAGTGCACAAGAGTTCCCATTTTTGACACTCAAACCAATGCTTGTTATATTCTGTTTTTTTTTTAATAATCATCCTAATGAGTGAATCGGTATCTCATTGTAGTTTTGATTTTCATTTCTCTAATGATTAATGATTTTGAGTGTCTTTTCATGTACTTATTAGCTGCTAGAATATTTTTTGAGAAATGTCTGCTCAACTCCTTTGCCCATTTTTTAATTGGATTGTTTGGGTTTTGGTGTCCTAATTATTTTGTAGGTTTCTGTCCATATCTTTTCTGCTTCTGAGTCTGCTGCTCTTCTCTTCCTTTCCTGTTGTTGGCAAAGCAACTAGAATAATTCTCTCCAATGTATATAGGACCTTAGTAAATGTTTGATGATAAAAGGTTAAAAGTAGAGTTTTCTGGAAAGGTAAAGATTGATTGGGGCAAGGCCTTCATTACATTTTTCTCTAGTTTTGGAGTTCTGTATTCTCTTTTAACAATTTACTTGATAGAATAAAACATTTATAAAAGATTATGCTTTTAGGCAAAGAAGTCCCTGTGTAACTTAAATTTCATTTCAGAGGGGCACGTGGATGGCTTATTCAGTTAAGTGTCATGACTCTTGGTTTCATCTCAGGTCTTGATCTCACAATTCATGAGATTGAGCCCCTTGTGTAGCAGGCACTGCTTGGGATTCTCTCTCTCCCTCTGCCCTTTTCCCACTCACATGTATGCAGATGTGCGCACTCTTTCACTGTCAAAATAAATAAACATTTAAAAAATTTTCATTTTAACAAAGGAAAATATAGGATCTTATTAAGATAAATTTGATTCTTCTCTAAGAGGCTTACTGTTACTGTTTGCCTAAGAAAATACAAGTAAGCCTGAGGTATCCAAAGAAGGGTTTTACTTTTTGTAATTCTTGTTTTAATCATTTCAATCTCATTCACTTTTTAAAAAGTAATCTCTATACCCAACATGGAGTTTGAACTCACAGTCCCAAGATTGAGAGTTGCTTGCTCTACTTACTGAGCCAGCCAAGGGCCCCTCAGTGATTCTTTTTTTTTTTTTTTTTAAAGATTTTAAGTAATCTCTGCACCCAATGCAGGGATCGAACTGACAACCCCAACCTAGATCAAGAGTTGCTTGCTCCATCAACTGAGCCTGCCAGGCGCCTCTCACTTCTTTTGTTGTGTAATGATTTGGGATTTCTTATATTGAGACTGCTATTTATTAGGGCTTTTGTTTTTGTTTTAGACAAGTGGGGTTAGGAGTGATCCTAGACTTGATATATATCTCAATTTTCAAAAGGACAAAACTGAGTAAGTTCAAGTATAGCAATGACATAAATGTATTTTATTTTCCTGTTACCTTTTTTGCTTCCTTTAAAGAACCATGGTTTTATTATTTATTTTTTAAATGTTTTTTTTTAATTCTGAGAGATAGAGGGAGAGAAACAGGGAAAGAGAGAACCCCAAGTAGGCTACATGCTGACAATGCAGGGCTCAATCTCATGAACTGTGAGATCATGACCTGAGCCAAAATCAGTAGTCAAAATCAAGAGTTAGTCATGTAACAGACTGAGCCACCCAGGCGCCCTCAAACCATGGTTTTAAATCATTAAATTAACACTGAACAAAGCTAGAGATTTCTGGTTTGGCCCACATCTTTTGTTTTGACTTTGGACAGTCCATTTTTATTGGATTGTTACTGAGTTTTAAGAGTTTTTTTGTAAATTTTGGATATTTCCTCTATCAGATATGTATTTTACAAATATTTTCTCCCAGCTTTTGCTTATCTTTTCATTATCTTAATAGTGTCTTTTGAAAAGTAGAAGTTCATAATTTTGATGAGACCTAAGTTTTCAATTTTTTCTGTTATGGGTGGTACTTTTGTTGTCACATGTAAGAAATCTTTGCCTACCTGGGCAATCCATTTAACTTTCTTGGATTTCTACTTATAAGAACAAATAAGTTCTCGCTTTGGCAGCACATATACTAAGAACAAATAAGATGTGTGTGGTATTTTTACTTCTTTGGAATAATAGTTTTATTTAGTACCTTTTTGGAGTCAAAATAGAGGAGGTAGTCTTTGGATAGAATACTAAGGTGAAAACCTACAGACCCAAATTGAAGTACAGAATTGGCTCTGCTTTTATAATCCTATTTGTTTCTAATGGGTAAGAGGTAATTTTCTTTTCTTCCTTCCCCCCACAATTATTTCGGGCCCTTGGATGTAAATGATTGTATGTGATTTTTTTTTTCTGGGTTTTTGATACAATCTGAATAACAATGCTTTTTGGCTCCTTTAAGTAAAAATATATAAATTTATTTATAAAATGTATATATATATATTACTAACTTACTAATATTGACATCTAGTTTACTTATACTTTATAGATTAAGTTTAGAAATGATCTGAGAAAGGTTTGTTGGAAGGATGGGGATGGTGGCTATCAGGATCTTGTATTTTGAGGACAATTCATGAGTATTAAGAGATGGTCAGAAACCAGAGTTTCTTGGGAGCCAGGAAATTCAACCTTATATATAATTAGGTTGCATAATTTCACACAAACCTTGTTTACAAATGAGAGCAATATTTATTGTAGCACAATGGTAGTTATATTTATTGTGGCACATCAAATTATTAAACTCTAGCAGTAGAGAGTCAAAACCAGGAAACAACTTGTAATAGTAGTTAATATTAAAATGTTTGTTAGCTGTTTGAGAGGACGGGGGAAATTGCCTTCTAAAGTAGTGGGTACAGAGTTCAAACCAGCAAATGAATGCTAAAAGTTTGATTCTGGTGCCAGTTTCCTTAAATTCTGTTGGCATACTATTGAACCTTGAAAGTTATACCTTTGTGTTTTTCTCTTTGAATAAGATAATCATCTTTTTAAGCATATGCTTTAGATCTACACCCACGCATTTGTTTGGAAAATGGAAAGAGAGCTTTCATTTACATTACGTAAATCCTTCACATTACGTTCAGAGCCAGGTGTCACTTTTAAGGGAGAGAGAGGATGGTTTACATCTTCCCACTCTGCTAAGGTACCCTTTTCCAGTAAATAAGTAGGCAGCTTTTCCCCATAATACGTGGGTTTGAGTTCATTCCCTCTCATTTTATTCAGAATATTATGGAAATGAGTATTTACCTTCTAGCCCAACCAAAAGAACTCTTATCCCCCTCTGACAATACCTTCAGGAACTCATACACCAAGTTCTGTTCTGTTGCTTTGCTATCATTAATGGAGAATGGGATCTAAACATTGTTCCTTCTAGTTAGTCCCTGCTACAAGTGATTGGAGAGGGCAGGATCTAGTTTTCAATTCAGCTGGGTCGTGTGGCTACTGGTTGCATACACAAGAACCATTACCACCTCCATGTTCCTCTTCCAAATGGATTGAGGCTTCATTCTTACATTACTGGATGGCAAATGAGTACAGAATTTTTAACACCCATGCTTTGATACATAGCTTTTTCACTTGAGTGGTGGTTTTAGAACATGGCTAAGTGGCCTTGTACAAAGGAGACTACTCAGTATTTGCAGTTGCCATATATGCTTCTGTATTTTATTAAAAAAATTTTTTTTGTTATTCTTAAGAGAGAGACATAGCATGAGTGGGTGAGGGGCAGAGTGAGAGATGGACACAGATTCTGAAGTGGGCTCCAGGCTCTGAGCTGTCAGTACAGAGCCCATCGTGGGGCTCGAACCCGCAAGCCATGAGATCATGACCTGAGCCAAAGTTGTACGCTTAACTGACTGAGCCACCCAGGAGCAATGTTTGTTAATTTTTGAGAGAGAGAGAGAGAAAGAGAGAGAGACCAGGAGACACAGAATCTGAAGCAGGCTCCAGGCTCTGAGCTGTTAGCACAGAGCCCAAGGCTGGGCTCGAAATTCCAAACCATGAGATCATGACCTGAACTGAAGTTGGTTGCTTAACTGACTGAGCCACTCAGGTGCCCCTATACTTCTGTACTTCACTAAGGCTGTTTGAGAGCTAGACTTCATTAGGTTTTAGTTCTCTGAATACCACTGTGTACTTAAGCTTTTTGTACTTGTGCGTCAGCAAGCAGTTTTTCTTCTTACTGGTTTAATATGTTTTCTTTTTTTTTCTTTTTTTTTTCTTTTTTTTTAATGTTTTATTTATTTCTAGGAGAGAGAGAGAGAGAGAGAGAGAGAGAGACAGCGGGAGCAGGGGAGGGTCAGAGAGAGAGTCACAGACTGAAACAGGCTCCAGGCTCCGAGCTGGCAGTCAGCACAGAGCCTGATGTGGGGCTCGAACCCACGAACCGCGAGATCATGACCTAAGCGAAAGTCGCACGCTTAACCGACTAAGCCACCCAGGCGCCCCGTTTTTGTTTTTTTTTTTTAAGTAAACTTCACACCCAGGGCAGAGCCCAACATGGGGCTGAAACTCACGACTCTGAGATGAAGACCTGAGGTGAGATCAAGAGTCAGATGCTTAACCCACTAAGCCACCCATGCACCCCTCTTGTGCTCCTTTGTAGTCCTACATGTCTCCTTAACTCTGTCCTTTAGAAAGCACTGATGTTTTCTCTCTCAACAGTTTTTCCTTTTCTAGAATGTCATTTAAATAGAATTAGGATGTATCAGTTTCCTAGAACTGCTGTAACAAATTACTACACACTGGTTAGTTTTTAAAACAAAGGAACCTTATTCTATCACAGTATTGGAGTCTAAAAGACTAAAATAAGGGGTCAGCAGGGTTGGAACTTCTCAGAAGAGAGAATCTAGGCCATGCCTCTCATAGCTTCTGATGGTTGTTGGTGATCCTTGCATCCTTTGGCTTTGTATATGCTTATTTCCATTCTCTGCCTCTATCTTCATGTGGTATTCTCCCAGTGTGTCATCACCTCGTCTTTATTCTGTGTATGTCTGTGTCCAGATTTTCTTCTTATAAGATCACATCATTGAATTAGGGCTCATCTCATCTTGATTCCATCTACACAGACCCAATAAGACCAAGTAAGGTCACATTCTGAGGTTTCAGGTGGACATAAATTTTGGGGGAGACTACTTTTTTAAAAAAAAATCATATAGGGGTATTTGGGTGGCTCAGTTGGTTAAGTGTCTGACTCTTTTTTTCTAATTTTTTTTTTAATGTTTTATTTATTTCTAGGAGAGAGAGAGAGAGAGAGAGACAGCATGAGCAGGGGAGGGTCAGAGAGAGAAGGAGACACAGACTCCGAAACAGGCTCCAGGCTCTGAGCTGGTAGTCAGCACAGAGCCCGACGCGGGGCTCGAACCCATGAACCGCGAGATCATGACCTAAGCGAAAGTCGGATGCTTAACCGACTAAGCCACCCAGGCACCCCTTAAGTGTCTGACTCTAAACTTTAGCTGAGGTCATGATCTCAGGGTTGGTGTGATTGAGACCCATATCAGGCTCTGTGCTGACATTGCGGAGCCTACCTGGGATTCTCTCTCTGCCCCTCCCCTGCTCACTTGCACGCATATATTCTTGTGCCATCTCTCAGTCTCTCAAAATAAATAAACTTAAAATTTTAAAAATCATTATACAGTAAAATTGGCTTTTGTGTGTATATGCGTACAGTTGTATGAATTTTAACACATGTAAATAACACCACAGTCAAAATACAGAATAGTTTCATCACGCCAAAACCTCCCTTGTACTACATTTTGTAGTCCTACCTACCCTCCACGGTTTGCAGCCACAGATTTGTTATCGTTCCCTATTATTTTGTCTTTTGGAGACTGTCACATAAATGGAATAATACATATGTAACTTTTTGAGACTTAGTTTCATTCAATATGATTGGTGCCTTCCAGATTTATCCAAGCTGTTGCATGTATCAGTAGTTTGTTTCTTTTTGTTGCTGAGTAGTATTCCAGGATATGAATGCACTACAGTTTATCAGTTTACCTGTTGAGGGATACTGGTTTGTGTGGTTATGAACAGAATTACTATAAACACTCCCATACAAGTTTTATTTTATTGCTTTTGAGAGAGAAAGCACATCCCCCATACAGATTTTAATTGAATGTTACTTTTCCTTTTTTTTTTTTTAATGTTTTATTTATTTCTAGCAGAGAGAGAGAGACAGCGTGAGCAGAGGAGGGTCAGAGAGAGAGGGAGTCACAGACTCTGAAACAGGCTACAGGCTTTGAGCTGGCAGTCAGCCCAGAGCCCGACGCGGGGCTCGAACCCACGAACTGCGAGATCATGACCTAAGCGAAAGTCGGACGCTTAACCGACTAAGCCACCCAGGCGCCCCACCTTTTTTTGTTTTTAATTCTTTTTGCTTTTATTTCTTTAGGCAGGGTTTCTTTCTTTCTTTCTTTTTTTAAATGTTTATTTTTAAGAGAGGGTGAGAGTTGGGGAGGGGCAGAGAGAGAGGGAGACATAGAATCTGAAGCAGGCTTTAGGCTCTGGGCTGTGAGGACAGAGCCTGACCCAGAACTCGAACTCACAGACCATGAAATCATGACCTGAGCTGAAGTCGGGTGCTTAACTGACTGAGCCACTCAGGTGCCCTAGGCAGGGTTGCTTAATGTCGGTACTATGACATTTTGGGCTGGATAGTTCTTTGTTGTGGAGCGCTGCACTGTAGGATGTTCAGCAGCATCCCTTGCTGCTTCCCACTGTTAAAACATAACAAAACAAACAAACAAAAAAAAACCAGATCTCTGCATTATAGTAGTATACTTTTCCCTTCTGTAGTTAGTAAGTAAAATGTGGGGTAATACTTTGAGACCATACAAATATCCTATTTTCCAGTAATCTTTCATTCAGCGGTTTTAGTATTGTACTGATTTTCTATTAGTACATAACACATTATCCTAAAATTTAACAGTTTGAAACAATTTTTTAAATCTGTATAGTTTCTGTAGGACAGGAATTCAGAAGTGGCTTAGCTGGATGGCTCTGACTCAGATTCATTAAGATGCAGTCAAGATGTTGGCTGAGGCTACAGTTATCTGAAGGCTTGACTTGGGGCTGGAGGGTCAGTGTCCAAGGTATCTCACTGCTGTGGCTGGTGGATTGGTGCTAGCTGTTGGCAGGAGGCCTCCATTCCTTGCCACATACACCTTTTTCTAGGGCTGCTGGAGCCTCCTCACAAATTGGCAGCTAGCTTCCCTGGAGCAAGTAACCTGAGATCAAGTGGCATCATCCTTTTTTTAAAAAAAAACTGTGGCATAATGTGTTTAACAGTAAATTTACCATCAAAACCATTTTAGGGGTCTGTGTGGCTTAGTCGGTTGAGTGCTGTCTCTTAATTTTGGCTCAGGTCATGATCCCAGGGTTGTGGGATCGTGCCCCAGGTCAGGCTCCTTGCTGAGTGTGGAGCCTGCTTGATATTCTCTCTCTGACCTTCTCCCCTGCCTTCATGCTTCCTCTCAAATAATTCCACATTCCCTCCTCTCGTGAGTCCTTAGTAACTATTGCTTTACTTTCTGTCTCTGACTTGACTGCTGTAGGTACCTCATATAAGTGGAATCATCTTTTTTTTTTTTTAGTTTATTTTTGAGAGAGAGTGAGAGCAAGGGAGGGGGAGAGAGAGGGGACACAGGATCTGAAGCAGGCTCTGTCCTGACAGCTGAGAGCTGATCTGACACAGGGCTCGAACTCACGAACTGT
This sequence comes from Proteles cristata cristata, assembly GCA_017311185.1. NCBI lineage: Eukaryota > Metazoa > Chordata > Mammalia > Carnivora > Hyaenidae > Proteles > Proteles cristata. The sequence goes on from JAESUZ010003725.1 coordinate 324,516, forward strand.
GATTTCATGACCTGAGCTGAAGTGAGACGCTTAACTGACTGAGCCACCCAGGTGCCCCAGTGTAGAATCATTTTTTTGTGGCTGGCTTATTTCATTTAGCATGTCCTCAACGTCCATCCATGTTATAGCATGTGTCAGAATTTCTTTCCTAATATTTTATTGTATGTATCACATTTTGCTTATCCATTCAACCATTGATGGACACTTGGGTTACTTCCACATTTTAGCTATTGTGAGTAATGCTGCTATGAACTTGTGTGTACAGATACTTTTTATATATCCTTCTTTGAATTCTTTTGAGTACATAATAAGAAATAGAATTACTGGATCATATGGTAACTCTATTTGTACATATATATTTTTTTAATAGTTTATTGTCAAGTTGATTTCTATATAACACCCAGTGCTCATCCCCAAAAGTGCCCTCCTCCATACCCATCACACCCCTTCCCCTCTCCCCACCCCTATCAGCCCTCAGTTTGTTCTCAGTATTTAAGAGTCTCTCATGGTTTGCCTCCCTCCCTCTCCCCAACTATTTTTCCCCTTCTCCCCCGTGGTCCTTCTTTAAGTTCCTCCTAATCCTCTTATATGTGCAAACATATGGTATCTGTCCTTCTCCGCCTGACTTATTTCGCTCACATTAACACCTCGAGTTCCATCCATGTTGCTACACATGGCCAGATTTCATTCTTTCATTGTCATGTAGTATTCCATTGTATAGATAATCCACATCTTCTTGATCCATTCGTCAGTTGATGGACACTTAGGCTCTTTCCATGTTTTGGCTATTGCTCAGAGTGCTGCTATGAACATTGGGGTACATGTGCCCCTGTGCATCAGCACTCCTGTATCCCTTGGGTAAATTCCTAGGAGTGCTATTGCTGGGTCATAGGGGAGTTCTATTGTTAATTTTTTGAGGAACCTCCACACTGTTTTCCAGAGGGGCTGCAACTATTTTTGTATTTTTGAGGACCCACCATACTTTTTCCCACAGCAGCTCTATCATTTTACATTCCTACCATTAGTGCACAAGGGTTCTAATTTCTCTGTATCCCTGACATTTTTTTAATAGTGGCCATCTTAATGGGTATGAGTTGGTATTTCGTTGTGGTTTTGATTTGCATTTCCTTAGTGATTAGTGGGGTTAAGTGTTTTCATGTACTTACTGGTCATACTTTGGAGAAATGTCTGTCATTTCTTTGGAGAAATGTGTTCAAGCACTTTGTCTTTTTTTTTTTTTTTTTTTTTAGTTTATTTATTTTGAGAGAGAGAGAGAGTGAGAGCGAGCCTATGCAGATGTGTGCGGGTGGGGAGGGGAGGAGCAAAGAGAGAATCCCAAGCAGGCTCCACATTGTTAGTAAGGTGCAGGGCTCAAACTCACGAACCAGTTAGATCATTACCTGAGCCAAAATCAAGAGTCATACGATTAACCAACTGAGCCACCCAGATGCCCCTCCATTTTTGAATTAAGTTTTTTATTATTGTTGTTGAGTTTTAAAAGTTCTCTGTATATTCTAGATATTAATCCTTTAGATGAATGATTTGCAAATATTTTCTCCTATTTTGTAGGTTGCCTTTTCATTCTGTTGATAGTGTCTTTTGCATAAAATTTAAAATTTTTGTGGAGTCTAGTTTGTCTATATTTTCTTTTGTTGCCTGTACCTTTGGTGTCATATGCAAGGAATCATTGCTAAATCCAGTGTTGTGAAGTGTTTGTCCTATTTTCCTCTAAGAGTTTTATATTTTTAGTTCTTAACATTTAGGTCTTTGATCCATTTTTAATTTTTGTAAATGGTGTTAGGTAAGGGTCCAACTTTATTCTTTTGCAGGTGGATATCTGGTTTTCCCAACACCATTTATTGAAAGGACTGTCCTTTTCCCATTGAATGGTCTTGGCACCTTGTCAAAAACATTTTACTTTACATGCAAAAGTTTATTTTGGGTCTTTCTTTTCTAGTCCAATAGAATAAGTTTGTATGTCTGTCTTTATGCCAGTATCACAATGTTTTGATTATTGTAGCTTTGTATTAAGTTTTGAAATCAGGAAATAGAGGTCCTCTAATTTTGTTCTTTTTCAAGATCATTTTGGCTATTTAAGATCCCTGGAGATATTTTTCTTTTAAGTTTGTTTTTTGAGAGAGAGCACATGCACGCAGAGGAGGGGCTGAAAGAGAATCCCAAACAGGTTCCATACTGTCAGTGCAGAGCCCAACTTGGGGGTCCATCCTGCAAACCATGAGATAATGACCTAAGCTGCAGTCAAGAGTTGGAAGCTTAACTGACTGTGCCACCCAGGTGCCCCAAGGTCCCTGGAGATTCTATATGAATCTATATGAATTTTAGGATGGATTTTCTATTGCTGCAAGAAACATCATTGGGATTTTGATAGGAGTTGCATTGAATCTGTAGACTGCTTTGGGTGGTATTAACATCTTAACAATATTAATACTTTTTAAATCCATAAACATAGGATCTCTTTCCATTTATTTCTGTCTTATTTAATTTCTTTCAGCAGCGTTTTATAGTTTTTAGTGTTAACAAGTCTTTGACCCCATTGGATAATTCCTCAGTGTCTTACTTTTTTTTGATGCTGTATGTAAATAGGTTTGTTTTCTTGATTTCCTGTTTAGATTGTTGTTTTATTTTTTTTTTTAATGTTTATTCATTTTTGAGAGACAGATTACAAGTGAGGGTGGGGCAGAGAGAGAGGAAGACAGAATCCAAAGCAGGCTCCAGGCTCAGAGTTGTCATCACAGAGCCCGACACAGAGCTTGAACTCACAAACCGTGAGATCATGACCTGAGCTGAAGTTAGACACTTAAGCGACTGAGCCACCCGGGCACCCCTTAGATTGTTGATTGTTAATGAATAGAAGTGCATTGAAATTGTGTGTGTTAATTTTTGTATCTCTTTCTAGTTTGCTGGATTTGTTTTAGTTTTAATAGTTCTTGTGTATGTAGAATCTCTAGGGTTTTTTATATATAAGGTCATATCTTCAAACAGAATTTTACTTCTTCCTTTCCAATTTGGATGCCTTTTATTTATTTACTAATTTATTTTTTTCTTGCCTAATTTCTTTGGTTTGGACTTCCAGTACTTTGTTGAATGGAAATGGTGACAGTGGCTGTCCTGGCCTCATTTCTGATCTTCGACAGAAAGCTTTCAGTCTTTCACCATTGAATGTGATGTCAGTTGAGAGTTTTTCATATATGGGCTTTATTAACATATTGAGGTGGTTCCCTTCTGGTCCTTTTTTGTTGAGTGTTTTTATCATGAAGGAATGTTAAATTTTGTCAGATGCTTTTTCTCTTTCAATTGAAATAATCATGTTTTTTTTTCCCCCTTCATTCTGTTAATATGGTACACTACATTGATGAATTTTTATTGTTGAACCATCCTTGCATTCCAGGGTTAAATCCCACTTGGTATATAATCCTTGCAATATGCTGAGAAATGTCTATTTCTCCCTTCAAACATGTTAGTTTTTGCTTTATATATTTTGATGATCTGTTATTAGCTGGATAGATATTTATAATAATTGTATCTTCTTGCTGTTTTGGACCTTTTATTAATGCTGTAACATCATTTGTCTCATAACCTTTCTTTTTACATTTGTTTTTTTGTTTTGTTTTGTTTTGTTTTTTAATAATGTCGATACCCAACATAGGGCTGGAAATCATGACCCTCAAGATCAAGACTCTTCTCACTGAGCTATCCTTTTTTGTTTTAAAGTCTATTTTATGTGACATTAGGATAGTCACATGGAATATCTTTTTCTATCCTTTCGTTTTTGGCCTATTTGCATCTTTGGATCTAGACTGAGTCTGTTGTAGACAGCATATAATTAGATTATCCTTTAAGCATTTCTGCCACTTTCTGTCTTTTGATTGGAGAATTTAATCTAGTTTCATATAAAGTGATTACTGGTAAAGAAAGACTTCCTCATTTTACTATTTATTTGCCATATCTTACAGCTTTTTCTGTCATTCATTTCCTTCATTAGTGTCATTGTGTTTGGTTGATGTTTTGTAGTAAGACATTTTTATTGCCTTCTCATTTCCTTTTGTGTATATTCTGTAGCCATTTTCCTTGGGGTTCCCACAGGGATTGCATTTAAAAAAATTAAAAAAAAAATTTTTTTAATGTTTTTTTAATTTATTTCTAGGAGAGAGAGAGAGACAGTGTGAGCAGGGGAGGGTCAGAGAGAGAGGGAGTCACAGACTGAAACAGGCTCCAGGCTCTGAGCTGGCAGTCAGCACAGAGCCCGACGCGGGGCTCGAACCCACGAACCGCGAGATCATGACCTAAGTGAAAGTCGGACGCTTAACCGACTAAGCCACCCAGGCACCCCTAAAAATTTTTTTTTTAACATTTATTCATTTTTGAGTCAGGGGGAGGGGCAGAGAGGGAGGGAGACACAGAATCCAAAGTAGGCTCCAGGCTCTGAGCTGTCAACATAGAGCCCAATGCAGGGCTTGAGACCTGAGTTAAAGTCGGATGCTTAACTGACTGAGCCACCCAGATGCCCCGGGGATTACATTTAAAGTCATAAAGTTATAATACTCTAATTTGAATTTATAACATTTACTTACTTTCTTTTTTTTTTTTATAACACTTACTTTCAGTAACATACAAAAACTCTTCTTTTACAGCTTTGTCACCACCCATTTCAGTTATTGATGTCACAGAATTGGATCTTTATACATTGTTGTGGCATTGCCTCTTATAACCTAGCCTTGGATGTCACATACTGTCCTTTCCTGCCACATTCTGTTCATTAGAAGAGAGTAAATCTGGCCTACATTCAAGAGGTGGGATATTAGTTTCCATCTTTTGAAGTGAGTGTGTGGATATATTTTAAAATGTCACCATGTATTAATGATTTTTGCCTGACTCAGTTATTACATTAGAGGTTGCAGGTTAATGATTCTTTCATTTCTTCTTCATTTGTTAAGCTCAGCTAAAATTTGAGGGGAAACTCAGTCCCATGACCAACCTCCAAATATTACTTCCAAACCAGTTTTTTTTAATTAACTTTATTTATTTATTTATTTATTTATTTTAATGTTTTATTTATTTCTAGGAGAGAGAGAGAGACAGCGTGAGCAGGGAGGGTCAGAGAGAGAGGGAGTCACAGACTGAAACAGGCTCCAGGCTCCGAGCTGGCAGTCAGCACAGAGCCCGACGCGGGGCTCGAACCCACGAACCGCGAGATCATGACCCAAGCGAAAGTCGCACGCTTAACCGACTAAGCCACCCAGGCGCCCCTTAATTAACTTTAATATTTTTTATTCTTATCCCCAAATTTTCTGGTTTATTAGATAACTTAACATTTCTGTGCTTGTTTCATCATTGGTAAAATGGGGATTGTAGTATATTCATTTCCTGTGACTGCTCTAACAAATTACCTCAAACTTGATGACTTTATTAAAATACTTATTTTCTCACAGTCCTGCAGGCCAGAATTCTGAAGTCAAGATGTCAGAAGAGATGCATTTACTCTGAAAGCTCTAGGGATATACTTCCTTGCCTTTTTAAATTTCTGGTAAATGCATGTGTTCCTTGGCTTGTGGGCTGCATAATTTCAGTATCTACCTGACTTCACATTGCCTTTTTTCCTTCTCCCCTCTGTGGATCTTTTAACAGGACAGTTGTTGGATTTTAGGTCTCCCTGGATAATCCAGGATGATATTATCTTGAAATTCTTAGTTTTATCTGTAAAGATCCTTTTTCCAAGTAAAGTCACATTTGTAGGTTTCAAGGAATAGGATGTCGACATAGCATTTTGGGTCTATTCAACCCATCACAGGGAGATTGTATTAAATTAGTTACTGCATGTAAAATTCTTTAAAACAGTTCTCAGTACATGATTATTCACCAAACTAGTTATTTTTTATTATGATGATGTTTGTGGTTTATAGAAATCTCCTGAATTTATTACTTTATCTTTTATACCGCCTTATTTTAGCAGTTTAAATTTCTGTACATAGCATCCATAATTAGTATGGCTTTATGTTATGGTTTGCTTAGTATAGTTCTGGTTTATTCCCATTGACATAGTATTCTATCTGGTCCCTGTTCACACTCAGAAATAACCCAATTAGGATGAAAAATTAAATGGTCATTCTCCCATAATTCATCCTACTCTTTATTTTGCCATTTGATAAAAATCATTACTTAATGTAAAATAAGTATATATCCTTCTATTTGAATTTGTAAGAACTTCAGGATAGATTCTAAACACGTTAGGTTAGTACTTCAGTTTAAGTTTTCTTGTTCATGTAATTTAGAGCAGAGATCTTACCTTAGCACTTAGCGAGAATTATACCTTGGCTTCTCTGTTAGTTTTCTATTGTTGTGCAGTGAATTATTCCAAGGTTCAGTGGCTTAAAATGACAGTAACTTATTATCTGCAGTTTCTGTGGGTGAGAAATTTAGGAGCAGCTTGGCTGAGCAGTTGTGGCTTAAGGTCTCTCTTGATACTGCAGTTAGGTTATCAGGCAAGTCTGCATTCATCTATAGCCTTGACTGGGACTAGAAGATCTACTTCCAAGGTGACTCACTCATGGTTAGCAAATTAGTGATGGCTCTTGGTAGGAAGCTTCATTTCCTTTTCACCTGGGCCTCTCTATAGGACCACTTGAATGTCTACGTAGTATGGTGGCTGGCTTCTCCCAGAATAAGCAATCCCAGGGATCAAGGCAAAAATTGTAATGCCTTTTATGACCTAGCTTTGGATGTAATACACCGTTATTTCTACCATATTCTCTTGGTTGTACAGGTCAACCCTGTGTCACTGTATCAAGGGAATTATTACAAGAGTTTTGAATATCAGGAGGTGAGGATTATTGGGGGGCATTTTTGAGGCTGGCTACCACAGTTTCTAGACATATAACTGGCCAAGAATTCAAATCTTTTTTATATTCTAAATTTTTAACAGTATTTATTTGTTTGTTTAGAGTGAGCGTGAATCAGGGAGAGGGAGAGAGAGAGAATCTTAAGCAGGCTCCACGCTCATGGACTGAGCCATCCAGGCACCCTTTTATTTTTATTTATTCTTTCCATATCTTTTTATATATTCTTTCTCTGTTAATACATCAGAATTCCAAGGGTGCCAACCCAGGAATTTTCTCGTGTTGCCTTGTTATGAGTATGTTTTATGTTCACACATTTGTATAGTTACCCTAAAATAGTTGGCTTTTAGAAATATTTTTTACTTTTTTTACTTAAAGGTTTTCTGCTTTTCACTTTGTCTATGATAGTGGTCAGTTTTCTAGGCTATTAGTTGTATTATATAGACTCTTTTGGGTTTTCCAAGAAGACATTCACATTGCTTGTGAATTGTAAGTTTTGTTTCTAATATTTATAACAACAGCCTGGTTCATTGATTATTGTAGTCCATTCTTTTTGTATTGTATCATTTTCCCCTTTGTGCTTTGTTTGTTGGCCAAATTTAAGCACATCTCCTGTTCTCTTCCTGTTTTCCTTTTCACCCATAAGTGCTTCTCTTCTGTGGTGTTTTGTCTGAATTCTCCCTCCCTACAAAGTCATAATTTATTACTACAGCCTGTATTTCCTTACTTATGTTATTTGCACAAATAGAGTGCACAGTGCCAGTTTTCTATAATTCTAATTATTTGTATTTGGCTCTCCCTCACATTTTAAATTCTAGGAGGGCAGAAGCCTTTGTAAATCTGTGGTGTTTACTATTATGATGGGAAACTTTCTGCAGTGTGTGTTCATTGGTTGCTTTTACATTGTTATTATTAACCTAAGAACAAAAACACCCTTTGTAACCTTCCTTATTTACAAATAGAGACTCTTTTGTACAGGTTACGAGTGTTCCCATTTATTTGGAAAAATGTTGGATAGTGGTGAGCCCTTTAGAGTGTAATAGATATATATATATTTTTTTAATGTTTTATTTATTTCCAGGAGAGAGAGACAGCGTGAGCAGGGGAGGGTCAGAGAGAGAGGGAGTCACATACTGAAACAGGCTCCAGGCTCTGAGCTGGCAGTCAGCACAGAGCCCGACGCGGGGCTCGAACCCACGAACCGTGAGATTATGACCTAAGCGAAAGTCAGACGCTTAACCGACTAAGCCACCCAGGCGCCCCGTGTAATAGATATTTTTAAAACCTAATGTTTAGTAAGAAAGATATCTTAATTTCAAGTTCTTGTGAGGTGTCAGAGAAAAGTACACCTTGAGTAACCTTTTCATATTTATTGATGATTCAAGAGTTATTTGGAGGCTCACTATTAATATGCTTCAGACATTGTATCTGGCTTTAGCGTATAAAGATGAATGGCCCTGATTTCAATACAATTTGAAGGGGGATTTGCCAACAGATATTAAGGGACAGCAATTAAACACTTGTTAGGTTTAAGACTGTCTTATAGCACTTTATGGTATTATCTCACTCTTCAAAACAGAACTATGATAAAATGATCCCTGTTTTGTGGATGAAGAAGGCATGGCTCAGAGGTTAAGTAATTTGTTCATGTTTGCACAGTAACAGTGTTAGTTTGTGGATCTAAATCTGTGTGATTCCAAAGCCTGCATATTTAATTACCATGTTGTAATAACTCCTGGAATACATGCAGGAGGGTTGATGAGAAGAAATTCATTAATTCTGCTTTGGAGTCCAGGGAGAGCTACCAGATGAAATGCTTGAGCAGAATGTTGAAGTTAAGAGAGGACTAGATGAATGGGAAGTTAAGGAAGGAGAAGAGCAAATTTTGAACAAAAGGAACAAGATAAGTAAATCACGTAAGTATTAAACAGATGGCATGTTGAGGTAGGATGAGTAATTCTATATGGTTGAAGTTTGTATGAGAGAGTGAAAGGTGAGTTAAGAGAATAGGCAAGTGAGGATCATTGGAGGTGTAGGGAATTCATTTTAAAAATCCTTTTGACAACACTGTGTGTATGGACAGATTGGGGTTATACAAGGAGAAATGTTGAAATTAGTATGGTAGTGTAAGGAGAGCCAAATGAAGGGAGTAGTGATGGGGATAAAGAGGAAAATGTAAAAAAATTTTTTTTTAAATTACAAGATTTTCACTCCTATCTGTTTTATTCTAATGTCTCAAGGAATTTTGCCTCTTCACATTTCCCAGTTTTTAGCCCTAATGGTGATGTATATATGGTACTCCTAAATTGTACCTTGTTTTTTCACTTTGATACTTGAGAGCAAGGGGGTTAGCAAATCATGGCCCATGGAAGGAATCTGGCTTTCTGCCTGTTTGTGTAAATAGTTTTTCTTGAACACAGTCTCATTCATTTATTTTATGTGTTGTCTATGGCTGCTGTCCCACTACAAGGCAGTTGAATAGTGACAGAGATCATTGGTTCACAGGTTTAAAATACTTACTCCTTGGCCCTTTACAAAAAATCTGACCCTTTTTAAAAATTTTTTTTTAATTTTTTTAAAATTTATGTCAGAGAGAGAGAGAGAGAGAGAAACAGCATGAGCAGAGGAGGGTGAGAGAGAGAAGGAGACACAGAATCCAAAGCAGGCTTCAGACTCTGAGCTAGCTATCAGCAGAGACCTCGACACCAGGCTTGAACCCACGAACCATGAGATCATGACCTGGGCAGAAGTCAGACGCTTAACTGACTGAGCCACCCAGGCGCCCCAAAACTGACCCTTTATAGAAAAACTCCTTATTTCACAGCATCATGTTGAAGACATTCTGTTATCTAATAACTAAAGTGAATGTAATAAAATTTACTTAATATTACACGTGAGTCATTATTAATTAGATAACATTGACCACATTTGTCATTCAGAATCTATGTTACTTCCTTAATGTATTTGGAAATTATATTAGTTAACCTCTCCCAAATTTCAAGGCTTCTTAGGTAAAGGGGATTTAAATGTAAAGAGATTTATGAAAATAAAGAATGGAAAACTCATCTGTACAGTTGAGTTTTGTTAGCCAGTCCAGTAAGGACCAAAAAATTGTTTAAAGCTGCAAGATTATTTAAGACTACATCATACTCTGGCAACCAAATTATTTTGTCAGTCTGGCAGCAGTAGGTGTCATTTGATCCCTATTCTAATGTTCTGACAATTTATTATGTACAGAGCTTGCAGTTTCAGACTACTTGAGCTGATTAAACTGGTGTAGCCTGTCTCCATAGTATAGGCTCTTCCTACTGGGGACAGTTTTCATGCAAATTCTTTTTTCTCTGAAAATTTTTTATGGCATCCTATTTTTGTTTCATGAATGTAGTATCTTTTCATCTCTCCAAAGATGTTAATACATTTTAAAAAGTGTTCTTTGTTTTTCTTTGGCATTACTTCATGATAGAAACTTTTCACATTGCCTGCTGGTATTTTATCATGTTTAAAGATTGGAGTCTAAAAATCAGGCTAGGAGTTCTGAGTGTGCACGTATGGAGGAGAAGCTTGTTAACAGAGAACTTCACTATAGGATTTTCTGGTGGATAACCTTTTAAGAAGTTGGAGAACTTCATAAAAAGACTCATCCTATCCACTGCCTGTTTTGGTTAAGTCTTGGCTACAGTGGGCTGGGAACCAAGTGGAAAAGAGGATGGGATTTTTGTCATTCAGTTTGCATGTGTTCCTTTAATTCTCCTGTTTTTTATATTGTCCATCCTTTAACTGTGGCTGGCATCTCCCATTCTAGAGATGCTTTATTTTACCATCTCTAGGAAAAAACTCCTGAGCCTTCTTGTGTGAAGTAGGTGATTTAGGAATCACAGGCAGCTTTCAGAAAATCCTGCTTATGTGTCTTATCTTTACCCCCTACTTCCAGAATTATCTGGTGTGTCTTGAAACTACTATAGTGTAAACCATCTTAGTTCTTGGCTTTTCCCTATTACCAACATAGGAACCCACTTTCTTGAGTGTCCTGTCACTTAGCATTGCTGTTTTGTAGTTGACTGTAGTTAGTTACTTGCTGTTATCTCCACTTCTGTTTTCCCTGATATTTACTACAGTTACTTTTTTCATTTTTAAAATTTCTTTGCTAGAGTTTAGAGGGAATTTGAAAGGAGATTCAGATGTGCATGTGTAATCTATCATCTTTTTGTAAAAGACCTTTCTCCACATACTTAATTTTTCTTTTTGTTTACTTTCTACAGTCTTTTAGATTCTTAACGCTTTTTCCTCTCAAATATTTTTTCTCCATACTGGTTTGGAATTTGTGTACTCTTTTTAATTTTTTACTGCTTCCTTTTGAAATTTTAACTTGCATATTAACCTCACTAAAGTTAATCAGTATCTTTGCCTTGCTTAGCAATACAAAGATCTTGGAACTTGGCTTGTTATCTCCATTCCTGATTTTAATTTTTTAATTCTATTATGTAGTATTTTAGCTTTATACATGTATTATTATTTATTTTTTATTTTTCAATGTTTAATTGTTAGAGAAAGGCAGACAGAGAGAGACTATCCATTGGGGAGAGGCAGAGAGAGGGAGTCAGAACTCGAGCTGGCTCCAGGCTCCAAACTTTCAGCACAGAGCCCATGCAGGGCTTGAACCCACGAACCATGAGATCATGACCTGAGCCAAAGTCGGAAGCTTAACTGACTGAGCCACCCAGCTCCCCATATACATATATTTTTAAATGTTTATTTAATTTGAGGGGAGTGAGCATGTGCCTGTGTGTGCACTTACATGCACAAGTAAGGGGAGGGGCAGAGAGAGAAAGGGAGAGAGAATCCCAAGCTCCGTACTAACAGATGCAGGGCTTCATCTCACAAACTGAGATCATGACCTGAGCCAAAAATCGAGAGTTGGATGTTTAGCTGACTGGGCTACCCAGGTGCCCCTAGCTTTATATTATTAAATGCCCAAGTTAGACATTCTTTCATGTATTTCGTACTTATCTAATATTTACGACTTTCTTAGTCACTTTCATATCTTGAGTTGCAGAACTTTCTTTCACAATCATTGTCTTTATTCCTGAAGTATATCCTTCATTAAAAAAATTTTTTTTAATGTTTTATTTATTTCTGAGAGAGAGAGAGAGAGAGAGCGTGAGCAGGGAAGGTCAGAGAGAGAAGGAGATACAGACTCTGAGGCAGGCTCCAGGCTCTGAGCTAGCTGTCAGCACAGACAGAGCCCGATGCGGGACTCCTCGAACCCACGAACCGTGAGATCATGACCTGAGCCAAAGTTGGACGCTTAACCAACTGAGCCATCCAGGCACTCTGAAGTACATCGTTTAGAATTTCCCCCAGTGTTGATCCATGGGTGGTAAAATATTTTAGCTTAGAAAAATAAAAAGTCCTCTAAATTTTTTTTAAAGAGGTTTGTTGACATGTGGTTCACATACCATACAGTATACCCATTTAAAATGTACAATTCAGTGGCTTTTAGTATATTCAGTGTTGTGCAATGATCACAGCATTCAGTTTTAAAACATAATTACCCCAAAAAAGAATTGCTATGTTAGTTCTCACCCCAAATCCCACATCTGCTCAGCCCTAGGCAACCAATAATTGATTTACTGTCTCTATAGATCAGTTTACTCTGACATTTTGTGTACATGGAATCATACAATATCTGGTCCTTTATGACTGGCTTCTTAGACTTAGCATAGTATTTTTGCCAATTTTTCAATCATTGTCTTTTTGTGTTGTAAGAGTTCTTTATATATTCTGGATACTTTTATCAGATATATATGATTTACAGAAATTTTCTTGCATTTTGTGGATTGGCTTCTCACTTCTTGATGGTGTTTTTGACACACCAGAGTTTTAGCTTTTGATTTATATCCATTTTATTTCGCTGTTGCTTTTGGTGTTATACCTGGTTCTATTTTAATTTTAGGGTTTTTTTCCTTTTAAAAAATGCCATTAGAATTTTGATAGGGATTGCACTGAATCTGTAAATCTTCCAAACCATGAATATGGATACCTTTCCATTTATTTGTGTCTTCTTTAATTTCTTTCAGCAATGTTTTGTAGTTTTCATTTCCTTGGCTAAGTTTATTCTTAAGTATTTTATTCTTTTTGACGCTATTGTGAGTGGGATTGTTTTATTTATTTCTTTTTTCCTGGCTTGATTGCTCTGGCTAGGAATTATATATTGTTTTGAATAGAAGTGGTGAGAGATGACATTCTGTCTTATTGCTAGTATTAGAGGAAAAGCTTTCAATTTTTCACCATTGACTGTGATATCAGTTGTGGGCTTTTCATATATACTCTTTATTTTGTTGAGGTAATTTTTTTCTATTCCTAGTTTGACAGTTTTTATCATGAAAGACTATTGGATTTTTTTTCAAATCGTTTTTTTACATCAATGGTGATGGTAATGTGATCTTAGTCTTAATTCTTTTAATGTATAATACATTGATTTTCATATGTTGATCCATCTTTGCAACCCAGGGATAAGCTCCACTTGGTCATAGTGTATTAAGCCCCCCTTTTTTTTAAACGTTTATTCATTTTTGAGAAGGAGAGGAGGGGAAGAGAGAGGGTGACACAGAATCCGAAGCAGGCTCCAGGCTCTGAGCTGTCAGCACAGAGCCCCACATGGGGCTCAAACCCATGAGTGGTGAGATCATGACCTAAGTCGAAGTCAGACACTTAACCAACTGAGCCACCCAGGCGCCCCTGTATTAAGCCTTTTAATGTGCTGTTGAATTTGGTTTGTTAGTATGAAAAACTGAATATTTTGAATTGTTAAAATGTGGCAACTCTGCAAATCAGGTTTTTCTTCCACTTCGTGGTTTCTTATTCTGCTCATTGTGGTGGTTTTTTGCTTATTTAGTGATATTTCCAAACAAATTTTGTATAGTCTGTATTCTTTGTCATGTATGGCCACTGTCTTAGACTTCATTTCCTGCTTGCGTGGAGACTGAAGGTCAACCAGAGTTAAGAACTAGGATCTTTTCCTGTCTTTTCTGAGCATGCATCCACCCCTGGGCATATGCATGAACTCCTAGACTTAACATAATACCCAGGAGTTTTTCAAAGCTCTCATTCCTCCAAATGTTTCCTTCTCCAGTCTCCTCTTCCCAGTCTTTTCAATATATCTATTGTGTGTCCCATCTATTTATTATCCCTGCTTCAAGTGACAGTGGTTAATATATTTGATTTTAAATGCTTCTGACAGACACTGGGAAAGTATCTCAGCCCCTGGAAGCTCCCAGTCAGGGAAAACAAAGGCAAGAGAAATTCTGAGCCAGTCTTTCATGTAACTTCCAGACAATTAAAACCTACAACCACAGTTCTTTCGTAGGGGTCTAACTTAATTTTTTTTTACATATGTTTGTGCAGTTGTTCCAGCATCATTTGTTGAAGAGATGTCAATTGATGTGGGAAACAAAGGCAAAAGGAAAAAAATTAAATTTCCCTACTACTTAGAGCCCATTGACAAGTCCTTGAAACAGGCAGTGATCTTCCTCTGTGAGCTCAGCTGCCTCAATGTTGACACTTCGCTAAGTACAAAAGGCAGTCTTAGCTTGACCCCCTAGGAACCTGTAAGCCCACTTTAACATATAAAAATCTCTTTGGAAACTCCATTTTCTCCTCCCCCTCCCCCCCCAAGATATGTGTTGGTAATCATACTTCAAGCTTATGGCCCACTGATACACATCAGTAGAAATGACCTTTACCTAAACAATAGCTAGCCCCCTTGAGGTCCTGGAAACTTTGCTTCCAAAATTCCTTAGAGACTTAGGCTATGCCTAACCCTCTCCCAACTTGCAAGGCACAATCGCAGTGCAGCTCTTTCTGCCCATGGGTCCTTTTCCCATGCTTTAGAAAACCCTACCATTTTGCACTGAAGACGTTTCAGGAGTTCTTTCTTGGCTGTTGGCTCTGAACCCCAACATTTTCTACATCAGCAGTGGTTATTATTTATGTATTGAAAACATTTTATTTTTTAAGGCAATTTCTATATCTTACGTGGGGCTCAAATGCACAACTCCGATCAAGAGTCACACACTCTGCCACTTACCAGCTGAGCCATCCAGGTGCCCTGGCAATGAGTGACACCAAAAGATTTGACATAGATAGATATAACACCAAAAGCACAATCCCTGAAAGACAAAATTAGAAATTGGACTTTATTAAAATTAAGTCCCTTGGTTTACAAAAGGCACTATTTACTTTTTAATGTTTTTATTTATTTTTGAGAGAGAGACAGAGCGTGAGTGGAGCAGGGGCAGAGAGAGAGGAAGACACAGAATCCAAAACAGGCCCCAGGCTTTAAGCTGTCAGAACAGAGCCCAGTGTGGGGCCCAAACTCCCAAACCATGAGATCATGACCTGAGCCGAAGTTGGACGCTTAATTGACTGAGGCGCCCCGTACAATCTAGTTTTCAATCCTATTCTTGGCATAGTGCTCCTAAAACCCTTGGAATTTCCTAAGTGATGAGAATGATAAAGGTGTCTTTTGTTATGTTATTGAGGTGACTTTTAGACATTGTCTTAAGAATGGAGACTGGTTGCTGGGTCGACTGGGTAGCTTAGTTGGTTAAGCATCTGACTTTGGCTCAGGTGATGATGTCACCCCCAGTCAGGCTCTGTGCTGACAGCTCAGAGCCTGGAGCCTGCTTTGGTTAACTGACTGAGCCACCCAGGTGCCCCTTTGAAGCCTGCTTCGGATTCTGTGTCTCCCTCTCTCTCTCTCTACCTCTCCCCAGCTCACTGTCTCTCTCAAAAATAAATAAACATTAAAAGAAAAACATTTGAAGAATGGAACCTGGTTGCTAGTGGAGCCAATCATGTGATTGGAGGTTGGAACTTTCAGTCTTACCCCCCAAATCCCCCCAACCTCTGGAGAGGGGAGGGGGGCTGGAAATGTAGTTCAATTGCTAATGATTAGTTATTTAATCAGCCACACCTGTTTAACAGCTGCCATTAAAAAATGTAAAAAGATGAGTTTCAGAGAGCTTCCAGGTTGCTGAATGCAGGAAGATTCGGGGAGAATGGTACACTGGCTGAGGACCTAGAAGCTTCACACCTTTCCCCCATACCTTGTGCTATGCACCACTTTCATCTGGCTGCTACTGAGTGATATCCTTTTATAATAAACTAGTAACCTAGGAGATCATAATTTTGAGTTCTGTGAGCCACTCTAGCAAATGAATCAAACCCAAGTAGATAATCATTGGAACTTCCAGTGTGTAGCTGGTTAGTCAGAAGCACAAGGGACAACTTGGACTTGCGTGTACCATCTGAAGTGGGTGGGGAGTTTGTAGGACTGATAACTTAACCTGTGAGATCTGACATTACCTCTGAAATAAGTTGTAGGAGACCCAGCTGGAGTCAGAGAATTGCTTGTTGGTGGAATGATGTAGTTTGAGTGTTGGGGTTGGAGTCCATGACCAAGAGAGATTTCTTAAAATATCTTTGGTACAAAAGGGTGTTTTTTTATAGCATGGGGACAGTACCCATGGGCAGAAAGACCTGCAGTGGGGTTGTGAGGAGTGACTGATTATGTAAGATCTTCTATCTAGTGGCGGGCAGGGTGATGTTAGTGCTCCAGAAAATTGAGTCTGTAGATTTCTGGAGATTGTGTTTTTCTTATAAGTCACTAAGACAGTAGCAAAATGATGGAGACACATGTCCTGCATAACTGTGATCTCTGTTAGTTAACCATTTGTTTTTCCCTTTCCTTTGTTCTTGGGCAGCCCTGAGCCTGAGGAATGTCACATATCCCTTGGTAGGAAGGGTTAGCTTGTGCTTTGCACTCAGCTTGCCTTTTGCTCCCACATATGAGGAAACCACTCCCATCCCCCACATACACCCACATTTTGGACCCTCTACGCTGTCAAAAGTGAAAAGAGAAACCATAGTTTGCAAGAAAAATTTGTGAAACACACATCTGATAAAAGACTTGATTCTAACATATAAAAAGAACTCTTAGAATGTAATAATGTGAAAACAAATAAAAAGTGAGTAAAAGATCTGAAGAAATACCTTACCATATAGTATTTACAAATGTTGGATAAACATGAAAAGATGCTCAACATCATGTCATATGGAAATTGCAAATTAAACCATCAGTGACGTATCACTGTACATCTATTAGATTGGCAAAATTCTGAAAAGTTAATAATACCAAATGCTGGTGAAGGTATGAAATAAAAGGAATTCTCCTTCAGTCCTAGTAGGAATGCAAAATGGTATACAACTTTCGAAGACCATTTGGCAGTTTCTTACTGGGTTAAAACATAGGCATACCATTATCCAGCCATTGTGTACCTTTTTACTCAATTGAATTGAAAACCTGAGGCCACAGATAACTTATACATGAATATTTATAGCAGCTTTTTTCATAATTGTCCCAAACTGGAAGCAAGCAAAATATTCTTTAATAGGAGAATGGATAAACTGTGGTACAAACACACCATAACATATTATTCAGCAGTTAAAAAAAAAAAAAGGGCACCTGGGTGCCTCAGTTGGTTAAGTGTCCAACTCTTGATTTCTGCTCAGATCGTGATTTCATGTTCATGAGTTCCAGCCCTGCATCAGGCTCTGTGCTGGCAGTGTGGAGCCTGCTTGGGATTCTCTCTCTCTCTCTCTCTCTCTCTCTCTCTCTGTCTCCCTCCCTCTCCCTGCCCCTCCCAGCTTGTGAGCCCACATGTGCTCTTTCTCAGTAAATAAGCTATAAGAAAAGTAAAGAGCTGTCAAGCCATGAAAAGTATGAAAGAACCTTTACTAGTATTGCTAAATGAAAGAAGTCAATCTGAAAAGTCCTCAAATTATATGATTCCACCTACCTGACATTCTGGAGGAGGCGAAAGTACAGACTGAAAAGATCAGTGGTCATCAGGGGTTCTCAGTGAAGAGAGACACGATGGATAGGTAAAGCATGGGTGATGAGCTTCTGTGTGAAACTGGTGGACCCATGGTGTTATGCATTTGTCAAAATGCAGCACAAAGAGTGGACCTGAAAATAAATTGTGGGGCTCGAGCTTACAATCCTAAGATGTCTCTTTTGACTGCATGTTCTACCAACTGAGCCAATTTAAAAATTTTAATTTTTAAAATATTAAAAAATATTTTATTTTTAATAAAATACACTCAGCATGGGCTCAAACTCACAATCATGAAATCAAGAATTGCATGCTTCACCAACTGAGGAAGCCGGGCACCCCTAGACTTTAATTTATTTTTTAAGTTGAAACATAGTTGACATACCATGTTACATTCGTTTCAGGTAAACAACATAGTGATTTGACAACTCTCCATGTTATATTATGCACACCACAAGTGTAGTTGCCATTTGTCACCATACATCACTGTTAAATTACCATTGACTGTGTTCCCTGTTCTGTATCTTTCATCCCCATGACATATTCATTTCATAACTGGAAGTCTCTATCTCCCACTTCGCTTCACCAGTTTTGTCTATCTCTTTACCCCTTCCCTTTTGGCAACCGGCAGTTTGTTCTCTGTATTTTTTGGTCTGTTTTGCTTTTGTTGTTCATTTGTTTTGTGTTGTAGAATACATATAAGTGAAACCATATGGTATTTGTCTTTCTCTGTCTGACTTATTTCACTTAGCATAATACTCTGTAGGACCATCCATTCTGTTATAAATGGCAAGATCTTACTCTTTTTTGTTTTTAATGGCTAATACTCCATTGTGTGTGTGTGTATGTATATCTTTATATATCACACACAACTTTATCCTTTCATCTACTGATGGGCATTTAGATTGTTTCCATATTTTATCTGTTGTAAATGCTACACTAAACAGAAGGGTGCATGTATATTTTTGAATTAATATTTTCAGTTTTCTTGGGGAAATACTCAATGGTGGAATTACTCAATCATATGGTATAATTCTGTTTCTTAGTTTTTTGAGGAACCTCCATACTGCCTTCCACCGTGGATGCACCAATTTATATTCTCATTAACAATGCACAAGGGTTCCTTTTTCTCCACATCCTTGTCAATACTTGTTATTTCTTGGGTTTTTAAAAAATACTTATTTCGAGAGAGAGGGAAAGCACATGTACATAGGAAAGGGGCAAAGTGAGAGGGAGAAAGAGAATCCCAAGTAGGCTCCATGCTGTTAGTACAGACAGAGCCTGACATGGGGCCTGATCCTAGGAACTGTGAGCTCAAGACCTGAGCTGATATCAAGAATCTGGACTCTCAACTAACTGAGCCACCTAGGTGCCCCACTCATCTTTTTGATACTAGTTATTTTGACAGGTGAAATTGTAGACTTAAGAAAACCTAAAACTTCCAATATATTCCATGCACTTATTAACAAGGTAAAGTGCCTACTTTTATGGACTTCAGAGTCAATAAACAAATCAGAAAATTTTCAGATATGTCATAGAAAGTAATAGGATGGTTAACTTCAGATTGAATAAGTCTGGACAGATCTCTCTGAGGAGGTGATATTTAACTTGAGGCCTGGATACAAGAAGATGTTAGCTATTTAAAGACAGAGAAAAAAGCCTTCTTAGCAGAGGGAACAGTTAGTACAAAGGCTGTAAAGCTAGGGTGAGCTAGTGTGTTTGAGAAATAGAAAGAAAGCTAGATTTGCAGTGGGTGAAGAGGAGAATGATAGGAGGTAAAGTCAGAGAGTCCACATGGGTAGTAGTTAGGCATCTATAAGCCAAGGTAAGGAGTTTGTATTCTATTTTAACTGAGATAGGAGGTTCTTGAGTATTTATTGAGCATGATCTAACTCAAAGAGGACTCCAGTTGCTGTGTGGAGGATAGTGGGAGGGAGGAGCCAGGAGCAAATACAGAACCAGGGAGACCAGTTTAATGACTTCTAGTAATTTGTTGACAGGAAAGGGATGGATGTTTGTAGCTTAGACTAGGATGGTTAAGAAGAGAAAGAGAAATGTAGCTATATAGTAGGGTGTGTTTTGTAGGTAGAATCATTAGAATTTGTTGAGGGAAAGATCATGCCCATATGTTTGGCGTGAGCAACCGGGTGGATAGTGGTGCTGTTGGGGCCAGGACGAGTGTGTACAGGTATAGAGAGTTTTAATTTAGTCATTTTGACTGTGTAGGTAGGCAGTTATAACTAATGGTCAGGATGAAATGTCTGGAGCTCGGGAAAACATGGGACTTGAAGTATAGGTTATCTATTATATCTAGTCTCTCTTTCCTGTTTTTTATTTTATTTTATTTGTCTGTTTATTTATTTATTTAGAGATTGCACATGAGCAGGGGAGAGAGAGAGAGAGAGAGAGAGAGAGAGAGAGAGAGAGAGATCCCAAGCAGGCTCCACACTGTCAGAGCAGAGCCCTAACATGGGGCTCATACCCATGAACTGAGTCATGACCTGAGCCAAAACCAAGAGTCAGATGCTCAACTAGCCGACCCACCCAGGTGCCCCAGTTGCCTGTTTTTTAAATTGTACAAATCATCAGTGATAAATGTTTTCTTTTAAAAACCTCAGATAGTACATTTAAAACCAAAAGTTCCCATGAGCACCTTCTTTACTATATATATTCCTCTCCTCCACAAAGTTAACCACTGTGACAGTGTCAGATGTATATTTTTTCTGCATTTATTTATATGTATCTATAGGAATATATAGTTTACTTTTGTTTGCAAAAATGACATCATATTGTATATATTTTATAATGATCTTGGAATCATTTCACTTATTAATAAGTTACTTATTTTAATGTCTGCATTGTATTCTGTTCTGTGTTATGAATATTACTTATTAACTGGTTGCCAATTGATATTTAGGTGGTTTTGTTTTTCTTTTTTTACTATTATACATATGGTAATTTATTTTTCTTAAAAATTTAAAATAAAGGTATATAAAAGTAATATGTATAAGTACATGCATTATTAAAATTACCAGCATATTTTTGCAGAGCAACTCATTCTACTACAGTGATTATTATTTGGAGAGAATCACTATTCCTAAAAATGTGTGTCTATACTTATATTACGCTTTTCTGTATGAAGTTAATTTGAATTTTAAAATATATTTTATTTTTGTAGAGATTTTAAATTTATTTACCTTGTAACTTTGTAATTAATGCTAATTTAGGATAAATCTATACTATAGTACAAAAAGGTTATTTTTCCAGCAATAAATTGTTGATATAAATCAGCAGCTAGAATAGTACTATATCTTAAGATCAGCACGGGATTTTAGATTTCACTTGCTATCTCTTGATTTACTTGTCTTGATGTCATAGTACTGTTGCATTCAGTCTTTTCGGTATTGAGGAGAAGGTAATAACTATACAGAATGTGGTAATGATGTCTTTGGAAGGCCCTTTGTATAACAAGCACTTTGGACCAGAATATCCTGTACAAAACAGTGTTAAGGCTTTTGTGTTAAAATTCATTTCTTTTATATTCTGGGTGACTACTAATGACATTATTTATGGTGTATGCCTTCCCTGTTTAAAATAAAAGATTCCTTTTAGTAAATTGTAGGTTATAAAACATCTGAAATGGTGCAATTTATTTTATTTTTTATTTTTTATTTTTTTTATATTTATTTCTAGGAGAGAGAGAGAGAGAGAGAGAGACAGCGTGAGCAGGGGAGGGTCATAGAGAGAGGGAGACACAGACTCTGAAATAGGCTCCAGACTCTGAGCTGGCAGTCAGCACAGAGCCCGATGCGGGGCTCGAACCCACGAACCGTGAGATCATGACCTAAGCGAAAGTCGGACGCTCAACCGACTAAGCCACCCAGGTGCCCCTGAAATGGTGCAATTTAAATAAAGAAGGTAAAAGGGGAACAATACACACACAGACACACACAGACACACACAGACACACACACACACACACACACGGCCCCAGAGAATGAGCTAGTTTCTATAGTGAAGGCCAAAATTTTAGCTTTGAGCATTTTAATAAGTCAAGGAGTAAAACGTTAGATTTTATAGAGTTGGTCTTAGTAGGAATTCTTGTTCCATTTCATTTTGGCAGATTTGAGAAGATATCAGAATTGTTTGATATTAAAGTAAAAAAAAAATTAGCGAGCATGGGAGGGGGACAGAAGGATACAGAGAGAGAATCCCAAGCAGGCTCCACCCAGGTGCCCCTGATATTTAAACTTTTTAATGGAAGTCTAAATTTTGTGTGAAAATTTGACAGTAGGTATATAGTATCAAGATATTTTATTTGTCTTAACTGCTATTATACTTCTTACATAGTACTTGGTAAATAAGTGCTAAGTAAATTTCATTTCACTTTAATCTTTACCATGATGCAGTTGAAATATTTTTAATATTTCCTAGTCCCCAAAAGCCTATGAATAGATTTTTACTGTAAAGATATTTAAACACTATTGATGATAAATAACATTTACAGAGCATTTTTTTTTAAATTTTTTTTTTTTTAATGTTTTTATTTTTATTTCCAGGAGAGAGAGACAGCGTGAACAGGGGAGGGTCAGAGAGAGAGGGAGTCACAGACTGAAACAGGCTCCAGGCTCTGAGCTGGCAGTCAGCACAGAGCCCGACGCGGGGCCCGAACCCACGAACCGCGAGATCATGACCCAAGCGAAAGTCGGACGCTTAACCGACTAAGCCACCCAGGCGCCCCACAGAGCATTTTTTAAATATACATAATCATTCATCTTTGCAACAACCCTGTAGGGTAGATGGTGGTGTTATACTCATTTTTCTGGTCGAAAACTGGGACCTAGAGAGATTACATAACTCAAGTAGTATCATATAAGTGTCATAGACAGGAATTGAGCCCAAATGTTCTGATTTTGTTACAACATCTTTGTTATATTCATCATGTTGTTTCTACATGGGGTTACCTTTTCTATGATTGGAGACTAAAGGAAATATGTGAGACTTAATCTTTTTGTTGTTGTTGTTGTTAAATTTATTTTGAGGGAGAAGAGTGTGAGCAGGAGGGTGACAGAGAGTGAGAGAGGGAGAGAGAGGATCCCAAGCAGGCTCTCCGCTGTCAGCACAGAGCCCGATGCAGGGCTCAGAAACTGAGATCATGACCTGAGCTGAAATTAAGAGTTGGGCACTCACCTGACTGAGCCACCCTCAAAAGCCACTTTTTAATTCATTTCACCAAACAGATATTTAAGTGTTTACTATGTGTCAGGCACTATTATTGGCTTCTGGCTTTCATCAGTGAACAAAACAAAGATCCCTGCTCACATGGAGTTTATATTCTAGCCTAGATGGTCAGAACCAATAAACATAATTACCAAGTGAATTACTTCATATGTCAGAAGGTGATATATTCTGTAGAAGAAAAAAGAGATGACCAGAGAATTGGAGCAGACTGTAATACTGTTAAGAGAACAAATAAAAGTCCTAGTGCTAGAATGTGCTGGCATATTTGAGGTATAACAGGGAGGTGGGTACTTGAGTAGGTTAGGAGAGTAGGAGGAAGTAAGATCAGGAAGTTGGGAGCAGGGGTAGCATGAATCCTATATGGTCTTTTAAGGTCATGGTATGGATCTAGGCTTTTGCTCTGAGTAAAATGAGAAGTCTTTGCAGGGTTTTGAACACTTTAAAAGTCATCCTGATTGTGTTCAGAATAGGCACTGAAGCTAGACACAGCTAGAAACAGGGAGACCTGTTAATAATTGTGGTAATTTAGGAGGGAGGCATAATCCAGGGGGAAAAAAAGTGGCTGTGAACAGATTGATGTTAGAGGTGGTGAGAAATGGTTGGATTCTGGATATATTTTGTGAATTGAAACAACAGAATTTGCCAGCAGATAGGAAGGGAAGTAAAAAATGAAAGGCAAGATGACTTCAAGGTTTGTAGCCTGAGCATTTGAAAGGATGGAGTTGTTATCAACTGAGATAATTTACAGGGAAGATCAGGAGTTCAGTTTGATTTGTTAACTTTGAGGTTTTTTTTTTCACATACCCACAAGTAAAATTGTTTAGAGTTTAGGATTGAAGCCTGGGATAGAAATAGAAAGTTGGGATTCATTCGTATATAGATGACATTTAAAGACACAACACTGAATGATCTCTTGGAAGAAATATGATAGAGAGATAAGAGGGAGCTGAACCCTAGGATGTTCCTAACATTAAGAGGAGAGAAAACAGGGGCGCCTGGGTGGCGTAGTTGGTTAAGCGTCCGACTTTCGCTCGGGTCATGATCTCGCGGTTCGTGGGTTCGAGCCCCGCGTCGGGCTCTGTGCTGACTGCCAGCTCAGAGCCTGTAGCCTATTTCAGAGTCCGTGTCTCCCTCTCTCTCTGATCCTCCCCTGCTCACGCTGTCTCTCTCTCTCTCTCCTAGAAATAAATAAAACATTTAAAAAAAAAAAAAGGGGGAGAAAACAGAAGAGATTGTCAGAGGAGCCTAAGAACAATCATTGAGGTAGGACTTAAACCTAGAGAATGTTCCTTGGGAGCCCAAGGAAAGAAAGTAAACCATGGAAGATGGAATGATTAGACATGTCATTTTGCTGACAGGTTAGGCAGGATGAATATTAGAATTGAAAATTTAATTTAGTAACGTGAAAGCCACTGTTATTGTGTAGTCTTCATTAAGACATGGAAATGGCCTGGTTAGCACTATACGTATTTTTTTTAATGGGACTGTTTGATGTTTACAGTGTCTCCTTTGCCATATTCAGGTTTGCTGTCCTGTTGGTGGTATGTCTGGCAGTGGATCACAGCTTGGTTCAATGGGTAGCCTGACCATGAAGTCACAACTTCAGATCACTGGTAAGTCTTAAAAAGATCTACTGTATACTTTTTTCCCTCCCTAAGATAAAAAAAATAATCCTTTTTTTTTTTTTTTTTTTTTTTTGAGAGAGAGAGGTCGCAAGTGAGTGAAGGGGAGAGAAAATGAGAATCCCACAAGGGACAGAGAGAGGGAAAGAGAAGGAGGGAGGGAGGGAGAGTGGGAGAAGCGGGACTCACCCAAAGCGAGCTTGAGCTCATCCAATACAGGGCTCATGCTCACCTCAAGTGGGCTCAAGCTTACCTGATGTGAGGCTTGAACTCCCAAACTGTGAGATCATGACCTGAGCTCAAGTCAGATGCTTAATAATTGAGCTACCCAAGCGCCCCCAAAAATAATGTTAAGAGAAGAAAATCTTAAGTGACTGTTATATATTAGGTAATTTTTAAATTAATATTTGCTTAATGAGTGAATGAACAGATGGTTAGATATATAAAAATTATTATTTTTATTTCAGGATATTCTTGGGCATTTTGCAGGGTTGTTTTTTTTTTCCCCCCTCTCCCATTAAACATTGGTGTCTGGGCAGTTGCTATTGTTTTTTGTTTTGTATTAACAGTCTTGAGATATCATTCATATACACACAGTTTACCCATTAAGAGGTCAGTGATTGTTATTATATTCACAGTGTTGTACAGCTGCCAACACTTGTCAGTTTTAGAAAACTTCCACCCATTAGTAGAGGACTCTCCATGTCCTCTAACCACCATCAGCCCTGGGCAACCACTAAGCTACTTCCTGTCCGTAGGTTTGCCTATTCTGGGTATCTCATATAAATGGGATCCTAAAATATATAAGGCTTTTTGTTTCTAACTTTTTCCACTTGGCATGTTTTCAGGGTTCATCCATATTGTAGCATGGATTAGTATTTTATTTCTTTTTATTGCCAAATAATATTGCAGGCATGAATATGCCACATTTTCTTTATCCATTTATCAGTTGATGTATGTTTGAGTTGTTTCTACTTTTGGCCATTATGAAAAATGCTATGTGTACAAGTTTTTTGTAAAGATGTGTGTTTTCAGTTCTCTTGAGTATATAGGAGTGGAGTCACTGGTCATATATATGTTTTACTTTGTGAGGAATTCCAAATTGTTTTTCATTTCATTTTTTTATTTTTCCTTTTTTTTAAAATGTTTTATTTATTTCTGAGAGAGAGAGAGAGACAGTGTGAGCAGGGGAGGGTGAGAGAGAGAGAGGGAGGGAGATACAGAATCTGAAGCAGGCTCCAGGCTCTGAGCTAGCTGTCAGCACAGAGCCTGTCATGGGTCTCGGACCCACAGACTGTGAGATTATGACCTGAGCCAAAGTTGGATGCTTAACCAACAGAGCCACCCAGGCGCCCCATTATTTTTCCTTTTTTAAATGTTTATTTTTGAGAGGGGGAGGAGGGGGAGAAAGAGAGAGTGTTCCAATTGCCAGTGCTCATTATTTGTCTTTTTGATTATAGACATCCTAGTGAGTGTGAAGTGGTATGTCATTGTGGGTTTGATTTGCATTTCTCTGGTGGTTAATGATGTTGAACATCTTTTCATGTGCCAAGTGGCCATTTGTGTATCTTTTTTGGAGAAATGTTTATTTAAATCCTTTCGTTGCTATTATTAACTAATATCTGTTTCTTTCTCTAACCATATGAACCAAGTATATCACTTTGAAATTAATATTCCTAATGTTCTAATACGCCACTTATGTTATATTCTTGTTCAAAAACCTTTAGTGCTTCTGTTTGGCTATAGTTTGGAATTTCTTTAGCTGGGGCTGAGAGCTTTCACAGTCTGGCTCCATATGTTCTCTTTGTAGATATTTATACATGAACTATTTGGTGAGTCACTGGATTTTCTTCAGATATACCTGTGTCTATATCACACAATAAAGACTCAGTCTCTATCCTTTCAGTGACATTTATTTCTTCTAGAACAATTATCATCCTCTGTATGGTATTTTAGCTTTTATTATACCTATCTTATATCCACATTTAGATTATGACTATTAGGCCACAAACCATGTCCTTATTATTATCTTCTTCAGAACCTAGAAGTGATTGAATTATATAAAAAATCACTTTCATGATGTGACAGCATCCTAGATTTATTTTTGGGAATTCCTTCACTGTAGTCTCTTACCTTAGCAGTGTCGATTCTCAATGAAAGATAGTGATATTTCTTTGTTAAGCAAGATGCCGATTATTTTCCTCTGCTCCTCATTCTGAAGCTAGCCTGAGTGGCTGGTTTAAATTGAGCCAGCTTCTTCTGAGTTTTTCTGGGCCGCTTAACATTAAACCTTTGATTGGAGTAATCTTTAAAAAAATCTTTACTTTTTCAGGTTACATAAGTAATACATGTGTTTTTTATTTTTGAAAACTCAGTAAAATAGGGGTGCTTGGGTGGTTCAGTCAATTAAGCATCTTGACTCTTGATCTCAGCTCAGGTCCTGATCTTAGGGTTGAAAGTTCAAGTCCCACACTGGGCTCTGCGCTGGGCATGGAGCCTACTTAAACAATAACCAAAAGAAAAAAAAAGTTAAAATAACCTCAATAAAATAATGAAGTGAGGGGTCCTATTTATCATCTCAGTCCTCAGAGATGACACTGTTACTCCTTTAGGTTTAGGTTTATATTTCTTTACACTTTTTTCTTTGCATAAATTGTTTATCTTGTTTGCTATCATCATTATTCTTATAGTAGGAAAACATTTGATACATGGTTGAATGCACCCCAGGAAGACATAATTCTTGCCATGTTAAAGTTTTTAATCTTGGTTCTAAAAATTCTGAGACTGCACAAATATAAGACAAAAACAATTTAATAAAAACAAATAACATGAAGAATGGATAAAAGTTATATATTTGGCAAATATATTATTAGATATGAGACAAATGGAAAGCATAAGAGTATAAAGACTAAAGTGCCAAGTTGAATAGAATCAAATAAATGCCTTTCATAATTCATTGTTTACTTATATGCTTTTGATGCTAGAAACCTCAGAACTAAGTTATTTGCACATTTCCCTTTAATGACATTGTATTTTTTACTCTGTGTTAATGGATCAGTTATAGTATTGGTTGTTATTATTTTTCTTTTTTTGTAAGCTGCCTCAACATCTTTCTAGATAGAAACAAGATGGACATAAAAATTGAGGTGTAAAAAATAAATGCGATGGTATATGGTATTGGTAAGAAGAGATAACAGCTTTGGTCAGGAAAGCAAGATCACATTTGACCAGAGCTGCTGTGAAAGAAAGTAGTGCTTGAAGCATTGTTAATATTTAAATGTAAAATAGGAAAGGAAATTATTTTAAAAAATATATAGGGAAGTAGAAAGGATGCTTTTAGGAGAGAATAAGAGCAAAAGACTTCAATCAGAGAAATGAACAAGGCTTCACTAAAACCCCTGAGAGCCACTGCTGCAGAATTGGAGCCTTAACGGGAGTGGGTCATCTTCAGGTGTGTATGAGGGCTACAGAAATATCATTGCTGGGAGAGATAGAAAGACATCAGGGCTTTTAACAAAGAGCGGTCAATTTTACTTTTGTTTTGGAAAGTTAGTATGAAAGACTGATAGGAGAATTGAAATTGGTAAGTTAATTTTGAGAGAGAGTGGGGAAGGGGCAGAGAGAGAGAGAGAGAGAAAGAACCCCAGGCAGTCTCTGTGCTGTCAGCACAGAGCCCAGCATGGGGCTCTGTCTTCCAGTCTTCCAAACCATGAGATCATGATCTGGCCCAAAATCAAGAGCTGGTTGCTTAACCGACTGAACCACCCAGCCACCTCTTGTCTTTTTTTTTTTTTTTTCTTTCAATCAATCTAGTTATTCCAGCACCATTTATTGAAAAGCTGTTTTTGTCCCTTGAATGTTCTTGATTCCTTTGTCAAAGACTAGTTGACCTTATATATTTGGGTTTATTTCTGGGCTCTCACTTCTGTCCCATTGATCTGCCAGTTTTTATGTCAGTACCATACTGTTTTGATTACTATAACTTTTAGGATAGCTTAAAATCAGTAAGTATGATGCCTCCTGCATTGTTCTTCTTTCTCAGGATTTCTTTGGATATTCAGGGTCTTTTGTGGTTCCATATAAATTTTAGGAGTGTTTTTCCTACTTTAGTCAAAAATGCCAGTGGTATCTTGATAGGTAGTGCACCAAACCTGCTGATGGCTTCTTTACCTCTTACTGTTTTCTTACGTCTTTCATATTTATTTACTTATTTATTTATTATTAAGTAGGCTCCATAACCATCATGGGGCTTGCACTCATGACCCTTAGATCAAGAGTCACAATCTCTACCAACTGAGCCAAGCAGATGTCCCTATTTTCTTTTTTTTTATTTTATTTTATTTATTTTTTTATTTTTTTATTTTTTTTCATTTTATTTATTTATTACAAATAGTTTATTGTCAGGTTGGTTTCCATATAACACGCAGTGCTCATCCCAAAAGTGCCCTCCTCCATGCCCATCTCCCCCCTCCCCGCCAACCCATCAGTCCTCAGTTTGTTGTCAGCATTCAAGATTCTTTCATGTTTGCCTCTCTCCCTCTTCCCCACCATTTTCCCCCTTCTTCTCCCCCTTGGTCCTCCCTTAAGTTCCTCCTAATCCTCCTATATGTGCAAACATATGGTATTTGTCTTTCTCTGCCTGACTTATTTCACTCAGCATAACACCCTCAAGGTCCATCCATGTTGCTACACATGGCCAGATTTCATTGTTTCTCACTGCCATGTAGTATTCCATGGTATAGATAAACCACATCTTCTTGATCCATTCGTCTGTTGATGGACACTTAGGCTCTTTCCATGTTTTAGCTATTGTGGAGAGTGCTGCTATGAACATTGGGGTACATGTGCTCCTATGCATCAGCATTTCTGTATCCCTTGGGTAAATTCCTAGCAGTGCTATTGCTGGGTCATAGGAGAGTTCTATTGTTAATTTCCTGAGGAACCACCACACTGTTTTCCAGAGGGGCTGCACCAGCTTACATTCCCACCAACAGTGTAGAGGGTGCCCGTTTCTCCACATACTCGCCAGCATCTAGAGTTCTCTGATTTGCTCATTTTAGCCACTCTGACTGGTGTGAGGTGGTATCTCAGTGTGGTTTTGATGTGTATTTCCCTGATGAGGAGGGATGCTGAGCATCGTTTCATGTGTCTGTTGGCCATCTGGATGTCCTCTTTGGAGAAGTGTCTGTTCATATCTTCTGCCCATTTCTTCACTGGGTTGTTTGTTTTTTGGGTGTGAAGTTTGGTGAGTTCCTTATAGATTTTGGATATTAACCCTTTGTCTGATATGTTATTTGCAACTACCTTTTCCCATTCCGTTGTTTGCCTATTAGTTTTGTGGGTTGTTTCCTTTGCCGTGCAGAAGCTTTTAATCTTGATGAGGTCCCAATGGTTTATTTTTGCTCTTGTTTCCTTTGCTTTTGGGGATGTATCAAGTAAGAAGTTGCTGCGGTGGAGGTCAAGGAGGTTGTTTCCTGCTTTCTCCTCTAGGGTTTTGATGGTTTCCTGTCTCACGTTCAGGTCCTTTATCCATTTTGAGTTTATTTTGGTGTATGGTGTGAGAAATTGATCTAGTTTCAATCTTCTGGATGTTGCTGTCCAGTTCTCCCAACAGATCAGACAAATTAGAATTTAAAACAAAGATGGTGGGGTGCCTGGGTGGCTCAGTTGATTGAGAGCATCCAACTTCAGCTCAGGTCATGATCTCATGGTTCATGGGTTCAAGCCCCACGTCGGGTTTTGTGTTGACAACTCAGAGCCTGGAGCCTGCTTCAGATTCTGTGTCTCCCAATCTCTATGTTCCTTCCCTGCTCACACCCTTTCTTAGGAAACAAAAGATCTTCTTGGAAAACCTTGCTTTCTTTCTCTGTAGCTTTGAGATGTAAATGTTCTCTCCGGTCTTTTCCAGGCAACAGATGTCCCTATTTTCTTACCTCCTTCTATCATACATACAGAGAAAGACATACATTCCTGTTAATTATTCATTTACAGTATATATTGGCTAATTGATTATCCTTACCTGTTTAAGTGAGGGCAAATAGAAAAATTTTTTTCCAGATAAATGGCGCCTTTTGTAAGTTATAGCAACTTACAAAAACAAAAAGTTAAAAAAAAAACCTCATAGTGCTGTTTGTTGATAAATGGATTGTTTAGAGGACTTGGATGTAAGTTGTAATTTCATTGAGTTTTTTTTTCTAAATTTAACTTAATTTACTTTTTTTATTTTAGAGAGTGAGCAGGAAAGGGGCAGAGGGAGAGAGAATCTTAAGCAGGGTCCATGCACAGTGTAAAGCCTTTTGAGGAGCTCCATTCTACTACCCTGGGATCATGACCTGAGGTAAAATCAAGACTCAACCAGTGCAGCTACCCAGGTGCCCCTCACTGAGTTCTTTATAAGAGTATCAAACGAGGGGCACTTCGGTGGCTCTGTCGGTTAAGTGAATGATTCTTGATTTTGGTTCAGGTCATGATTTCACAGTTCATGAGTTTGAGCCCTGCATTGGGCTCTGTGCTTGGGATTCTCTCTTTCTCTCTCTCTCCCCCTTTCTCTCTGCCCCTCCCTTGCTTATACTCTTTCTCTCTAAATAAATAAATAAATAAATAAAGCTGAATAAAAGTATCAAAGGAAAGTCAGTGTTACCTTTCTTTTTCAGCATTTACATAGAATAAAAAAGTATTAGTAACATTTTCTTTTTTTTTATAATTATGAAGTTAGCTAACATACAGTGTATATACAATGTGTTCTTGGGGCGCCTGCGTAGCTCAGTTGGTTAAGCATCCGACTTCGGCTCAGGTCATGATCTCACTGTTTGTGGGTTCCCAAGCCCCGCGTCGGGCTCTACTGACAGCTAGCTCAGAGCCTGGAGCCTGTTTCAGATTCTGTATCTCCTCTCTCTGACCCTCTCCTGCTCATACTGTCTCTCTCTCTCTCAGAAGTAAATAAAAAATTTTTTAAAAATTTTAAAAAACAAGAACAACAACAACAACAAAAACGTGTTCTTGGTTTTAGGGGTAGATTCCTATGATTCATCACTTACATATGACACCCCGTGCTCATCCCAACAAATGCTCTCCTCAGTGCCCATCACCCAATTCCCCCCTCCTGCACCCACCCATCACCCTCAGTTTGTTCTCTGTATTCAAGAGTCTCTTATGGTTTGCCTCCCTCTTTGCTTGAAACTGTTTTTTCCCCTTCCCTTCCCCCATGGTCCTCTGTTAAGTTTCTCAAGTTCCATATACAAGTGAAAACATTTATGTCTTTGACTGACTTATTTCACTTAGCCTAATACCCTCCAGTTCCATCCATTTCATTCTTTCTCATTGCCAACTAATATTCCATTGTATATATAAACTACATCTTTATTTGACATTTGGGCTCTTTCCATAATTTGGCTATTGTCGAAAGTGCTGCTATAAACATTGGGGTACATATGCCCCTTTGAATCAGCACTCCTGTATCTTTTGGATAAATTCTTAGTAACACTATTACTGGGTCATAGGGTAGTTTTATTTTTAATTTTTTGAGGAACTTCCACACTGTTTTCCAGAGTGGCTGTACCAGTTTGCATTCTCACCAACAGTGCAAGAGGGTTCCTGTTTCCTCCACATCCTTGCCAACATCTGTTGTTTCCTGAGTTGTTAGTTTTAGCCACTCTGGTGTAAAGTGGTATCTCATTGTGGTTTTGACTTATATTTCCCTGATGATGAGTGATATTGAGCATCTTTTCATGTGTCTCTTGACCATCTGGATGTCGTCTTTGGAAAAGTGTCTATTGATGTCTTCTGCCCATTTCTTCACTGGATTGTTTTCTGGCTGTGAGTTTGGCAAGTCTGTTATAGATTTTGGATACTAACCCTTTACCCAGTATGTCATTTGCAAATACTTTCTCCCAGTCTGTTAGTTGCCCTTTAGTTTTGTTGATTGTTTCCTTTGCAGTGCAGAAACTTTTTATCTTGATGAGGCCCCAATAGTTCATTTTTGCTTTTATTTCCCTTGCCTGAGGAGGGAAATTGCTGTGGCTAAGGTCAGAGAGGTTGTTGCCTGTTTTCCCCACTAGGGTTTTGATGGTTTCCTGTCTCAAGTGTAGGTCTTTCATCCATTTTGAGTTTATTTTTGTGTATGGTGTAAGAAAGTGGTCCAGTTTCATTCTTCTGCATGTTGCTATCCAGTTCTCCCAGCAGCATTTGATAATGAACCTGTATTTTTTCCATTGGATAGTCTTTCCTGCTCTGTTAAAGATTAGTTGGCCGTACATTTGTGGGTCCAATTCTGGGTTCTTTATTCCATGTGTCTTTTCTTGTCCCAATACCATACTGTCTTAATGATTACAGCCTTGTAGTAGAGGCTGAAGTTTGGGATGTGATGCCTTCTGCTTCGATTTTGTTTTTCAATGTAACTTTGGCTATTCAGGGTCTTTTGTGGTTCCATACACAATTTAGGATTGTTTGTTCTAGCTCTGAGAAGAATGCCAGTGAAATTTTTTTTGAGGTTGCATTGAATATGTAGATTGCTTTGGGTGGTATTGACGTTTTAACAATATTTCTTCTTCCAGTCCATGAGCATGGAATGTTTTTCAATTTCCTTCATAAATTTTCTATAGTTTTCAGCATACAGATCTTTTACATCTTTGGTTAGGTTTAATCCTGGGTATTTTATGGTTCTTGGCATAATTGTAAATGGGATCAATTTCTTGATTTCTCTTTCTGTTGCTTCATTATTGGTGTATAGAAATGCAGCTGATTTCTGTACATTAATTTTGTACCCTGTGACTTTGCTGAATTTATGTATCAGTTTTAGCAGCTTTTTGGTGGGGTCTTTCGAGTTTTCCATGTAGATAGAGTATCATGACATCTGTGAAAAGTGAGAGTTTGACTTCTTTGCCAGTTTGGATGCCTTTTATTTAATTTTGTTGTCTGATTACTGAGGCTGGGACTTCTAACACTATGTTCAACAACAGTGGTGAGAGTGGATATCTCTGCCATGTTCCTGATCTCATGGGGAAAGCTCTCAGTTTTTCCCCATTAAGAATGATATTAGCTGCGGGCTTTTCATATATGGTTTTAATGATGTTATGTTCTTTCTATCCAGACTTTCTTGAGGGTTTTTATTAAGAAAGGATGCTGTATTTTGTCAAATGCTTTTTCTGCATCTGTTGACAGGATCAAATGGTTCTTATCCTTTCTTCTGTTAATGTGATGTATTATGTTGATTGATTTGCGAATATTGAACCAGCCCTGCAGTCCAGGAATGAATCCCACTTGATCGTGGTAAATAATTCTTTTGATATACTGTTGAATTTGATTTGCTAGTATCCTGTTGAGAGTTTTTGCATCCATGTTCATCAGGGATATTACCCTGTAATTCTCCTTTTTAGTGGGGTCTCTGTCTGGTTTGGGAATCAAGTTAATGCTGGCTTCATAGAATGAGTCTGGAATCTTCTGTTTCTATTTTTTGGAACAGCTAGAGAAGTATAGGTATTAACTCTGCTTTAAATGTCTGGCACGATTCTCCTGGGAATCCATCTGGCCTAGAACTCTTATTTTTGGGAGATTTTTGATAACTGATTCAATTTCTTCACTGGTCATGGATCTGTTCAAATTTTCTGTTTCTTCCCATTTGAGTTTTGTTAGTGTGTTCATGTCTAGGAATTTGTCCATTTCCTCCAAGTTGTCTAGTTTGTTGGCATATAATTTTTCATAGTATTCTCTGATAATTGTATTTCTGTGATGTTGGTTGTAGTCTGTCCTCTTTCCTTTGTGATTTTATGTATTTGGGCCCTCTCTCTCTTTGAGAAGTCTGGATAGAGGTTTATCAATTTTGTTTATTTTTTCAAAAAACTAGGTCTTAGATTCATTGATCTGTTGTACTGTTTTTTGTTTTTTGGGTTTTTTTTTTTTTTATTTTATTTTATATTCTTTCTGCTCTAAACTTTATTCTTTCTCTTCTTCACCTGGCTTTGGGGTTTCTTTGCTGTTCTGCTAATTCCTTTAGTTGTGCTGTTAGATTTTGTCTTTGGGATTTTTCTTGGTTCTTGAGATAGACCTGGATTGCATTGTATTAGGACTGCCTTTGCTGCATCCCAAAGGGCTTGGACTGTCATGTTTTCATTTTCATTTCCTTCCATGTATCTTTTAATTTCTTCTTTAATTGTGTGATTGACTCATTCATTCTTCAGTAGGATGTTCTTTTTTTTTATTTTTTTAATGTTTTGTTTATTTCTGAGAGAGAGAGAGAGAGAGAGAGAGACAGTGTCAGCAGGGGAGGGTCAGAGGGAGATACAGAATGTGAAGCAGCCTCCAGGCTCTGAGCTAGCTGTCAGTACAGAGCCTGACACGGAGCTTGAACCTATGAACCATGAGATCATGACCTGAGCTGAAGTCGGACGCTTAACCAACTGTACTACCCAGGCATCCCTATTAGGATGTTCTTTAACCTCCATGCATTTGAAGGCTTTCAAAGTTTTTTCTTGTGATTGATTTCAAGTTTCATAGAGTTGTGATCAGAAAATATGCATGGTATAATCTCAGTTCTTTTATATTTATTGAGGGCTCTTTTGTAACCCAGTATATGATCTATCTTAGAGAATGTTATGTGCACTCAAAGAATGTGTATTCTGATTTTGGATGAAAAAGTTCTGAATGTATCTGTCAAGTCCATCTGGTCCAGTGTATCATTGGCCATTGTTTCTTTATGGATTTTTTTTTTCAAATATTTTTTATTTATTTCTAGGAGAGAAAGAGAGAGAGAGAGACAGTGTGAGCAGGGGTGGGTCAGAGAGAGAGGGAGTCACAGACTCTGAAACAGGCTCCAGGCTCTGAGCTGACAGTCAGCACAGAGCCTGACGCGGGGCTCGAACCCACGAACCGCGAGATCATGACCTAAGCGAAAGTCGGACACTTAACCGATTAAGCCACCCAGGCGCCCCTCTTTATGGATTTTTTTGCCCAGGTGATCTGTTAGCTGCTCTAAGTAAAGTACTAAAATCCTCTGCAATTACAATAAAATTGCTTATGTTTGTGATTAATTGATATATGTATTTGGGTGCTCCAGGTTGGGAGCATAGACATTTACAATTGTTAGCCCTTCTTGATGGATAAGCCTCGTAATTATGATGTAATGTCCTTCTCCATCGCCTTTAGTTTAAAATGTAGTTTGTCTGATATAAGTATGGCTACTTCAGCTTTCTTTTGACTTCCAGTAACAGGATAGATGATTCTTCGTCCCCTCACCTTCAGTCTGAAAGTGTCCTCAGGCCTAAAATTAGTCTCTTGTAGACAGCATATAGATGCATCTTGTTGTTGTTTAATCCGTTCTGATACCCTCTGTCTTTTAATTGGAGCATTTAGTCCATTTATATTCAGAATTATTATTGAAAGGTACAGATACAGCATCATTGTGTTATCTGTAGATTTCATCCTTGTGGTGATGTCTCTGATCCTTTGGAGTCTTTGCAGCATTCCACTCACAGAGTCCCTTGTAGGATCTCTTGTAGGGCTGATTTAGTGGTCATGAACTCCTTCAGTTTTTGTCTGGGAAGCCCTTTATTTCTCTTTCTTTTCTGAATGACAGCCTTACTGGATAAAGGCTTCTTGATCACCTATTTTTCCTATTCAGCACATGGAATATTTTCAGTCATTCCCTTCTTGTTTGCCAAGTTTCAGTGGACAGGTCTGCTGCTACCCTTATATGTCTACCTTTGTAGGTTAAGGCCCATTTGTACCTAGCTGCTTTCAGAATTCTCTCTGTACCCTTGTATTTTGCCAGTTTCACTATGAAATGCCATGGAGAAGATCTGTTCTTATTAAGTCTGAAGGGAGTTCTCTGAGCCTCCTGGATTTGGATGTCCATTTCCTTCCCCAGATTAGGGAAGTTCTCAGCTATAATTTGTACAAGTAAACTTTCTGCCTCTTTTTCTCTCCCTCTTCTGGAACTCCTATGATACAAATATATTTACTTTTCCATGGAATCACTTAGTTCTCTAATTCTCCCTTTGTGGTCTAGTATTTTCTTATCTCTTTTTCTCAACTTCATCATTTTCCATAATTTTATCTTCTATTTCACTTACTCTCCCCTCTACCTTCTCCATCCTTTCTGTCACTGCATTTAGTTTATTTAGCACCTCATTTCTTAATTCATTGTGACTGTTTCTTACGTCCTTGATCTCTGCAGCAATAGATTCTCTGTGGTCTTATATGCTTTTTTTCAAGCCCACCTATTAATCTTAGGACTATTTTTCAAAATTCTTGCTCAGTTATATTGTTTATATCTGTTCTGAGCAATTCTCTATTTCTTCCTGGAATTTCTTTTGAGAATTTTTCTGTTTCATCATATTGGCTAGTTTTCTGTCCCTTATGTGTTTTTTTTTTTAATGTTTTTTATTTATTTCTAGGAGAGAGAGAGAGACAGCGTGAGCAGGGGAGGGTCAGAGAGAGAGGGAGTCACAGACTGAAACAGGCTCCAGGCTCTGAGGTGGCAGTCAGTATAGAGCCCGACGCGGGGCCCAAACCCACAAACCGCGAGATCATGACCTAAGCAAAACCCGGACGCTTAACCGACTAAGCCACCCAGGCGCCCCTGTCCCTTATGTGTTTTAATAGCTTGTTATGAGTCCTGCTCCTGTGAGCAGTACTATATTAAAAAGGTATCGTAACACTGTCCAGGACCTGGCCCTTCAGGAGGTGTTTCATGCTGTCTGTTGTTGAGACTCCAGTTGCTTTATCTCCCTACTTGTAATGGTGGTTTGGACCTCCCACCAGGTGTGCTTTGATTTGTTTGTTGAAGTGTCCCTGGAAAATATTTTTAAAAGGGGGGGTGGTGGTGGTGGAAAAGAGGCCTTATCCCATAAAAAAAAAAAAAAGAAATGACAAGGGCAAGGAAAAGAAAATTAAAAAAAAAATTGACCAGCAGTGAATCAGAGAAACTATACAGCTTAGTCCAGAGAGAGAGACCGGGGCGGGGGGACGACTAAAGGAGATACAGAAGAGGTGTAAAAAGAATAGATTAAAAGTGTCTGCCTAAACAAACCAACAACCAGAATAACCAGACTAGAGAAGGGAAGAAATAAGAGGAAGAAAAGGGGGGGTGATATATATATAATCTCCTTCCCCCCGCCCCCACACACATAAAGTAAGAATTGACCAAGAATCAAATCAGAGAATGAAAACTACTGGACCAATGTCTAATGGTGTCTTGAACCAGAGGTGCCTGCACTGGTCTGGAGGAGGAGCTGTTTGGTTTGATCAGTGTCAATCTTGCTCTATTAGATATGCAGATACCAGGTTCAGAGGGGCGTGGTTTGTATAGGTGGGTCCTGCCTCCACTGTGGGACCGATGTATGTTCCCTGAAACCCCACCTTGTTGGTGATGGGGAGAAAAATGGCAACACCCTAGTCTCTCCTCCCCTGACCAGGTGTCCCAAACCACTCTGTTCAGGCTGTCCTGACAGTGCCACGCGGGCCAGTTGCTTCCACTTCACTGTCACCCGCACCTCCCAGGTACTTGGTTGGGATTCAAACCCCTATCTTGATCAGCACATCCTGGTCCCGGGTAAGTGCCACTCCACCCATCCCGCCAACTAAGGGCCTCTGGCCCCTAACAGTGCTGAGTGAGCATGAGCGAGCTTGAGTGAATGCTGTGTCCCCCCCCTCCCCCTTCCCAGGCACTTGGCTGAGATTAAAACCCCGATGTCTTAAGGGATCCCTGATGTCTTAAAGGATCCCTGTACTCTGGTTTCTGTCACTCTGGGGTACTCACAAAGGGCCTCTCACTGTCAGGGGAGGGGGGGGCAGGCCTGCAGGGTCTTTTGTCCTTGGAATGGCTATTTGCCTTCTTCCCACAGCACTCAGGGGAGAGGATTGCCTGAAGAGCTAGGTCCCTAGCCTGGGGCTGGCTCCCCTCCTCCCCAGTCACACAAACATAATAGGGTGAAAAAAGTCTCACCGTTAGAAATTGGCTCTTTCTCCATTTTTCCCATTCCCTGGTCCGTGGCTTTTCTCTTGTCCACATACAGTCCTATACTTCCACAGCCTGTCATTCTCTTCCTTTGTCTCTTTAAAATAAGAATCTCTCGGGGCGCCTGGGTGGCTTAGTCGGTTAAGCGTCCGACTTTCGCTTAGGTCATGATCTCGCGGTTCGTGGGTTCGAGCCCCGCGGCGGGCTCTGTGCTGACTGCCAGCTCAGAGCCTGGAGCCTGTTTCAGTCTGTGACTCCCTCTCTCTCTGACCCTCCCCTGCTCACGCTGTCTCTCTCTCTCTCTCTTGGAAATAAATAAAACATTAAAAAAAAAAATTAAAAAAAAAAATAAATAAAATAAGAATCTCTCCCCTCCGTTCCTATGCTGCCCATTTTATCTCTCCCAGTTCTCAGTCACGCACCTACATCCTGCTGTGTTGTCCCTGTGGGTCCCTAGAGACATTTTTGTCACTCTGTAGTCTGGATTCCTGGAATTCCAAGTCTTCTGGCCTCTATACTGTTGTGTTTGAGGAATGAGGGAACTTTGAGTCCCCCTACTTCTCCGCCATGTTGACCACTTTCCAGTAACATTTTCTGTAATTTGAATCTACTTTATGGAAATGACCCGAGTAGCCATTTAGCTATTCAAGTTTGAGTTGAATAAGAAAGATTGTCTTTTGTGCTACTCTCTTACATAGATCTAGATAATTCATTGAAGCAGTTGCTTTGGGAACTTTTGTTGGCATTTAACTGATCTGTTCACATTTTACTGGAATATTGTTAATGAATGTCCCTGTATTGTTTTTCATACTGGGCAATAGCTTTCCTGTATAGTTTATCAGATAGATGCAAAAATTATAGCATAATACTCTCAAATGCTTTGATTAATGTGCCATTAACGTTTCTACAGTTAAACTCTTGGGGACGTCATTTCGCCCCTGACCCCAAGTTTTAGTTAAAAATAGAACTCCCCTATGACCCAGCGATAGCACTGCTAGGAATTTACCCAAGGGATACAAGAGTGCTGATGCATAGGGACACATGTACCCCAATGTTCATAGCAGCACTTTGAACAATAGCTAAATCATGGAAAGAGCCTAAATGTCCATCAACTGATGAAAGAATCAAGAAGATGTGGTATATCTAAACAATGGAATAGTACATGGCAATGAGAAAGAATGAAATCTGGTCATTTGTAGCAACGTGGATGGAACTTGAGGGTGTTTTGCTAAGTGAAGTAAGTCAGGCATAGAAAGGCAGATACCATATGTTTTCACTCATAAGCGGAACAAGAGAAACTTAACAGAGGACCATGGGGAAGGGGAAGGGGAAAAAATAGTGGGGGAGAGGGAGGGAGGCAAACCATGAGAGACTCTTGAATACTGAGAACAAACTGAGGGCTGATGGAGGTGGGGGAGAGGGGAAGGGGGATGATAGGCATAGAGGAGGGCACTTGTTGGGATGAGCACTGGGTGTTAATATGGAAACCAACTTGACAAACTATGAAAAAAAAAAGAAAAGAAAAGAAAGAAATATATATTAGACTAATGACTCGCATCTCCAGGGGAGTTAATGTCCCTGGATTTTGGTCTTGGTTCTGATACTTAATAGTTATGTAACGTTGTACATGTCACTAATATCTTTGAGCCTTAATTTCCTTATCTGTGAACTGAGGTAAACAACAATGTAAAATGCCCCAGAAGAATTTAAATTTCATCGTGCAGGCATTAGAGAAGTATTTGAAAAATATTGACATGAGCACATCTGTTTTAGGAAGATAACTCTAGAAGTTGAGGGGTGGCAGAAGTGAGGTTAAAAACAATTGTTAGAGACCTTTGCAATAGCCCAGGTGGTATGATACTGAGATTTTTCAGTTCCCTGACAGTTTACCATTTTTATTCTTTTAATTTACTATAGTAAGTTAAGTTTCTGGAAGTAGTACAGTGATCTGTTTTCTAATATTGGGGCTGTAACAAAAGTTTTATGAAATCTAAACTGAGATTTAAGTACTTAATTTCTCCTGTTCAGGCTTCACAAGTGACCCTTGGGCAAGCTTTTAGGTTCCGTTAAATTAGTCTTTTTATGTGTAAAAATTAAGATGATAATTCCTACCGCACAGAATAGTCTTGAGTATTAAAATGAAAATGTTTTGGGGTGCCTGGGTACCTTAGTTGGTTAAGCATCTGACTTCAGCTCAGGTCATGATCTCATGAAAGCTTGTGAGTTTGAGTCCCATGTCAGGCTCTGTGCTGACAGCTCAGAGCCTGGGGCCTGCTGGGATTTTGGGTCTCCCTCATTCTCTGCCCCTGTCTCACCTCACACTCTGTTTCTCTCAAAAACTAAATATACAGTAAAGAAAAGTTTTTTTAATAAAAATGTGGCAGACACATAGCAAACACTAACTGTTGGTGTTAGTTTCACTTACCCATTTTATTTCCACATTTAAAGTTTCCTACAATGGCTCTCGTGGGGTTGGGTGGGATTATGTGGCAAAATACCTCTCAAAAGTTTGAATCCTAAAAAGCCACTGAGGGCAGATCATTTCCTTCCTGTCAGGCCTACATTGCTTTGTTCTAGGTTTAATCAGTTTCAGAGGACCGTAAGAGCTTCTGAAGTACAATGGTGGTCTTTGCATAATGGTTTAGGCCTTTTCACCTTTTCTCAGACCAGAACTGTGTTAAAAATAAGGGCTTGATATTTTTCTGTAGCAGTCCTGTGATTAAATTTTGCTTTGTATTAAGTACCAGAGCTTTATAGTACATATTAATCAGAGATAGGTCTGGGCCACACTTTACTGTTTTCTGTAAAAGACACTTAGATGTCTCACAGGCATCTCATTTTATACATTGAGTATAATACTCTTGATTTCCTGCCTACGCCACTCCCCTCAGACTTTTTCCCTAGATCTTTCCATCTTATTAAATGACACTATTCTTCCATCCAGTTATTCATACTGAAAACCTGTGAATTATCCTTCCTTCCTTCTTTTTTGCCAACTTCCTCACGTAATCTAATCATGCTGGTTCTCCTTAGAAAATATTTATTCCTCCCCATATCCATGTTCCCCGTCTAAGTCCAAACTACTATCATCTCTTGATTAGATGACACTAGTAATCTCTTTATCCCTACTTTTGTCTATCAGTTTTTTTCCCCACAGCAGTAGAATGAATGGTCTTTGAGTATTAATTCAATTATCACTGTGTTCTCAGTGCCCCAAATAATATCTGATATATGTAGTAGGCACTCAGTAAATTTGTTGAATAGCACTCTTTTCTTTTAATGTTTTATTTATTTTTGAGAGAGAGGGCATGTGCACGTCTGCTTAGGGTCAGAGAGGAGGCACACATACACAGAATCCGAAGCATGCCCCAGGCTCCAAGCTTTCAGCACAGAGCCCAACTTGGGACTCCAGTTCACGAACCCTGAGATCATGACTTGAACTAAAGTCAGACGCTCAACACAGATGCCCCAGAATAGCACTCTTATTTGAAGTTCTTCAGAGTCTCCTTATTGCATACTTCAGTAACATCTTGCAGTTTTTTCTTTTTCTTTCTTTTACAGATACTTTTTTTGATAACTGCATATTCATTTGAAATCTCATTGAACTTTCTTATACCAAATGTTCCAAAATAATGATGAAGTTCTAGTTTATAGAATGTACATACATTGTTGTATGTATATACATACTAACCCAGCAGCTGGCTTGCATGCTTTCAAAAAGGCATATCATATAAGCATCAAAGGACAGAAGTGATGTTTGTGAAGTCAGGAGATTCATGGCTGCCACCTGGGACTAGACCTGCTAGGTTGCCCAGACTGTGTATGCTTTGGACTATATATTGAGTTTCTTGGGTAGCAGCTAAACAAACTCCTATAGCAATACCAAAGTTCTCTTAACCTTGATGGGCACTGGCATTCTCTGTACTTAGCTGCTAGAATAGATACTTAGGTGGTAGAATATTTCCATGGTTGTGATCACCTCATTTATAGCGGAGCAACGAGTTGTCACTTGTGGGTACTGTGAGGTGCTCCTACTAGATTTGAATCTACTTGTTGCACCTTCCAAAGGGCTTGGAGAAGGCTGTTTTTTGGCAAAGGTAACTCAAGGGTGAAGATGAAGGAATCAGTATCTTAAGATGCGCTTTGTAGGAAGCTCTTGCTATTATGAGATACAAGATGCTAAAAATAATCCTAGTTTGTAACTGTCTTCATCTGGTAGCTTTCCAACATACTTAGAATAAAATCCAAATTCCTTATCTGGGCTTAAAAAGCTAAATGTGATCTCACCTCATTTACCATTCTTCCCTGTTTGTTATATTTCCTTCAGATATGCCAAGCCTTTTTGCTTCTCTTGGGAATGCTCTCTTCCCACTTCCAGTCTTCTCAGGGCTAGCTCCCTATCATTTAAAAATATATTTTTTTAATGTTTTATTTATTTCTAGGAGAGAGAGAGACAGCGTGAGCAGGGGAGGGTCAGAGAGAGTGGAGTCACAGACTGAAACAGGCTCCAGGCTCTGAGCTGGCAGTCAGCACAGAGCCCGATGTGGGGCTCGAACCCACGAACTGCGAGATCATGACCTAAGCAAAAGTCGGACGCTTAACCGACTAAGCCACCCAGGCGCCCCTTAGCTCCCTATCATTTAGATAATTGCTTAAAAGTGCTTCTTCAGAGACTACCAAGTTATATTCTGCCACATTAGCCTATTTTCCAGCACAAGGACTTCCCTCTAACTAGGATATTACCTCCCTGAGAGCCAGGGCCTTTTCTATACTGTAAACTGCTCTATTTATAGTTGAGAGCAATTATCTGGTACATGTTAGGGATTCAAATATTTGTTGACTGAGTTTGTTGATGTACTTTTAGAAAAAAATTTTTTTGTTTTAGAGTGCAAGAGCATGCAAATGGGGTAGGGCAGAAGAAGAAGGAGAGAGAGAGAGGGGGGAGGGGAGGGAGGGAGGAGAGAGGAAGGAAGGAAGGGAGGGAGAGAGGGAGGTGGGGAGAGAGAGACAGAGAGAGAGAGAATCCCAAGCAAGTTCCATGCTCAGCACAGAGCCCAGCGCCAGGGTCATTTCTACAACCCTGGGATCGTGACCTGAGCCGACAAGAGTCAGACGCTCAACTGACCGAGCCATCCAGGTACCCCTGATGATGTATTTTTTAATTGACTTCAGAGTACTGAGACTCTTGATACTGACTATTAATAGTAATTTGCGGGGATGATGTGGGGGAGGTCCTGTGTTTATTTACTAGAATGGGAGGAAATACAAAGGTTATGAGTGAATAAAATTAGTAAATATTTTAGAGTAAAACTGCTTCTCTGAGTCAAAGTAATGATGTTTTATGTAACTATGAAAGTAAATGGATTTGAAGGATG
This sequence comes from Proteles cristata cristata, assembly GCA_017311185.1. NCBI lineage: Eukaryota > Metazoa > Chordata > Mammalia > Carnivora > Hyaenidae > Proteles > Proteles cristata. The sequence continues at coordinate 368,454 of JAESUZ010003725.1, forward strand.
AACTAACATCTCAAATATTTAAATATTTTCTCCTTATTTTTTGCCCAGTCATTTCAGCAAAACTTAAAGAAAATAAAAAGAATTGGTTTGGACCAAGTCCTTATGTGGAAGTCACAGTTGATGGACAGTCAAAGAAGACAGAAAAATGCAACAATACGAACAGTCCCAAATGGAAGCAACCCCTTACAGTGTAGGTTTGAAATTTTCTACAGAGTATTTAGCTTCATAAGTGAATAGAAGTGAAGCTTTAAAAGCTTCTCAACTTGTTTTCTTTGCACCTCTTCTCATGTTTTTGTTTTTCTTTCTCCTCTGTTCCTAGGACTCCTTTCTCTAATCCCCTCTTTGTTTCTCTTTAGATATTTGTTTTTCCAATCTCTACCTTCTCCAGTTTAGTTGATGGTGGTATCATTATTGCTACTGAACAGTATCTGGAGAGCCCAATGGTCATGGGCCTAGAAAGATTGTTAGCAGCTCTTTCCTTTCCCTTCCCTTCCCTTTCCCTTCTTTGTCTTTCTTGTCTGTCTCTCTGTCTTTCTGTCTTTCAAGTAGACTTCACATACAGCCTGGGGCCCAGCGTGGGACTTGAACTCACAACCCTGAGATCAAGACCTGAGCTGAAATCAAGAGTTGGACGCTTAATCAGTTGAGCCACCAAGGCACCCCTTGTTTTTGTGTTTTTAATTAAGATGCCCACACAGAACCTACACAGGGTTTTTCTTCCTTTAAAAAAAATTCTATAACTTTTTTATTTATTTATTTATTTAATTTATTTTTTTAATGTCTACTTTTGAGAGCAAGAGAGAGAGCTAGCAGGGGAGGGGTAGAGAGAGAGGAAGACACAGAATCTTTTCTGCACAAGCTCCAGACTCTGAGCTATCAACACAGAGCACGATGTGGGGCTCACACTCATGAGCCGTGAGATCATGACCTGAGCCTAAGTCAGATGCTTAACCAACTGAGCCACGCAGGCATCCTATAACTGTTTTTACACTTTACATAGCATGGTTCTCTCTCTAGTGGCGTACACATAGATAAGCATACCTTATATAGTTACATAATATCCCTTAACATGCATGGACTATCATTTATTTTACTAGGTTCCTATAAATCAGTCGGTTTTTTTGAAGTTTATTTATTTTTGAGAGAAAGTGCAAGTGAGGGAAGGACAGAGAGAGAGAGAAGGTAAGAATCCCCAATAAACTCCATAGGATCAGCACAGAGCCCATTGCAGGGCTTGAACTCGTGAAGTGTTAGATCATGACCTGAGCTGAAGTTGAACCTTAATCTACTGAGCCACCCAGGTGCCCCTAATTCATTGGTTTCTAATGTGTCTCTATACAGCATTGCAGTATACATCCATGTACCTGTGTCTATATGTTGGTGTTTAAACATTTTTAAAAATTTTTTTTAAAAATTTTATTTTGAGAGAGAGAGAGAGAGAGAGAGAGAGAATCCCAAGCAGGCCCCTCACTGTTAGTGCAGAGCCCCATATGGGGCTCAAACGCACAAACTATTTGTAGCATGATGAGCAGTTTTAATTTCATATGCATGAAGTTGCTCCTGTAGTTCAGCGACAAATGAAAATGACAATGTGAGCATGTAGCATTCAGATGTTTTCCATAAGATTACAAGATATGGGCAATATTGATTGTACAACAAACTGTAAGAACTGTAGTCAGGTTATTTTTTGATTTATTTATTTACTTGTTATTTTTTAAATAGTTTATTGTCAAGTTGGTTTCCATATAACACCCAGTGCTCATCCCCACGAGTGCCCTCCTCTATGCCCATCTCCCCCCTCCCCCCCCCATCAGTCCTCAGTTTGTTCTCAGCATCAAGAGTCTCTCGTGGTTTGGCTCCCTCCCTCTCCCCCACTATTTTTCCCCTTCTTCTACTCCATGGTCCTCCGTTAAGTTCCTCCTAATCCTCCTACACGTGCAAACATATGGTATCTGTTCTTCTCTGCCTTACTTATTTCGCTCAGCATAACACCCTCAAGGTCCATCCATGTTGCTACACATGGCCAGATTACATTCTTTCTCATTGCCATGTAGTATTCCATTGTATAGATAAACCACATCTTCTTGATCCATTCGTCCGTTGATGGACACTTAGGCTCTTTCCATGTTTTGGCTATTGTTGAGAGTGCTGCTATGAACATTGGGGTACATGTGCTCCTATGCATCAGCACTCCTATATCCCTTGGGTAAATTCCTAGCAGTGCTATTGCTGGGTCATAGGGGAGTTCTATTGTTAATTTTTTGAGGAACCTCCACACCTTTTTCCAGAGGGGCTGCACCAGTTTACATTCCCACCAACAGTGTAGGAGGGTGCCCATTTCTCCACATCCTTGCCAGCATCTAGAGTCCTCTGAGTTGCTCATTTTAGCCACTCTACAGTCAGAAGGTTTTAGACATTAAAATTTAATTGTAATTTATTTAGGATCCCACTATGATAGTTTAATGAAAATAATAATTTTTTTTTAACCTTTCTTCCCTTTTAGTATTGTCACCCCTGTGAGTAAATTACATTTTCGTGTGTGGAGTCATCAGACACTGAAATCTGATGTTTTGTTGGGAACTGCAGCATTAGATATCTTTGAAACCTTAAAGTCAAACAACATGAAACGTATGTATGTAAAAGTAACAGAAATTGTGCTAGACTATTTGTTTTTCTGCAAGAAATCCATGTGCAAGAGATGCAGAATAATTATGTTCACTATTTGTTGTTACGTTTACTTGGTTATAATATTAATAAGGGGAACAGTCTTGAATGTTTGTTTATTTTGAGAGAGAGAGAGAGAGAACATGTGCATGCATGTGCACATGCAAGCCTGAGTAGAGGAGGGGTAGAGAGAGAGAGGGAGAGAGAGAGAATCCTAAGCAGGCTTTGAATTGTCAGCACTGAGCCCTTGAGATCATGACCTGAGCTGAAATTAAGAGTCAGATGTTTAAGTGATAGAGCCACCCAGGTGCCCCAATTTTTGAATTATTTAATAAAGCATTCTTAGCAACTTTGGTTGTTTAGCTATTCATTTTTGACCCAATATTTTTAAAATACATTTAGTAAATAGGTACTTATTAAAATATTATAACTCAATTATGGAAAACTGAAAAATGTAGAGATGAAATATGTAATTCCATTTCAAAGACAAAATGATTAATATTTTGACAGATTTCTTTTTCACATGCTTTTTAAAAAATTTCCCAATTTTAGATGGCTGTGGTTTTATTTGTATGTATATATGTAGATATATAAAAACTTGAAACATGCTTGTTTTGATTACTATATCATGAGTTTAAAACATAGATGTTTTTCCATCCCTTGACTATCTAAAACATACTTTCTAAATCTCATTTAAGATTTAAAAGAAACAATCCATTCTTAAATTTTATGTTTTCACTCCATAAAATTCAGGCATATATTGTTGAATAATCCTGCTGGCTTATTTTCTGCAAGGATGGAATGAACATAACAAATGAGATGATTGAGCTATGTAGTATTTTACATTATGGATATTAAACATTAGCAGATTTTGTTCTACGCCTGAAACCTTGGAGAAGTATACTAAAAACAATTTTTATCCACAAAAATGTAAATTTTTTAGGACATTTTTTTTTTAATTTTTTTAATGTTTTATTTATTTCTAGGAGAGAGAGAGAGAGACAGCGTGAGCAGGGGAGGGTCAGAGAGAGAGGGAGTCACAGACTGAAACAGGCTCAGGCTCTGAGCTGGCAGTCAGCACAGAGGCCGACGCGGGGCTTGAACCCACGAACCGCGAGATCATGACCTGAGCGAAAGTCGGACGCTTAACCGACTAAGCCACCCAGGCGCCCCATTTAGGACATTGTTTTTAATAATTAAGATGGCTTAGAGGAAAAAAAGTAACTATTTTGTTCTATAATTATGTTCTCTTACAGTTGAGGAAGTAGTTGTGACCTTACAGCTTGTAGGTGACAAAGAGCCAACAGAGACAATAGGAGACTTGTCCGTTTGTCTTGATGGGCTGCAGTTAGACTCTGAAGTTGTTACCAATGGTGAAACTACATGTTCAGAAAGTAAGTAATCACTTTTTGTATAGGCTCTTTAATGATTCTTGTGTTAGCCACCATAGAATGCTATATGTAATTATTGCTATTCTTTTTCGCCTTAAAGAAATTATTTCCTTTTTAAAAAGAGACATTGATTATTTTAAACATTTTCTTTTTAGTGCATTGTTTCTGTGAGTAAAACATTTTTCTATAAGTTGAGAAATTGAAAATCTAAGTTGAATCACAGTTGATTCTGTGTAATGAATAGATTTATAAAATATTTATTTTGTAGGCCAATGATGATAGTTAATATGGCATATGATGCCACACTCCCTCTAGTGCCAATAACAGACAGTTTGTCTGTAGTAGTATCTGGCTGAGTTTAAATCTGATTTGAAATCCTTCTTAGTACTGTACCAGCCTGCCAATACAAGCTGAAATCCATTTGCCATTCCTTTTCCATTTCTGTAGGCTACATTTACAGAGGTATCTTTGTGTTACAGTAATGACAAAACCAATTCATTATACTGTATCCCAGTATAGTTTATAATTTATGATTTACTAGTTTTTGTTAAAGGGAATAATAAACATGGACTGTAATTGAAAGAAGTTTGGGACCTGAATCAGTGCCTATATAGCGAGCATGCTTAATAAAAGTACTTCTTAGTGGATTTCTTTTAGATTTTTCCATTATTTACTAATGTGCTAAGTGAATTTTCACTTGAAACATCGTTTTAAGAGTCCCCAGGACAAAGAGCAGATTAGTGGTTTTCTTGATTAGTCTGACAAATTTCTTTTTGTTTACTTAGAAAATGCATTAAGAAACATTTTGCAGTTGTCAGGTGCTATTATTCTTCTGTTTCTGCTTTGGAAGACTTCCTACTTCCTCTTTAACTCATGATATTTTTTAATAGCAGGACCTTCAACACAGTCCTGTTATATCTTCCAGATTGTTTCTTTGAGATTAATGAGGGTAGAGCGAAGTTTCTGAAATGGTCATACTGCTTCAGAGTTGACAAGTTGATTTTAATTGACTACTATTTGTAGGAACTCTGGAATAGTTAAATTTTTCCATAAATTGAAATACTAGAAGATAATATACAAGTTAAATTTCATTGTTACATTGCTTACACTCTGTATTTACAGCTTCCCAAGTTTTTTACCCCCTACAAGTTGAAACTCTTACTAATGAAAAATATTTAATAATTAACAAAGCTTATCAGTTTTCATATTTAAGAGTAGAATCTAAACTGCATATTTATACTTACAACTTTACTGTTTATTATCCATAAAAGTGAATATTTCTATGTCACCAGTTTTCCATTCAGGTAGGAAAATAATTGACAGAATTTAACCTAATTACTTGAAGTAGAGAGAGATTTTAACTGGAAAATCACAGTGTATTTTAGGATTAGAGTTGGCAGATAAAATAGGTGCCATTTTTTTAATGCTTGCCATGTGCCAGCCACTACGTCAGTGTGTTTACATATATTCTCATTTAACCATCATAGCTTTCTAAGACGTAACCTGCATTTTGCGTATAAGGAAATTGAGACTCTGATAACTGAAATAGAAAGTCCATTATTACACCAACTAGATGATGCAGAGTCAAGATTGAAATACAAATATTTGTTGCTGTTTCCTATTCTTTCCAATTGGTTCACACTTAAAAACCTAGACACTTTGAATTAAATCATGAGTGGTAAACAGATAAAATCCGGTCTAGTTCACAAGCATGCATGATGGGAACTACACTTAGGTTGTTGTTTGGTTTCATTTCTGTAATTTTAATTATAAGCCATAAATGAAAATAAGAATTTAGCACTAAAATTGAATTTCTAGCACCTGGCATAGATTGGTTGGAAAAGAACTGGGGGGTAGGGGTGTGAGGGAGATTGCTTTAGTATTCTAATAATTTTATACTGTTAAAGATTTTTAGATTATATTTTCCCCTGAGAATGTTAGTGGTTGTCTTTTGTTTATTAAAGATTTTGTTTTTAAGTAATCTCTGCACCCAATACCGGGCTCAAACTTCCCACCGCGAGATCAAGAGTCACATGTTCTGCTTACTGAGCCAGCTGGGTATCCCATTCAGAAGTTTTTTGTGGACGAACATGTAGAATGGTTCTTAGAAGAGATTTGTTCTTGTAGACTTAAATATTTTTGGTTAATTTTTAAATAATGTTTATGAAAAAGAAATCACTGTCTAAATTTTAGTATTAAAAGTCATCAGATAATAGCTTGCTATAAATGTAGATTTAGTGGGAATATTGGATTTTCCTGATGAGACAGTATTATCTCTTTGGGTACTTAGAAATTTTTGGTTCATTGTTTTTGGTGGATAAATTTTTAAAAATGACAGATAAGTAAACCTTTTTCAAGCGAAACAGAATTTACTCAGCATGTTTGTTTTTTCTTCCCACTTATCTTCAAGCTTTATTTGAAAACTAGAGAGCGTTATATCCTTATCCCACCTTCCCAACCCCTACCCTGGCTCAGAGAACAAGCTTAATATGCACTTGACCGTCTTAATTGTAGTTGTCACATTTTCTTTGATTCTTTCTTCTCTGATTTAGAAAACAACTTCATATTTTGCCCTGGTGTTTTCCTCTACTTAAGTACAGAGTTAATAGCTTTTTATGAATCTCTAAGAAGGATCCTTGGTTACACAGACTTACTGTTTTAGCACTCAGATCTAAAGTCAGTCAGTCAAATTGAGTGTGGGCATTTTTCATATCTGCAGGAACTTACCATTTCATCTATTTTTACCTCTTGGGTTACTGGTGGTGGTAGATCATTAGTTTAATACCTGTCTCCCCAAATATGTCCTCCAATAGGAAACACTGAAAAGTATTGCTATCAAAGACATTTTTCCTAAAGACAAATAAAAATCTATTTTACTTTTAAGTTCATGATTATAAAATGGGAACATATTCTTATAACGATCTTTATTCTTCACCATGCCATATATAACATATATTCTTTAAAATTTTTTAATGTTTTTATTTATTTTTGAGAGAGAGAGAGAGACTGAGTGTGAGCGAGGGAGGGGCAGAGAGAGAGGGAGACACAGACTCCCAAGCAGGCTCCAGACTCTGAGCTGTCAGTACAGAGCCTGATGCGGGGTGAACTCATGATCCATGAGATCATGACTTGAGCCTAAGTTGGACACTTAACCGACTGAGCCACCCAGGTGCCTCATGACATACATTCTTACATTTAATATGTGTAATATATAAACCAGCATAGTAGATTATGCACCCCATGAACTACCACACACGTTACCTGTCTTTTCCACCCTATAATATAATATAATATTAAATCTACCTGTATTTTCCACCCTATATCATTCCTTATCTTTCCTCTACAGATAATCACTACTCTAAATTTTGAATTTATCATTTCCTTGCTTAAAAAATTTTAATCACATATGCATGTCCCTAAATAGTATATTACTTGCACTTTTTCTTGAGCTCTGTGAAAATAAATTTTGCCTTTTAAAATTTATCCATAGTACTATATCTGTACCTCATTTATTTTCATTGCTGTATGATCATGTTAGGTGAGTATACCACAGTTTATCCATTTTTATGTCAAAAGACATCTGATTTCTTTCCAGATCTTGCCATTAACATACAGTCATAGATTGAATTTCTTTTTTTTTTTAAAAAATAGTTTATTGTCAAATTAGTTTCCACATAACACTCAGTGCTCATCCCCACAAGTGTCCTCCTCCATGCCCATCCCTCCTCCCCTCCACATCCATCAGTCCTGTTTTTGTCAGCATTCAAGAGTCTCTCATGGTTTGCCTCTCTCCCTTTCCCCCACCATTTCCGCCCTTCTTCTCCCCCTTGTTCCTCCGTCAAGTTCCTCCTAATCCTCCTATACGTGCAAACATGATATTTGTCCTTCTCTGCCTGACTTATTTCGCTCAGCATAACACCCTCAAGGTCCATCCATGTTGCTACACATGGCCAGGTTTCATTGTTTCCCATTGCCATGTAGTATTCCATGGTATAGATAAACCACAATAGATTGAATATTTTTGCATTTATTCATTTATATGTTTCCTGGCACAGTTTGAAGAGTCTATGTGGGATGTATGCTTGAGGATGGAATTGCTCGTATATATTGATATGTGCACTTTAGCTTTACAATATTTATTGCTTCTTCAGTGATGTCCCATTTTTATTGTGATTTTTTTTATTGAGGTAAAATTTACATAACATACAACTAACCTTATGAAGTGTATAATTCAGTGTATTCATAATGATAGTAACTACCATCTCTGATTTCAAAACACTTTCATCATCCCAGAAAAAACAAACCATTGTCTATTATATACTCCCTATTCCCCACCCCCACCCCCTGCTAATCTCTAATATGCTTTTTGTCTTTATGGATTTGCCTCTTCTAGATATATTATAAAAAAGGAATCATATAGTACATGACCTTTTGTGTCTGGATTTTTGGCATATTTTCGATGTTTATCAAAGTTGAAGCATGTATCAGTACTTCTTTTTTTGTGGCTGAATAATATTCCATTGTATGAATATGCCACTATTTGTTTATGCATTCATCTACTGGTGGACACATGATTTACTTTCCCACCTTTTGGTTATCAATGAATCATAAATAATGCTGCTGTAAATATTTGTGTACAAGTTTCTTTGTGCACATATTTTTCATTTATCTTGAGTATATTCCTAGGAATGGAATTGCTGGTGCTTGTTTGATAATTTCTTGTTTTTGCTTATTAATTTTCTTTTGGTAAGTTTTTTTTTTTATATTCCCCATTTAAAAATTTCAATATCAAACCAAAAGGGAAAATTCCAATATCAGAAATCTTTGGGGATGTATTTTATTTATTTATTTATTTTTATTTAAAAATTTTAAAATGTTTATTTATTTTTGAGAGAGAGAAACGCAGACACATAGAGCGTAAGCAGGGAAGAGACAGAGAGATGAAGACACAGAATCTGAAGCTGGCCCCAGGCTCTGAGCTGTGAGCACAGAGCCTGATGTGGAACTCGAACCCACAAGCTGTGAGATTATGACCTGAGCTGAAATCAGATGCTTAACTGACTGAGCCACCCAGATGCCCCAGAGGATATATTTTTATGTCTGTCCTTGATTGAGACTTGTTTTCTTATGTTTGCTGCTCTTTGATTGCCAGTTAATTTTTTAATCATAGTCTGTGGGAATTTTAGGAGCCTAAATTGGGGATTAATTGCCCAAGAGAAAATTTCTTTTGCTTCTGCTAGTGTAGGGTATGTCACATACCTAGGAACACCTCATCTCCTTTTGGAGTCCCTAGCCTAATGTGGCTATCTCTGGTTCAGTTCCTTCACCTTGGTGCTAACCTAAGCCTTCTCTTCTGATTCGTCTTAGAGCTGATAGTAGCCATCAGGATAACCCTTTTTTTCATATTTGCTTGCTTCACCTTGTTCCTGCTCTAGTATCAGTTCACTTGTTTGTTTTGTTTTGAGATTGCTAGGCACCAGGAAATAGAACAATGTGTTAAATTTCTTCATCTACCAGCTAGTTATTTTGTCTCAGGGAAGCCCTTTTGAGTAGTGTAGATCTTCCAGAATGTCTTGTGAGTAAAATGTGTGCATATAGAAATCTGATCATTTTTTTCTTGTGGAAATTTGGAGTAGGAATACTTTTTGTAAAATGCAAACTTTAAGGTCACTGTTCTCTTCTTGTATATTAATTGTATAAGTATCAGATATTTTGTGTTTTTTAAAAAAACTATTCTCTGGAAGCACAGAATTAAGTCTGTATAATTTATTCCATTGGGGCGCCTGGATGGCTCAATTGGTTAAGTGTCCAATTTCAGCTCAGGTCATGATCTCCCAGTTTGTGAGTTTGAGCCCCGTGTTGGGCTCTGTGCTGACAGCTCAGAACCTGGAGCCTGTTTCAGATTCCATGTCTCCCTCTCTCTCTGCCCCTCCCCCGCTCTCACACTGTCTCTCTTCTCTCAAAAAATGAATAAAGATTAAAAATTTTATAATTAGGGTTTCACCTCTGTATCGAAGTGGATGAAAATGGCCTTTATACTTACAGATGAAATGTAAATTTTGAGAAACAGTAATAGCTAATATTTATGGAGTGGTTATGTGCTGGGCACTGTTTAAATATTTGTTTAATCCTCACAACTATTCTGTGCAGTAGGTATCATTATTGTCCCATTTTATATGTGCGGTAAAAGGCATAGGAAAGCCAAGGGTACTTTTCTGAAGTCACAGTGTTAGTACATGATGAAGCTATGATACAAACCCAGGCAGTTTGGCCTCAGAGTCTGTGTGATTAAATACTGTGCTTCTTTGTAATAAATGAAAAAGTTTAAAAGTGTCACTTATTGGTAGATTTAAATGGAATATTCCAAATGGTTTCCTCTTTTCTTTTCTTTCTTTCTTTCTTTTTTTTTTAAGTTTATTTATTTGATTTGAGAGAGAGAGAGAGAGTTGTGCACCTCGATGCTGGGCATAGGAGAGGGAGAATCCTAAGCAGGTTCTGTACAGAGCCCACTGCGGGGCAGTTTCACAAACCATGATATCACGACCTGAGCCAAAACCAAGAGTTGGATGCTTAACCAACTGAGCCACTCTGGTGCATTCCCCCTGCAAGTGGTTTTCTTAAGTTTTGAGAAAATTGGTATACTAATTTTAGTAACTTATGCTGGATTTTTTTATTTTGCTTTTGATTTCATTTGTGTCTCATCAGCTCTTTGAGGCAATATATTCCATATAAAAATAATTCTTGTATATTCCTCCACGTATAGGAGGATTAGGAGGAGCTTAACAGAGGACCAAGGGGGAGAAGAAGGGCAGAAATGGTGGGGGAAAGGGGAGAGGCAAACCATGAGAGACTCTTGAATGCTGACAAAAACTGAGGACTGGTGGATGTGGGGGGGAGGAGGGGTGGGCATGGAGGAGGGCACTTGTGGGGATGAGCACTGGGTGTTATGTGGAAACTAATTTGACAATAAACTATTTGTAAAAAAAAAAAAAAAAAAAAAAAAAAAAAAAAAAAAAAAAAAAAAAAAAAATAAAAAAATAATAATTCTTGTAGGGGCTCCTGGATGGCTCGGTCAGTTAGTGTCTGACTTCAGCTCAGGTCATGATCTCACAGTTAGTGGATTTGAGCCCCTTACCAGGCTCTGTGCTGACAGCTGAGCCTGGAGACTACCTCAGATTTTGTGTCTCCCTGTCTCTCAGCCCTTTCCCTACTCTCTTTCTCAAAATAAATAAATATTCAAAATGTTTTAAAAAATTTCTTGTAAAACTGAAAGGTACCCTTTTCAGGGGTGCCTGTGTGGCTGTCAGTTAAACTTTTGGCTCAGGTCATGTTCAGCTCAGGTCATGATCTCATGGTTGGTGGGATTGAGCCCCACAAGTCAGGCTTTGCGTTAATAGCATGGAATCTGCTTGGGATCTCTCCCTCCCTTTCTCTCTCTACCCTTCCCCCAGTTGCACTCTTACTCTCTCTCAAAAATAAACATTAAGGAAATTTTTTAGTGGCTCCTGGGTGGCTCGGTCAGTTAAGTGGCTGACTTTGGCTCAGGTCATGATCTCACAGCTCATGTATTCAAGCCATTTTTAGCAACTATATTGAGATTTATATTTCATAAAATTAACTCATTGCAAATATACAATTTAGTAATTTAATTGAGTGATCCAACCATTATTGTAAATCAGGATTAGGACATTTTCATCCCCCTGGTAAGATACTCTTATTTATAGGACATTCTGTTCCACCTCTAGCCCTAGTCAACCACTAATCTATTTTGTCTCCAAAAATTTGCCTTTTCTGGACATTTCATATAAATGGGAATGGTACAGTGTATATGGTCTTTTGTGTCAGATTTTCACTTAGCACAATGACATCCGTGACATAGCATAATTCAGTTATTTGTTCCTTTTTATTACTGAGTAGTTTTCCATTGCATACATATACCATATTGTCTGGTTATTCACTTGTACTTTTTTTTGGTCAGTTTTTTGTTTTAGTTGAAGGATTGTTGACACACAAAGTTACATTCGTTTCAAGTGTACAACATAGTGATTGATGAGTCTGTATTTTACGCTGTGCTCACCACAAGTGTAGCTACAGTCCATCACCATACAACAGTATTAAAATACTATTGACTATATTCCTTATGCTGTACCTTTTATGCCCCCTAATTTTTTTAATGTAATATTTTTAGACAAGATGATATACCTGGCAACCTTGCTGAGTATGGTATAGGGTAGTGGTGATTTAGCATTTTTTAAACTTTTTATTTATTTATTTAATTTTTTCTTTCATAGTTTATTGTAAAGTTGGTTTCCATATAACACCCAGTGCTCATCCCAACAAGTGCCCTCCTCCATGCCCATCACCCCCCTTCCCATTCCCCCACCCCCATCAGCCCTCCGTTTGTCTCAGTATTCAAGAGGAGGGAGGTTTGCTTTCCTTCCTCTCCCCAACTATTTTTTCCCCTTCTCCTCCCCCATAGTCCTCTGTTAAGTTTCTCCTGTTCCACTTAAAAGTGATAACATGGTATCTGTCTTTCTTTGCCTGACTTATTTTGCTCAGCATAACACCCTCGAGTTCCATCCACGTTACTACAAATAACCAGATTTTGTTCTTTCTCATTGCCAGGTAGTGTTCCGTTGTATAGATATACCACATCTTCTTGATCCATTCATCAGTTGATGGACACTTAGGCTCTTTCCATGATTTGGCTATTGTTGAAAGTGCTGCTATGAACATTGGAGTACATGTGCCCCTTTGCATCAGCACTCCTGTATCCCTTGGGTAAATTCCTAGCAGTCGATTCAGCATTTTTTAAATAAAATTAATCTATTAATTATGGTTTGGAGTAATGCAGTGATGATTTCACTGTTTAAAACTATGTATTTAGGGACTTTTTTTTTTTTAATGTTTATTTATTTTTGAGAGAGACAGTGCACGAGAGGGAAGGGCAGAGAGAGAGGGAGAACAGAAGCAGGCTCCAGGCTGAGCTGTCAGCACAGAACCCAGTGTGGGGCTTGAACCCATGAACCATGAGATCATGACCTGAGCTGAAGTCAGACACTTAACTGACTGAGCCACTCAGGCACCCTAGGGACTATTATTCTTTAACTAACTTAAAATAGATTGATAAATTTGAGTTTCTGCATTTCATAGTTTTTCCTTCTCTGTCTACTATTTTTGCTGCAATCAATGTGCCTACCATCTAATGTTTTTATAGTGCACAGACCCTTACTGAGTCCTCAGGTTATTTCACATGAATGAAATTTGAAAAAAGTGTGAAATTTCTGGCATTAATTTGCCATTTTGAGATTAATTGGTACCTTTCCTATTCTTGAAGTTATTTGCCAGGCCCTTGCATAAGAGAGATGTTACTGATTTTTCTGTTTTCAGAATCTGTTTTATTCCTTATCCTACTGGTTATCAGTACTTTTTGTAAGGTCTTTGGGAAAAAAGGATGACTAAAATATCAAATTTGAGTTAGAACCAAGCAAATATATATTTTAAAAGACAGAAGTTGGACATCAGTAATAATAGCTTCAGTAATTAACATCTCCTAGACCTAAAACACATTTGCACAGTATTTTGGTAAAACTTTTTCTAATTTCAATCATATGATCATGTTATCACATTTTTCCTTTAAATATGTTGGAATTTAAGTTATAGTATGTTCTACAGGCTTTAATAAAAGGGTTTGCATGTTTAGGAAGAAGCTGAAAATCACTTTTTGAAACTCATTTTCTGTGTAAATTTTATTGATGTTCAAGGTGCTTCACAAAATGATGATGGCTCCAGACCCAAGGATGAAGCAAGGTAAGAGTTCACTTGTTGTTCACACAAAGAATATAAGAAGAGGCAAGGGAGAATAAATACTCATTTTAGTCAGAACTTTACTTTGGCTAAAACAAAAGTTCAGACTGATGTAAGAATAAAGAAATGTTAAAACATTCAGGGTTCAGTGGCACCTGGCTGGCTCAGTTGGTAGAGCGTATGACTCTTGATTGTGGGGTTGTGAGTTTGAGCCCCATGTTGGGTATAGAGATTACTTAAATAATAAAATATAAAAAAAAATTTTAGGGCTCAAAATAAGAAAGGAAATATTTATGAATGTTTCAAGATACTTAGCTTATTTGACTGCAGTTCTTTGGAGTAGTCCGGGGATACCCAAATTGCTAATACTTCCTTCAGCTTGTAGAAAGTGAATATATTGGCACTTTTCCAAAGGCCGGGAGTTCAGAATCCCAGGGCCATCACTGTACTGTTAAATTTATTTTTTTCTAGGAAAACTGGGTTATAAGCTTTGGGTATATAGGAAGGTCATCACCATCTATGGTATCTTCTGGACCTTTGTTGAAGAGAGCAGAGATTAAGTTTATTTATTTCTTTTAGTAATCAATCTCTATACCCACTGTGGGGCTCAAATCCATGAGATCAAGAGTCGCATACTCTTCTGACTGAGCCAGCCAGGTGCCAGTAGATTTGGCACTTTCATGTGTTTATCTACCTTGAGATCTAGGGCCTGAAAAGTGTTGAAAGCCTTGGGCGTTAACTGATTTAAACATTTAAGTGTTAGTGTTATCCTAGAAAACTGATAATGGGAGATAAGCTTAGAAAAGGAGATGCTCCTACTCTTAAGGCAGTAAATAACATATCTTAGAGAGTTACAGAATCCCATTGGATTCTTTCTTTTTCCCCAAACTGAGTAAAAAATGGGTAGGAAGATGATGAACCACAAAAATAAAGATCAGAGGAGAATTATAGAAAAAAATATCACAGAACATAAGGGAAAATACCCTGAAAGATGGGGTATTACAGTGTTAGATGGTACAGGAGAGGAGAGGTAGAGCAAGTAGAACAAAATTTTAATGGTTGTTGAAACTGAGTTGATAATCAAGGGGATTTGTGATACTAGGTATGTCTACTTTTGTGATATATGGAAAATTTCATAATAAAGTTAAAAAAAATACAACTCAGCAAGATGTTTGGGAAAATTAAAAGCGTGTAAAATGTTCTTTTTTATCTAACAGAGATTTCCTTTCAGAGTCACTCCTGTGACGACAACTTTTAACTAATCTCCAAAGAGGTGGAATATTAAGAACTAGTAACATCTTGTCCAGGGAATAACAACTGCTTTTATTTTTCAGTGTGATTAAAAAGCAATAGAAAAGGTTTTTAAAATTATATACATATCTCTGTAGACTGGGAGACAACTCAAGCCTCTTGTGCCTCCCCTTAGCTTTATGTTTAATAAAAGTTTTGAATTCCTGAAATTTTCGCCATAATAATGTTTTAATATTTCAGTTTGCTTTCATCAGGTAACTCCTCTTTTATATAATAAACCCATATTTTTTCACTAATAAGTGAAAACATCATAGAATTTTGTATGCTCATTGAAAGGTTCAGTTAAGGGGCACCTGGGTGGCACAGTCAGCTAACTCTTGATTTTAGTTCAGGTCATGATCTCACAGTTTATGGGATCAAGCCCTGCATTGTTGTGCTCCATGCTGACAGTGTTGAGCCTGTTTGGGATTCTCTCTCTCTCTCTCTCTCTCTCTCTCTCTCTCTCTCTTCCCCCCCCCCCCCCCCAAATAAATAACAATTTTTTAAAAAGGAAGGTTCATTTAAGTCATTCTTTCTTTTTGCAAATCTCATTATTTAAATTTTTCTATTTTTTTCTTTTAAGTACTCTCTACACCCAATGTCGTACTCTATTGTTTATAATCCCGAGATCAAGAATCACATGCTCTACTGACTGAGCTAGCCAGGCACTCCTACAAATCTCATTCTTTAAGTACTTTATGAAACCACTCTAGTCAACTGTAAATGTCTTACAAAGGCATTCCTAGAGCCCTAGCTTCATGCCACTTATTTGAGCAATGCTTCTTCCCAAGTGAACTGTTGTCATAAGTAATCTGAGGAATAGTGTCTTTTAGGTTTCTGAGACTGCCAGACTAATCTTTAAGTATGTCTCTTGTGTTAATTTTGAATTCCTTTGCATCAGCTTTTATTCCAGAGAGTTTACTTCTGAGATGATGGGTTTGAAAAGCATTTTGTTAACTGTCAAATGCTGTTTAAGTGTTACTACATGACTGGGGCTCCTGGGTGGCTCAGTCGGTTAAGTGTTCAACTTTGGCTCAGGTCATGATCTCACAGTTAATGGGTTTGACCCCGCATTGGGCTCTGTGCTGACAGCTAGATTAGAGCCTGAAGCCTGTTTCAGATTCTGTATCTCTCTCTCTCTCTCTCTCTCTCACTCTTCCTTGCTCACGCTCTCTTTCTCTCTCTCTCTCTCAGAAATAAAATATTTTTAAAAAATGTTACAACATGACAATCATGGCCATGACTGGATTTTTCCCTTTGCTTTTATTTACATACTTCATAACTATAAGTCTAAAAAGCAGGGCAGTATATACCCAGTAAACAAGGGTTTTGTGCCCCTCCCCTCCAATTCCTTGCCCAGTTATCATTTAGGAAGAATACTAAACAACTCTAGGTTATATTACCTTTTGGTCCTAATTCAGGTACTCTTGTATGCTGTGAATATAGTCTTGTTAGTCTGCTTTCCTCTGTAGCATGTCTGGATGTCCTATATTATTCAGTGTTGCCTTATGTCATTTTTTTGAAGTTCAAGATGATTGGCGCCTAGTATTTAAGATTTTGTTTTTAGAATTAATTTATTGACTGTTAGTACCTTAATGTATTAGCATCTTGGTTCTCCAGGGTTCTTTATCCTGTCCATAAACATCTGGGCTTATGTATAAGTTAGATATATATGCATGGTCAGATAAGCAGAGGTTTGTAAGAATGTGGAGCAGAGGAACAAAGGCATAGTAGCATGCAGGATTGTGGAGCAGAGGAATAAAGCCATTAGTAGCACGTAATTAGTAGCTAATTCCTTTTAAAAGATAATGGTGGTGGTGAGTTCACATTGACAATTAATTGTATATAATGGCTAGGTTTCCATGTTGGTTTTCAAACTCTATTTCTTGTTTTTGTTGTTTGTTTTTTTAATGTTTATATAATATTGAGAGACAGATACAGAGCGCGAGCGTGGGAGGGGCAGAGAGAGAGGGAGACACAGAATCTGAAGCAGGCTCCAGGCTCTGAGCTGTCAGCACAGAGCCCAATGCGGGGCTTGAACCCACAGACCGCGAGACCCCGACCTGAGCCAAAGTTGGACACACAACCAACTGAGCCACCCAGGCACCCCTCAAACTCCATTTCAAGTTTTAGTTTCCCACCCACTTACTAAAGGAACTGAAATAAAATACCAGTGCTATTTTAGTATGGCTATGTTTCTCGAACTTCAGAGTATATCAGAATCACTGGGAAGACTTGTTCAGCCACAGATTGCTGTCTTATCTACAGTTCCCAATTTGTTAGATCTAAGTTTGGGCCCAAGATTTGCACTTCTCACAAGTTTCCAGGTGATTCCTATGTTGTTAGACCAGGCCATACACTTTGAGAACCACTATGGATAGACATTCAGGTATTTCTTAGATTATGACACTGTTTCAGGAAATTTTTTCAGTTATGTAACAAAGTCTATTTCTTGAAAATCTAGGCTTACAGAGTTGTCATTCTGCCTTAATCTCATACTCTTTTATTTCAGAACTAGTTTGAATTTTGTTTCTTCTCATGGACTGTTTTTATTTTTATTGTTAGAAAATCGTACATGATAGTTTTTTAAAATGTAGATCAGTATATAAACCAAAATTATAAAAAGTTTCATGGAAGAAATGGCATTTGACTTAAGACCATAAAGCATAGTTATAATTTGGTTTTGCATGCCTTGGGAAATTGGAGAGAGGAAGGATTCTAGGTGGAAGGAAGAAAAGCAGTTGTAGAGATGGGAAACAACACAGGTATGTTGTTGGAAATCATAGTCACAGTGTCTAGCTAAAAATAGAGTAATTGAAAGGAGAAAATGGTAGGTGGTAAATTTGAGAGTAGAATCAATTAGTTAATGTTTATTGTCTCTTCTATGTCAGGGAATATAGCATTGTTTCCTGTCATTTCAGTTAATCTTAAACATTTTTATGAGGTAGGTATGTATCATTTTTATGAGTGGTAAGAAAACCGAAGCTAAGAAAGGGAAAGGAACTTGCCTGAGTTAAGCATGGTGGCACAGATGAACTGTGATTGCCTTACTTTCAGAGCCTGATTAATTGTCATGCTTTACTGCAGCCTAAAGTGTTAGTTGTTGTTTGTTTTTTTTTAATTTCTTTTTAACGTTTATTTATTTTTGAGAGATGAGCGAGACAGATCATGAGTGGGCGAGGGGCAGAGAGAGATAGGGAGACACAGAATCCAAAGCAGGCTCCAGGCTTCAAGCTGTCAGCACGGAGCCAGATGTGGGGCTTGAACTCATGAACTGTGAGAGCATGACCTGAGCCAAAGTTGGATGCTCAACCAACTGAGCCACCCAGGCACCCCAAAAGCGTTAGTTATTTTTAGTGTTACATAGGTTGGGCCCAGATGGAGATTTTGGTTTCTGAATACAGATATACCTCATTTTGTTGTCCTTTGCAGATATTTTGATTTTTCACAAAGTAAAGGTTTGTGGCTACCCTGCATTGAGCAAATCTGTCAGTGCCATTATTTTTAATAACATTCACCTTGTGTCTCTGTCACATTTTGGTAATTTTTGCTCTGTTTCAAACTTTGTCATTATGTTTATAACGGTAATCTGTGGTTGGTAATCATTGATGTTACTGTTGTAATTGTCTTGGAGCACCACAGATTATGCCCATATAAAACAGTGAACTTAACTGATAAATATTGGGGGTGTCTTAACTGTTCACTGATAGGCTGTTCCCCATCTCTCTCCCTCTCCTTGGGCCTCCTTGTTCCTTGAGTCAAAACGGTTAGGCCAGTTAATAACCTTGCAGTGGTCTTTAAGTGCTCAAGTGCTCTCACTTGAAATGAAAAGCCAGAAATGATTAATCTTAGTGAGGAAGGTATGTTAAAAGCCAAGATAGGCCAAAAGCTACGCCTCTTGTGCCAAACAGTTAGCCAAGTTGTGAGTGTGAAGGAAAAGTTCTTAAAGGAAATTAGAAGTGCTGTTTCAGGGAAGACACAAATAATAAGAAAGCAAAACAGACTTATTGTTGATATGGAGACTGTTTTAGTGGTCTGGATAGAAGATCCAACCAGCTACAACATCGCCTTCAGCCAGAGTTTAGTCCAGAGCAAGACTAATTCTCTTCAATTCTGTGAAGGCTGAGAGAGGTGAGGAAACTGCAGAAGAAAAGTTTGAAGCCAGTAGTGGTTGGTTCACGAGGTTTAAGGAAAGAAGCAATCTCCATTTACATAAAAGTACAAGATAAAGCAGCAACTTATCCAGAAGATCTAGCTAATTAAGGGAGGTGGCTACATTAAACAACAGATTTTCAATGTAGATGAAACAGCCTTACATTGGAAGAAGATGCCATCTAAGACTTTCATAGCTGGAGAGGAGAAGGTTAATGCTCGGCTTCCAAGGTTCAAAGGATAGACTGTCTTGATAGGGCCTATTGCAGCTGGTGACTTTAAGTTGAAGCCAGTGCTCATTGACCATTCCAGAAATCCTAGGGCCCTTAAGAATTATGCTAAATTATGCTAACCAGAACAACAAAGCCTGGATGACAGCACATCTGTTTACAAGGTTTATTGAATATTTTAAGCCCCTTGTTGAGACTTACTGCTCAGAAAAAAGATTCTTGGAAATGTTACTGCTCATTGGCAATGCACCTGGTCACCAAGAGCTCTGATGGTGACATATATATAACAAGCTTGATGTTTTCATGCCTGCTAACACAGAATCCATTCTCCTGCCCATGGATCAAGGGATAGTTTTGTCTCTCAAGTTTTATTACTTAAGAAATACATTTCTTAAGGCTACGATTGCCATAGGTAGTGATTTCTTTGATGGATCTGGGCAAAATAAATTGATAACTTTCTGGAACGGATTAATAATTCTAGATACCATAAAGAACATTTGTGATTCATGGGAGGAGGTCAAAATATCAACATTATCAAGATTTGGAAAAAAATATTTTCCAGAATTCATGAATGACTTTGAGGGGTTTGAGACTTCATTGGAAGAAGTAATAGCAGATGTGGCAGAACCAGAATTAGAAGTGGAACCTGAAGATATGAATAAATTGCTGCAATCTCATGGCAAAACTTAAATGGATGAGGAGTTGTTTTTTATGGATGAGTAAAGAAAGGGTTTCTTAGGATCTTAGCAGTAAAGATGCTGCACAGATTGTTGAAATGACAAGAATTTGGAATATTACACAAACTCAGCTGATAAAACAGCAGCAGGTTTTAAGAGAATGGACTACAGTTTTGAAAGAAGTTCTACTTGGGTAAAATGCTGTCAAACATTCTATAGAGAAATCTTTTGTGAAAGGAAAAATGAATTGTTGTAGCTGACTTCATTGTTTTCCTAAGAAATTGCTATTGCCACCTCAATGTTCAGCAACCACCACCATCCTGATCACTCGGCAACCATCAATATTAGGCAAGACCCTCCACCAGCAAGGAGATTAAGACTTGAATCACTTTCAGTGTGGATGATGGGTATTTTTTTTTTAGTAACAAAGTATTTTTACACTAAGGTAAGTAAATTTTTTAAAAAGACGTAATGGTATTGTATGTTTAATAGACTGCAGTATAATGTAAACATAACTTACATGCACTGGGAAACAAAAAAATTGACTTTATTGTAGTACTTTATTGCAGTGGTCTAGAACTGATAATTGCTGAGGTATGCCTTTATAGGCTCATAGAATCTTTCTGTGGAGAGGAAGATTTCTAAAAAAGTATTCAGGGCATTGGCATGATCAGAACTCCATAGGAGAAAGCATTTTAATTTATTTGATAATCATGTATAGTTTGTATTATCTGGTGGTGAGTGGAGGTGGGGGAGACCTGTGTGGCCAGTTGTTACAGTAATACAGTGAGAGATAAGCAGTGTAGAACTGGGGCAATGGTGGTAGAAGAGTAGACAGAAAATGTGGAAGTGAAATCAGTGAGATTTAGGTATTGAGCATCAAGAGGAATAGGAGCGGGGCGCCTGGGTGACTCAGTTGGTTAAGAGCCAACTTCAGCTCAGGTCATGATCTCACAGTTTGTGGGTTTGAGCCCCACATCAGCCTGTGTACTGACATCTCGGGGCCTGGAGCCTGCTTCGGAGACCTTGTTTCCCTCTCTTTCTGCCCCTCCCCTGCTCATGCTCTGTCTCTGTCTCTGTCTCTCTCTCTCAAAAATAAATAAACATTTAAAAAGAAAGGAACAGGAGAGAAGGAAAGTCAAGTTGCCTGGGAGGATAG
Organism: Proteles cristata cristata; assembly: GCA_017311185.1. NCBI lineage: Eukaryota > Metazoa > Chordata > Mammalia > Carnivora > Hyaenidae > Proteles > Proteles cristata. Next base: position 389,824 of record JAESUZ010003725.1, read on the forward strand.
CAGTGCCACCCACAGAATCAGACCATGGGAGGAATAATAGCCTTACAACTGGGGAGTTATTCAAGATCTCCTGCATTTAATTGATAATTTGGTACCAGCGGATGGGAATGCAACAAGGATAAGCAATTCTGATTTGGGAACCATTTTAGAGATGAACTTTGAAATCATAAAATTTGAGATTAGGGAAAAATTCTTGGAGAAGGAAAAGGAAGACAATCTAATTTTTTTAATGTTTATTCTTGATAGAGAGACAGAGAGCATGAGCGGAAGGGCAGAGAGAGGGAAACAGAATCTGAAGCAGGCTTCAGGCTCTGTGCTGTCAGCACTGAGCCTGATGTGGGGCTCTAACTCATGAACCACAAGATCACGACCTGAGGCGAACTCAGACACTTAACTGACTGAGCCACCCAGGTACCCCTCTTTGAAAATATTTTTTAAAAATTTAGCAGTCAGTATTTCAGTCTTCAAAATATTTGATTACTTTAACCCAGGTGTTCTAATCTAGTTTATCTGTAGGAAATAGGAAGTATCTCCTCCTCCCCCACCAGAAAGAAAAGAAGTAGATTATGACATTTCTATGTATTAGAATTTCCTATAATCATTAGATATTATAAATATTTTTGAATAATTTGGGGGAAATGCCCAGTATATAATGAGTAACAAAACAAACATTTGCTCAAGATGGGAAACATTGTATGATCACATATACAGTCAGTGAAATAGGACTAGCAGGAGATAGTCTCATGTCTTGATGGTAATGATCTCCAGAAGGTAGAATTGAAGGTAATTTTTATTTTATGAGTAGAAGTTGTTTTTCACTTTGAAAAAGTAAAAGTCTTTGAAAAATTAAAATATACTAAGTTCTTTAATTGCATAAATACAAAAAAAATTGTAATGAAGGAAAAAACAGTTTTGAAGAGCTGTTAGGATTGAAGCAGTGTTTTAGGTTGAGGGGTTTGATGCATTTATGAACTGAGAGAAAAGATCTGGAAGAAGGACGATGATAGAAGATAGAAGAAAGATGTTAAATGATGATGGAAAGTCCTAGAGGATATAGGCTGAAATTAAGAACACAAAGGCAAATTAATCTTGAAGTAGTGAAGAGACATTTTTCCCCTAAGAGACACAGAGAAATTTTTTTTATTGATTGATTTTTTTTTAATGAAAGTTTTTTCTTAAATGTACAATAGGATCTAAGATAACACTTCATCCTAGCTATAGTTGGTAACAGATACTGCAAAAAGAAAGAATTCAGATGTTTAAATAGGAACAGAATTGAGAACACCATTGCCTCAGACACAAGAACAGGTTACTTTTTGCTAGGTTTCTTCCACCCTCCCCCCCTCTTTTTTTAAGAGAGCTCAAGCAGGAGAGAAGGGGGAAGGAATGGAAGGAGGGAGGATCGAAGATCTCAAGCAGGCTCCACACTGAGCGTGGAGTCCTACGTGGGGCTCAATCCCACAACCCTGTGATCATGACCTGAGCCGAAATCAAGAGTTGGATGCTCAACTGATGCCACCCAGGCATCTCTTTCCAGATTTCTTGATTCCACCTATAGGCCTTTCCTTGCAGCCTTTGCTTTAAGCTTCTTGATCTTCTTCTTTTACTGATTCTGCTTGAGTGCCTTATCTTCCATATTCATCTCCTTGGACTGTTTCAGGGGCTTCTGCCACCTTCTCAGTTGGACATGGCCCCTGTCACCCCTTTGGAACAGAGGAAGTTTAAGGTAGATGAGACAGTTGAAAGATAGCAAATAATCGTCGTGTTAGGAAAGAGGCAGGATCAAGGTCATCTACAGATTGGAAATGTGGTCAAGAGTAGATTCTATATGTAGAAAATTATTGATTTCCAAACAGTATGTATAGTCCAGTTGAAGTTGTTAAATAAGGTCAACTGTAGCCCTTGTCTCAGTCTCGAAAATGAGCAAGCTTTAGGAAACACCTGCCAGGATAAAAAGATGGAAACTGAAGAAACACAATTTTAATTTCTTTTTGTCTTTTGCCTAAGTTTGTTTAATGGCACAGGACCTAGTAAAAGTCCTTTGCCTTACCAAATTACTATTAATTTATTGCTATTAATTTTAATACCAATACACCAGTCCCGGTGAACCTGTAGCGTAGGTTGTCATAGTCCTCTGTCATTTCTACTTGTTTAGCTCCTAGGAGATTTGAGCTGTGATTTCTTCTTTTTAACAGGAAAAAAAGTGCTCACTTTGGCAACACATACACAAACAGAAGGGAAGAAAAGACTTTATCTTGTTAGACATTGGAAGTGAAAACCCACAGACTTTCCTTTATTGGGCACAGTGGGAAATTTATGAGGACCTTTTATAGAGCAGTCTACACCTTTAATTTGGTACTTTACCTAGTTTATTTACTCTGCTAAAATATACCTGATTTCACACCTGGAACATTATTTATTATTACCTGTTAGCCCCTGAGAATAGTAGTAGAAAAAGTAAATGAAGGATTAGTTGTAATGAAAAGGTTGCTTGGGGTTAGGGGATGTTGGGAAATAGTGAAAGAATGAAAGGTACTAGGAGAAGTAGTAGCCTATGATGGAGCCCAAGTGGGACTTGAAGGGAGCTGATGGACTATGAGTATAGAGGGGTTAAAGGTCATGATGAGACTGAATCAAAGGTACAGTGGGAGGCAGGTAGGAGTAGAAGGTTGTAAGTAGAGAGATTTATGAGTTTAAGACCTAAGAAGGAGGAACGATTTCTAAGTATCAAGGACATTTAAGGAGTCATCATACTATACCCAGATTGTCAGATAATTATATTGAGAAATTGAGGCCAAGGTGTTATTAGAAAACAGAATGGGTGTTAAAATCTCCAAGATTTTAATCCTCAAAAACAGGATATTTGCATTATTGGAATTCAGTTTCTGGATTTCCCCTTTGTCATAGCAGATTTACCTCATGCCCTGAATGTTCCTCCTTCCTCACATATTCCTAAAACTCGACCAGCACTGATGTGCAAAGAGATGAAGTACATTTTCTTTGGTCACGTAACTTCTTTTTTTTTTTTTTTTAAATGTTTTATTTATTTCTAGGAGAGAGAGACAGCGTGAGCAGGGAAGGGTCAGAGAGAGAGGGAGTCACAGACCGAAACAGGCTCCAGGCTCCGAGCTGGCAGTCAGCACAGAGCCCAACGCGGCTCGAACCCACAAACCGTGAGATCATGACCCAAGCGAAAGTCGGATGCTTAACCAACTAAGCCACCCAGGCGCCCTTTTTTTTTTTTTTTTTTAATGTTTTATTTATTTCTAGGAGAGAGAGAGACAGCGTGAGCAGGGGAGGGTCAGAGAGAGAGGGAGACACAGACTCCGAAACAGGCTCCAGGCTCCGAGCTGGCAGTCAGCACAGAGCCCGACGCGGGGCTCGAACCCACGAACCGCGAGATCATGACCCAAGCGAAAGTCGGATGCTTAACCGACTAAGCCACTCAGGCGCCCCTGTCACATAACTTCTTAATAGCAGAATCAGAGCTAGAAACCTCAATTCCCCACGTTTTGTCCATTCTGCCATTGGTTGTTTATCTTTTAAAAGGCATTAAGAACCTTAATTAGTTCTTAATGTTTTTAAGAACTAACTAGTAATGAATGTGTTGAAATAGTATGGAGAGGCAATACTCAGAGTCTTAAAGGGGTATGCTACTCAAAATGGGTTTGAAACTCAGCACTTATGGGAAGGGCGTGTCAAAGCTGACTCTTCCTGCATTCAGTTCATATTCTGGGGTGGCTTTGCCTTCCTGTAGGAGTCAACACTAACCAGGTGCTGACTGCCACTTACTGAGCTGTTCCTTTTATTCAAAATAAGCATTTGAGGCACCCACAAGGCAGTCTTGTCATATTCTATTATTTACACAGATCACCTGGGGATCTTATTAAAATGTTCATTCTAATATAGTGGATCCTGGGAGTGGACTGCATTTCTTTCTTTCTTTTTTTAACTTTTTAAAAAGGTTTATTTATTTTGAGAGAGAAAATGAACAGGGTCAGAGGAGAAAAAGAATCCCAGGCAGGGTCCATACTGTCAGCATGAGCCCAACACAGGGCTTGATCCCACAGGCCACAAGATGAATTCATGATACAGGCCGAAATCTAAGAGTCAGTCCGCCCAACTAACTGAGCCACCAAGGCACCTCAAGATTGTGCTTTTTAAAAAAGTTTTTTTTAGGGGCGCCTGGGTGGCTTAGTCGGTTAAGCGTCCGACTTTCCCTTAGGTCATGATCTCACGGTTCGTGGGTTCAAGCCCCGCGTCGGGCTCTGTGCTGACTGCCAGCTCAGAGCCTGGAGCCAATTTCAGAGTCTGTATCTCCCTCTCTCTCTGACCCTCCCCTGCTCATGCTGTGTCTCTCTCTCTCTCCTAGAAATAAATAAAAAATATTTAAAAAAAAATTAAAGATTAAAAAAATCTTATCTTTAAAAAAAAAAAAGTTTTTTTTAACATTTATTTATTTTTTGAGAGACAGAGCATGAATGGGGGAAGGACAGCGAGAGGGAGACACAGCATCTGAAGTAGGATCCAGGCTCTGAGCTGTCAGCACAGAGCCCGACGGGGGGCTCGAACTCACAAACTGTGAGATCATGACCTGAGCTGAAGTCTGACACTTAACCAACTGAGCCACCCAGGTGCCCCAGGGTTGTGGTTTTTAAATAAGCCTCCTATTTGTTGCCTTTGCTTCTGTTCCAAAGACTCTACTTTTAGTGTCTTCACTAAAAACACTTTTAGTGTTTTCACTTTGTTCAGGCTTATTCTGAACAATTAATACTGTAGTATGGATTAAAACTGCATAATAGTTTGCTGCTTACTATATAGTAGATAGCAGAGCCTTAGCTGAGGCATCTTCAAACTGGCTGAACTCACACTCTGCTGTCTAATTCATGACTAGGTCCCCCTGGGAAAAGGAATCAAGTATATTTAGCTAACAGTGGTAATAACTTTCAATCTGATGTTTCTGGTTACTGTCCTCCCCTCTTTTCTTCAGTTGATGTCATTGCTTTGAAGAAATGACACCTCCCTTTTAAAAAAGGTCTGTGGGCATTTCTGCTCTAGATCACTAATTTTCAACATTTTGCATACCATTTTCTGGGTTGGTGAGAAAGCACCTTGTCTCTGGGAAATAAGTATACTTCTTTCTTCTGTCATAAAACAGTCAACCCTACCCTGAAACTGAAGAATAGTAAGAGCCTATGGAAACCAGGAAAATAATGGTGACATTATCTGTCCTTGAAATAAAATAGTGCCCTTTCTAAGGCATTGGAATTTTGAGAATTTGACTCTGTTCCTTCTTATGCAGGGTCTCCAAAGACTTATTTGAAATCTGAACCAGCATACCTACTAGTTTTGAAGAGTCCCAAATGTTTCTGTTGCTCTTAGGCAACCCGTCACTCTATGGCTTCTGGGTCAGCTCTGAGAGTTATATATATATATAAGACTCTAACCAAGGGCTATTCATGTATTTGATAAGGCTGGCCAGAAATTTTAAGCTTTGGTCTTGTTTTTTATTAAATTCAGTGAACATTCATTTTCCCTTCCCTATCCCCCCTTCTTACCCAGAACAAATCCAAATGGATCAGATGAACCTGAGGATTCAGGGGCTGGTGAAAATAGGAAGGTCAATGGGAATAACTCTCCATCACTCTCAAATGGCGGTTTTAAGCCTTCTAGGCCTCCAAGACCTTCACGACCACCTCCACCTACCCCACGTAGACCAGGTGTGTATTCCATGTATTCCAGCCACACACTAGGGATATAACTGTCAGTACTATGATTGTGAATAATGTTCTGTTTGGGAATTGATCCTAAGGTAAGTGTCAGGAGACTCAGGTTGGTTTTCTAACTGTATTTTTATATTTTATATTTTAGCCAAGAATGATCTTTCTGTATATAGGTAGACAAAGGAGTGCCTTTTCCATAAGTTTTTCCTCTAGGGAAAAACTGTTGAGGCAAGTGCTGTTTTGAGAATGAGAAATAGAATGAGAACCCTATGTGCATTATACAACAGGTTTGTAACAGTGTGAACATAAGCATGTCATATTGTCAAGGATCTGGTTGCTTAGTCTCAGTATATCCTTTAAAAAAATATAGTAAATAGCGAGTAACCCAACAATGCTAAATGATATTCAGATTTTGAAGCAAAGATTATGCAACAAATGAACATGTTTCATGTAGTAAAAATGTTAACAGTTATAGGTAGAATATCCATTTTCCCTCATTAGCCAGAATAGAATCTTTAGTCATTTATTGTTTCCTCTGCTAATATCTGGACAGGGAATGTAAAAAAGTTAAACCAAATATTATTAAAAAGTAAATTAGTTGTCTATAAATCAATTTTATTTTTTTAAATGTTTATTTATTTTTAAGAGGGATAGACCGTGAGTTGGGGAGGGGCAGAGAGAAGGGGAGACACAGAATCTGAAACAGGGTCCAGACTTAGCTGTCAGCACAGAGCCCAACGCTAGGTTTGAACTCACAAACCAGGAGATCATGACCTGAGCTGAAGTTGGATGCTCAACTGACTGAGCCATCTAAGCACCTGTATAAATCATTTCATTAAACAACTTTGTTTTTAATTATACATCTCCTTTTTTGGTAAAAACTGTGTTGTTAATATATTCCCAGTTTTTAAATGTATATACTACTTTGTCAAAATATTGGTGACCTCTCCTGGAAATTGTTTTGTCTACTATTTCTTGAAGATATACTATATACAGTGCTATTGCTTAACAGTCAGATCTTCTGTACTTTAACTAACATCAAAAATAGATCTTTAATCTATAGGGTTTCATATAAAAGACAGTTTTAAGGAATCTATAGGGTTTCATATAAAAGACAGTTTTAAGGATCTGAAAATTTGCTAAATGAACTTATCACACCAAGGGATACCATTGCTTTCCTATACTAAAAGTTTTTATTTGTTTTGACATCAGAAAATCAGAATTTGCGTGTTCTTCATAATTAGTAAAGAGACATGGAGCAGATAGAACCCAAAAAGTTATTTCACAAAGCTTATATTATTTAAATTATTTTTACCCACATAACCACATCTTAAATTTTCTGTGTCATCTATCTTTTAATTATTTTAAGTTTAAATTCTGTCCTGAATTTAGAGTTCTGAAAATAAAAGACTCTTGTTTTCAACAAACCTTTTATAGCATCTGTCAATGGTTCACCGTCTGCCACTTCTGAAAGTGATGGATCCAGTACGGGCTCTCTGCCACCAACAAATATAAATTCAAGTACATCTGAAGGAGCAACATCTGGATTAATAATTCCTCTTACTATATCTGGAGGCTCAGGCCCTAGGCCATTAAATCCTGTACCTCAAGCTCCCCTACCACCTGGGTAAGTAACTTTTTTGTTAATATTTTGTTTGCTTTAGACTTCTGCATATACTTATTAATAAGGAACATGAACTTCATTCTTTAAAAAAACTCTTCACTCAGTGGTAACTGATTTTGGCAGGTGGGGGCTGTATATAGAGTCAGACTGAACAAAAAAAACCTTACCACATTAGCAGTTACCCTCCTCCTTATTTCCAGGGCATAGTTTTTTATTTTTATTATTATTTTTTTTACTGAAGGACTCTGAACCATAGGAAATTAACCAGTGCCAAGTAATGAAATAGTCACCTAACTCAGATTGCTTTTTCTGTGAGGGTGGAAAAAGAACCCACTTTTTAAAATATTTTTTTCCATCATAAAGTTATTATAGCAAAGTAGTAATAATTTAGGAAACATAAAATTAGAGCTTATAACCCTATTTTAATCTCCACTAATTATTTTAGAAATTAATAGTGTTCTAATAGTTTACATATATATATTATGACATTCAGATAAATCCAGAGCTTGGAATCTCATTAAAATTAATTGATAAATTAATAAACCCTTATGAAAATTTTAATTGCTTAACAGATAATATTTGTCTGCATAGTTGGGCCATTTTCCTTTTGCAAAACCTACATGGGAAGCCAATTAGAAAGTTATTTGTGCAAGGGATTAGCAAACAGAAACTGGTACTCTCCAAAGTGATTGGTACTTCTTTTTATTTTTCTTTTAAGTTTGTTTATTTACTTTGAGCGTTCGCACTCAAACAGAAGAGGGGAAGAGAGAGAGAGAGAGAATGAATCCTAAGCCGGCTCCGTGCTGTCAGCCTAAACGAAGAGTTAGACACTTAACCACCTGAGCCACCCAGTTGCCCCTAAATTGATTGGTACTTCAAGGTTGTGGTGGCTTATTCCTGTCTTCCTCACTTTGGGGATTAACATACTAAGGAGACTAGAATTCCCAGATTTACTTTGTCTGTTAGACTATGCAGAGATACATCTGATAAAGTCTTAGTCTTTGATTTCAATTCTTCTGGAATGCAAATGGTGCTTTGCTCTTCAGTTATCAGCTCAATCTTTCTTCAGATTTCATAACATTAATTACAAGCATTTTTCCCCTACCAAGTCTTGCATATGCCATGATCAGATTGAGATAGACTTTATCTCCTGAATGCATCTGTCTAAGACCTCTTCAGAAATACAAGGCATTTCTTGAGCAGATACTTCTGCAGAGAAATCTGATTTATGCTGTCATCCTCAGGATACCATTTCTTGACTTTATTCTTAAATTCTTTTGGTATCTTCTTTATATATTGACATATTTATTTGTCTCAGTTCTGTAATATGGTCATATAAGAGAAAAAAGCAAAGACAAGTGCCATAGCAGCTTTTTACATTTTGTGTTCAAGTTGGGAACAGAGAGTGGACCAGCATGGGCGAGTTTACTACGTAGATCATATTGAAAAAAGAACAACGTGGGATAGACCAGAACCTCTACCTCCTGGGTAAGTATCTGAATTAAAGAAGAAAAGTATTTATTCAGAACTATGGATCTATTTGTACAAAATCTTCCTTATATTCCTATGTTTCCTTTTAGTCTTTTCTGTATCCACTTTGTGTTGTGGTAGATGCAAACTAGAAAGACCAGAGAGAATTGATTGAGCATGAAGAATGATTTGTTTTCATTCATTTCTGACCTTAAGATTCCGCAGGTCTTGCTATTTCCAAGTTTTCCTTTCTGTACTTAACTTCGTTCAAACCACAGGATTTTAGAATTAGTTTCATGAAGAGTAATTACTTAACAGAATAATAAATATATTATTGATATATATGAAGGTAAAGTCTATTATACAAAAAACTTTAATATATGATTGTGAAATCATTGCAGAATAGTTGAGGTAATTAAAGGATATATTAATACATGTTAAGTATTTACCATGTACATTATAGAAAATGGAAGAAAATATTTGTATTCAAGGGAAGTCAGTAGCAATCTTGGAGAAATACTTAATCTTGCTAGTAATTTCAAATACAAGATATTGTTTCACTTGTTAAATTAGCAGATAGAATCCAGTATTGGTGAGATTGTAGAGGAACTTTACCATATAACATTGTGAGTGGTAGTATAAATTAGTCACAACTCTTGAAGAAAGTATCTATAACTATAGTAATGCACATACCCTTAGTAATCCTCTCCAGGAAGTTTATCCTAAGAAGTAATGCAAAGGAAGAAAAAAATTGATCTATTAAAGGTATTTATTATTTTACTTTTTATAATATGAGAATATTAGAAACAACCATAAATAACAAAGTAGAAATCACCAAGTTATTGTATTAATGTTTACTTAATATTATGCACCACCCATTTGAAATGATCAGTATTTGTAATCTTGTAGAAAAAGTGCCTTTTGAGATTTGTGAAAAGCTGTATATACAATGTGTCCCTATTAGAATTGCAACATTGGAAAGAAAATGAGAACTTGGTTTTTGAGCCATAGAGACGTATTCACTGAATATACATTGTGTTTTCAAAACCTGACTGATACATATTAAGAACTTTTAAGAACGAAATTTTTAGAAAAAGAGTTCAGGTAAATGAAAAGTAGTTTAAGGTAAAATCTTACCAAACCTGCAACAGGGCCAAGATGAAGTCCTTTTCAGTTCACATCTGTATCACAAATAATTGTTAAATTAGGTTGTTTTTGTTTTGATTTAGCTGGGAGCGGCGTGTTGACAACATGGGACGTATTTATTATGTTGACCATTTCACAAGAACAACAACATGGCAGAGGCCAACATTGGAATCTGTCCGGAACTATGAACAGTGGCAGCTCCAACGTAGTCAGCTTCAAGGAGCAATGCAGCAGTTTAACCAGAGATTCATTTATGGGGTAAGCGCTTGCTATACTATAAATTTAAGAGCACTTGTTTTTAACCTTTTTTTGCATATGAACTGTTAAGTACTAAAAAGACAAGTAAGATGGCACCCAGTTGTTGCTATTGGTAGAAATTATAGTTAGACCTTGTCTTGAGTATTCTGTGCCTATGATCTATTCTTACCTCTTTGAAACTGCTGAAGTTCAACTTCCTTTACTTTGTTAATATCAAAAATAAAAAAGTAGGTAAACTTTAAATTCATGGATAAAAGAATAATAAAAATAAACTCAAGTAGTATGAAGAGGATTAAAACAGTTTTAAGTTTCATTATGCCTAGCTTATCAGAATATTTGAAGGTTTGGCTCTAAGAGCACCTGACTGTTAAGTGACTATTTAGAACTGATGACAGAATTGAATCATTTTGTAACATATGAAAATAAAGTTAACCTGATAAATTGTTTGGTGCTCTAGAAGACTAAAGAAATTTGATTCCTTATATGATTATTCTAAATATATCTTTCTCGTTTCAAAATTGTATGAACTTTGGTATGCAAACATTCCCTTTCTGGAAATGGTTTAAGTTTTACATAGTTTCCTTTAGAGTAATATTGCAATAATAGTGAAAAGTTCACCAAAATATATTATCATTTTATTATGTAGTCTTTGGTATTAGGAATTTTATAGTCCCTTAAACCTTTAACTATTATAGATCTTTTCTCTGAAGAAGGGAAAATGGTCCTTGGAGAAATTTGGTTCTGTGTGCCAGACGAGGGATTTGAGTAATACATAGAACTTAAACAAAAAAATCAACTGTCCAAGAGTTCAGAAGAAGCTGAACTGCTCCATTACCATTTCTTCCCTTCCACTACCATTGGGAGCATCCGTTTTAGAATACATTGGAGTAAAAGCCTGTCCTCTCTAGGCATTACTTTTCCCCCTTTTCTCCATATTCCTATTTCTTGGATCTCATCACCATAATAGTTTCACTCACTGATATAGACAAATTCATCTTTTTTTTAAAAAAATGTTTATTTATTTTGAGAGAGAGAGAGAGAGACAACACAAGTGGGGCCAGGGGCAGAGAGAGAGGGGGAGAGAGAATTCCAATCCGTGCTGTCAGTGCAGAGCCTGACATGGGGCTTTATCTCTTGAACCATACATGACCTGAGCTGAAATCAAGAGTCTGATGCTTGACTGACTGAGCCACCCAGGTGCTCAGACAAATTCATTTTTATCAGCAGCCTTCTCTTCACTACCTGGTTATGATTAAGATACTTTCTTTCATATGACAGTTTTCCCTTCTACCTTCTATAGGCAGCTGACTTTCTCCCCAGTGGTTTTAGAAGTGAAATTAGTTTTTTTGTCTATCATACCCTTTGCATTTTTTTTTTCTGTGCTGTTTTACATTTTCCTTTCTTTCTAAATTATAATCACCTTTGGTATGCCTGACCAAATTTCTTGTAGGTTTGAATGCTTAGCTTGCCTGCCTTCTTTAAAGCTATTTTTCACATGGGTGTCCAGTGGGAAGAATATGGGCTTCGGGTTTGAGTCCTGGTTCCACAGTTACTTTCTCTATATGACTTTGAGGAAGTTACATAACCTCACCAAGACTCCTTTACTTTATAAAATATACATATGAAGTTACTTGAGAGGGTTTTTTTGTTTTTGTTTTTGTTTTTTGACGGTTCTATAAAATAAGGTTCCTAATATGGTAGGGACATATTAGATACATAAAAATGTTAGTTTTCATTTTTTCTTTCCCTCATATCCACATTATATGTTTTATCTTACTTTACAGTACATGATTTTTTTTTTTTTAAGTTTATTTTGAGAGAGACAAGGTTTGAGAAGGAAAGGGGCAGAGAGAAAGGGAGAATCTCAAACAGGCTCCATGCTGTCAGCTCAGAGCCCAACGCAGGTATTGAACCCATAAAAACTGAGATCATGACCTGAGCCGAAATCAGGAGTTAGGTGCTCAACCAACTGAGCCACCCAGGTGCCCCACAGTACATGATCTTTTTAAGACATTCTTTTAAGAGACTGATTTAGCATAATTCCAGAACACCGACAATGTATATTGCTTCATTGTAAACTTCACCAGTTTGATACTTGAAACTTTACTTGAGTTGTAGCTTTTACCTCATTGTCTATGTTCTATTTTTTTCTCCCCCCCATCTTATCCAAAAGAATCTGACCATTTTTCTGAAATTTTGCTCGTTATAGAATATTTTAAAATCATAACTTGGGGTGCCCGGGTAGCTTAGTCGGTTAAGCGTCCAACTTTCACTCAGGTCATGATCTCGCGGTTCGTGGGTTCGGGCCCCACATCGGGCTCTGTGCTGACTGCCAGCTCAGAGCCTGGAGCCTCTTTCAGAGACTGTGACTCCCTCTCTCTCTGACCCTCCCCTGCTCATGCTGTGTCTCTCTCTCTCTCCTAGAAATAAATAAAAAACATTAAAAAAAATTTTTTTAAATAAATAAAATAAAATCATAAACAGTCTATTTAATTACTCTTAACATAGCTAGCAATATTAACTGGATTGAATTAAGCATTCTTAATACCAGCTACTTAAAAAAGTGTGGTGGGGTGGTTGGCGGCATATTGCTGAGAAAGTCTGCTTTATAAAATGTCCTTTGTTTCAGGTCAATGGACTTTCGTACACCTAGCTTTTTTTTTTTTTTTTAAGAGAGAGAGAGAATGTGCGAGCTGTGGAGGGGTCAGAGGGAAGGGAGAGAATCTTAACTAGGCTTTGGGCTCAATACCAGGACCCTGGGATCATGACCTGAACTGAAATCAAGAGTCAGCATCTCAACCAACCGAGCCACCCAGGCACCCCCCATTTTTTTTAAGTAGGCTCTATACCCAACTCATTACCCTAAGATCAAGAATCACATGCTCTACTGACTGAGCCAGCCAGACGTGCTCCTAGTGTTTTTAACATCAGAATGGAAATGGTTGATGATGGAACTTGTATAATGGCTCTTCCTTGACCGTGGTTTTAACATGTATATCCCCAACTTATTTAACCAGGGAAAGCCTGTGGGCTGGGCTAGAGTCTTAGAAAATTATCAGAATGGTTTGTCATATGCCAGACTTTTCAGACCTGTTCCTAACCAGGGTTCAAACCTTTTATGATGTTTCTCCCTGGCATCTCTGCTCTCACTCCTTTTCATAATCGTGTCGGTCTGGAGGAGCAAGGCCAGTTCTTGACAGGTCTGTCTTCCAAGAGCTATTAAATCAGAAATTGAACATCTGTCATATACTTTAAAATCTTGACAGTTAACCCAGTTTCTGTAATAATTCAGTGACAAGAAAAGAAAAAAAAAAAAAGACCGTAGGGGGAACTGCTATAGATAAAGATTTAAGAGATTCAGCCAAATGTAAGGTGAGGACTTATTAGTGATTGGGTATTAGATAATAAAATTAACATAGATTCTGTGTTAGGTGTGATAACAATATTATGGTATGTAAGATGTCCACAAATTTTAGAAAGACATAGGGGTGAAATGACTCAATGGTTCAGCAAAGAAGAGGGGAAAAAAGAAAATTTGTCAGTCTTACTAATTGTTGAATCTTCGTGCTGAGTATTTGGGGCTCACTTCCCTTATTTAACTTGTATATTTTTTTCTGTTAATAATTTTTGTTTGAAAAGCAGTTAGAGTCTATTATTTACTTGTTTTATCTTACTAGTGGAGAAAGATTTAACCAAATTTTCCTCTGAGAGACCACATATTATCTTTATTATACATTTAAACCAGAATATACCCATTAACCCTGCATAGAGTAGCTATGACTTTAGCTTCTCTTTTATCAGTGGTTGACTCCTTTTTCCAAATGGCTTCCTTTTATCTAGCCAGGCTTCTCTGTCTCCACCAATGGTCATTGGAAACAGAAATTTAAGAAATCTTCTATACATATCTAGGTTGTCAACTCTTTCAAACTAGAATTCTTTCTTTTTACTCATCTGACAGCCTGTTTTTCCTGTTCCCCTAGCTCCCACAATATTTGTATATACCATGTTTTGTATGTAATTCTTTCTGAGTTAGAAATACAAGGTTATTCTCAGCCATCCAATGATTCTTAGTACTGTTTATAAATGACTCTTTGAGGATTTATATATTTCTCTAATTACTGATTTGTAGCTGAAGAAGAAGAAAATGGTTCTTTGTGATTGACAATTAATATATTTGTAATATTTGAATTTCAGATAATTTCAAGCATTAATGTTTACAAAGATTTTTTTTTTCTCCACCAGAGTGTACTGGCATTTGTCCATTGGCCATGTGACCATGTCTTAAGACGTGAACTCTGTAAGAGTGTGTTATATTGCACATGGCCAGGGAAGGACATACCAGAACGCCTAACCTTGCTTTCAGGTTATTTGATCAAGTTGTTCGTTATTTCACCTTTTTGTTGTTGTTGCTCTTTTTTAGAATCAAGATTTGTTTACTACATCACAAAATAAAGAATTTGATCCCCTTGGTCCCCTGCCACCTGGATGGGGTAAGTCACATGATTTTTTTTTTCATTGCATTTGGTCATTTTAAAAATCAGATATTTATGGATGGTAGCCTGCTCTTGCCTGAGTGAATGTCTGGAGGCTTTTTGGCTGTGTTAGTTTAATTCAGAATGCCAAATGGGTATTAAAATGCCCAAAAAGGCATTAAAATTCTAAGTTGACTTTCTTATTATAATTAACTTATATTGGAATACAGAATTATTTTACTCTTTTAAAGGTTAAAAATATTTTGCTCACTTAGCAATAAAAAGAAATGGATTGTTGATACAACAATCTGAATGGACCTCAGGGCATTGTGCTTAGTGGAAAAAAGTCAGTCTCAAAAGATTACATACTGTATGATTCATTTTATGTAATATTTTCAAAATGACAAATTAACAGAAATGGAAAACAGGTTAGTAGTTGTCAGGAGCCAGAGCCAGTTGTAGGTGGGTGCCAATACAAGAGGTAATAATATAAGTGGTTCTTACATAGTGGTGAAATAGTTCTGTATCTTAATCATGGTGGTGACTACACAAATCTGTGTACATGGGATAAAAGTGCATAGAACTATACATCCATATTAATGAATTCAGCTTAAAAATTGGTGGAAATGGAATAAAGTCTAGAGTTAACAGTAACATAACAATGTCAATTTCCTGATTTTGATACTGTACTACGGCTATATAAGATATTACCATGGGGAGAAGCTGGTAAAGGATCCATGAGATTCTTGGAATGAGTTTTGCAATATCCTGTAATAATTATTTCAAAATAAAAAGCTTAAATATTTTGACCACATTTGTGCTTCTAAAACACTGTTCAGGAATGCCTGGGTGGCTCAGTCTGTTAAGTGTCTGACTCTTCATTTCAACTCAGGTCATGATATCATGGTGATATCAAGCCCCACATCGGGCTGTGCACTGACAGCAGGGAGTCTGCTTGGGATTCTCTCCCCCTCCCCCCATCCCTCCCCTATTTATGCGTGTATGCTTTCTCTCGTTCTCAAATAAACTTAAAAATACTGTTCAGAGCATGGGTGAGTTAACGTAATCTTGAAAGAATAGTGGAAAGGGGAACATCTTATAGTATTATATGACACATAGCATAGTAGCAAGGTTCTAGAATAAACATGGCTATATAGTTTTGCAAGGAAGCTGAAGAGAGTTTAGAAAGTTGAAAACCGTAAACTCATTTATGGAACTACTTAAAGTTATATCTTTAAGAGCCACAGATATTTCATAATTTGGGGGGTAAATTCTAAAAGTATTATTTCTAGATAGTCTTGTTGGGAGACATTGGTCTTTAAAATAGATTGCTCTAGCATTATTGGGGAATGGAGAAAAAATTAATGTGTCAAAATCACATGAATCAGGGCAGTAAATGATACTGTGAGAAGCCTCATTGTTCTTAGAGTTATTTATCTTTAACATTCTTGTGAGACAAAAAGATAAAAGTGTAATAGGTCATACTTATAACTGTTATTGCTATTAATCGTGTAACAAAGGGAGGGCATATGGAAGTGAATTGTGAATTTCTGTTTCACCAAAGCATGGCAGTATGGTAAGGAGTCTTGTATGTGAGTTTCAGAGTGGAGAATACATGGTTGGTATGAAGTACTTTAGAAAAGGGGATGTTGCCTTTATGGAGCATGTTGAACTAGATCTGTCAGATTGCATTTTTACACATGGATGATTTTCCCAGCTTTTATTTCTAGATATGTTGTCATATGTCCATGTTACAGAGGAGAAATTAATGCACTGAAAGGATATATCTGAAGGTCACGTTATCCTCTTAATTTTATTGCAGATGAACCATGACCCAATTAGCTTTTGTCAGAAATACAGACATTTTACTCCTTCTTCAGAGAAGCTAGGAAAAAATGGCCTCTAACCCATAGAAGAATGAATTATCGGCTATGTTGCCTTTATTCAAATAAGTTTTTCCTGCACGTTGGTACCTTGTATATTTATTATCCTCATCATTAGGATCTTTCTCATTTTCACTTTAGCCAACAACACTTCCCTAAAATACTGCCTCTAAAGGCCCAATCCCAGGTTACCCAAGTTATCAGAATCTTGTCTTGCTTATTTTACATTCTGCTAATTTTTATGTTTCATACTTAAGAAATAGAGGTGTACCCCTCTCCCTAAATGAGTTTATGATAACCGTGCTACTTAGACTGAACACTTCTTCATGACTCTCTGCCTTTGGGGCACATGGCCCACTGTGGAACCAGTGACAACATTGTTATATTGTAACAGATGAAACTCTACTTGACATATCCTCAGGATTGACCCAAGGAAATAAAACCCCAATTTACAACCTGTGTTTACATTCTGAAATTGGCAGCATTATTTTTATAGTGACATAATATGTATTTTATTTTATTTTTTAAATTTTTTTATTTTGGGAGAGAGAGCAAGGTTTCCCAACATAGTATGTATTTTAAATCCAGCTTCCTCATATTTCAGACTTTTTTGTGCTTGGACTAGACATCACCGCCTCACAAGCTGACAGTGAAAGATTTTTAACACATGCAAACTAAAGAGGCTAGAGTACAAAGAATGCTTTCAGATCAACAATGTAGTCTAATAGGGCTTTGTATAACTGGTTTTACCCATCAAGTCTAAAGATATTTTCTAATTTTGAGAGTTGCTGTGAAAGAATATGTAGAACAGCAAAAAACTTCTGTTTTTTACTGTTTTATTCATCAAGTCAGGAAGTACTCTGATCTGCATTCAGGTTTGATATTTAGTAATCTCAGTATTATCATGTGACTTCTTTCAACAAAGAAAGAAATCAGCTCTAGTGCCACAGTACGTCTCATTAAAAGCAGATGAGTCTTCAGTTTGCAAGTACATCCACCTTTTTAAATTTTGTTTTTCACAGTTTCTTCCAAGAATTGAATTGCTGGTATCAGCAGTATATACTTAGAACATACATAGAAAATCAGTTTTCTATTAAATTTATCCTGCCTTATGTTAACTTTTGAAGAGAAAATTGTTGGTCCTGAAACCTGAACTTATGTGGCAGGTATACATTTAGGGTATTACTTTTAAGATTTAAAAAATTACTTTGAAATTATTCAAATACAAAAAATTATAGATTTTTCAAATTTATTTAAAATTTTTAAATTTAGTACGATTGCCAAGAATATTAATTAAAATTATCGTGTAATGAGCTGTAGCACTGTGGATGCTTCTTTTTGCCTCAGAGGCAGACTTAAAGTTGGTTACATTTTACACTGAAGATGCCATGAGCAGCAAGGCCAGTATTAATATTCACAGTGTATCACAAGATGCAGAATCCCATTTTTCTGTATATTATGCATACTTGGAGTTCTGTTTCCATTTTACGTTCAAATGATGTAGAAAGTACCTGAGATGTAAGGATGGGGTTCATGATGCTCATCAGCATACCCCTTCTAAACTCACATATCAAAACTCTACTCAAAATCATGAAATTAATGCTGGAGATATAGTTAAAAGTTACCAAATACTAACTTGACATAGCTATATAATTTGGTCTAAGACTTGTCCTGCAATAGCTTGCTTAGAAAACAATTCAAAGAACCTAAATGTTACTTGAAAAATAGATACCAATTTTTCAAACCATATAAAATAAAAAAGTGGCTTTATCAGCTTGGAATTAACCTTAAAATTTTGTTTGAAATTGTTAATATTTAGAGACTGTTTTTTTAATGTTGGAATCCATTCTATATTCTTTATTACTTCACTTAATTTATTTTGAGACATCTAAGAAAATTTGGGTACAGGAATTATCCTTTGATGAAGAATTAATTTGTAATAGAGAAGTCAGTAGTTCAAAACAGCAGAACTTAAAATTTTTTTAATTATTTGAATATTAAAAAAGAAAATGATATCCATATGTCTTCTAAGCCCTAATGAGAAAGCTCAGGGATACAAGGGAAATTTTATAGAATGGGATAAGAAAACAAGAAGAATCTTAAGTAAAGCAAGAGGCAGAGACAGGGAAGGAAGTAGCAGTTTCAAAGCCAGTACATTAAAGAACTGAGCTCACTGTTCAGCCTTTGTGTAAAAAGTTACTCTAGATATTTAGGATTTGGAGACTGAGTGCATAAAAAACAGGATATATTTTGGAACACTGCCTTGCTGGAGGCTGAGCCGGCTCCAACAGGTCCGGGGGTCCCTGAAGGATGGACGGTGTCGGCGAAAGAGAAAGAGAGTGGGAGATGCCCCGGAGATTCTTTCTGATCACCAGGCAGGCATCTCTGTCCTGTCGGTTTTTGTATCTTTATTTAAAGGTTCAGCAACAAGATGAAGTCATAGAAAGGAATTTCTTACAATGGGAGGCCTTTTGTGATAACAATAGTAGAATTATTCTGACCAAGGAAATAACAGAATGTTCTTAGTAAAAAACAGGATAACATATAGGTCAAATTGTATATAGATAAGTTAGGAGTATTTTGTCTGGCTCTCAAGAGGATGAATGTTTGTGAATTGCTTTGTTTGTGAAGACTAACATGAAGGCCCTGAATGGGTCAGTCTTTTGCCCCTGGGTTATGTTTTAGCTACTTTTATCTATCCTCATCCTAGTTGCCAGTGTCAGAGAGGGTGTTTGTGGAAAGTAGGCCTTGAGGAAGGGACTGTTATGTTTCACCAGTTAGCAAAGATATATGTGGTAACTATGTTTTGCTCTTAACCCCGAAATAGGCCCTTGGTTTCAGGGCCAGGCTCAATTGTAATTCTTGTGTTCTTAACCCCCTAAGTCTCGGATCTGCAAGGCCCATAGGAAGAGCCTTTTGACAATCACCCATAGAGCTTTCATCTAAAATCTCTTTTGTAAAGGCAGGAATATGCTTTTCCTTATGAAGTATCTGTATTCAGAATATGGGTCTGATATGGAATATTTTGAGGCCTGGTCAATACCAGTAGGCTTATATCCAACATGAGCCAATAGTAGCAGAAGGAGAAACCAGTTTTCATTTCTCATGGGAGGAGCTACAAACATTGTCACTTCCTTGCTGTGACTGCCATCCAGAGAGGCCGGTGTGGCTCCCGGCACTGTCTTCCCTAGTTGAATAATGCCTAGCATATAACAAAGTAACAAGTTATATCCCCCAGCCATTATTATTTTAAGAAATGAGTTGATATGGTATGCAAAAAATCCCTGAATAGAAACCTCAGTTTCCATTCTGTCACTGCTTCTTAATCCTGAGATTTAAGGCAGATCATTTAACCTGTCCAGGTTTCCTTATCTTCCAGATAAACTGAAACCATCTACTCCTGGGACTGTTAAGGATAAAATGAGATCATGTATGAAAAGTTAAAATGTTAATTATTCTTGCTACCTTTGGTTCAATTGAACAAAAAAGTCCTGGGGGCAGGACATTGTGAATTAAATCTATTTAGCTTCTAGACTGTGATGATATTTTTATAACTCCAGCAAATATATGAATTTCATGGAAAGAATAAATTAAACATTTAAAATAGTGATTTTAAAACTACAGGAGCCCCTGGGTGGCTTAGTCAGTTTAGTGTCCATCCAACTTTTGGTTTCAGCTCAAGTCATGATCTCACAGTTTATGAGTTTGAGCCTCACGTCTGGCTCTGTGCTGTGTGGAGGCTTCTTGGGATCCTCTCTGCCCCTTCCTTACTTGTGTAATCTCTCTCTCAAAATAAATAAGCATTAAAAAAATGTTTTTAACTACAAAATCAATGCAATGACAAATGGGCAAATTCAGCACATTTTATTTTAGTTTGTAGAAGACTATGCCATCTCTAACGCTTTGCTTATTTTTTTTTTCTTTTAAGAGAAGAGAACAGACAGCAATGGTAGAGTATATTTTGTCAACCACAACACTCGTATTACACAATGGGAGGACCCCAGAAGTCAAGGGTAAGAACTTTCAGTACTAGTATATAGATAACCTCTTAAATATTATATCCTATTTTTGGGGCGCCTGGGTGGCTCAGTCAGTTAATAAGCGTCTGACTTCAGCTCAGGTCATGATCTCGCAGTTCGTGGGTTCGAGCCCCATGTCGGGCTCTGTGCTGACAGCTAGCTCAGAACCTGGAGCCTGTTTCAGATTCTGGGTCTCCCTCTCTCTCTGACCCTCCCCTGCTCACACTGTCTCTCTCTCTCTCTCTCTCAGAAATAAATAAAACATTTAAAAAAATATATCCTATTTTAGACTCAGTTATGGGAAGTGTCAAGTTACATGTTCTTTCCTCAAAGTCCTTAAACATTACTCACCCATACTTTAGAAAAAATTGTATGATTTCACATAATGCATATGACTTTCTTGAGAATAGGGGAAAGATCTCTTTGGTATATATAAATATACTGTGTATTCAAGGATTCTTATTTATTATTAGTAAGACTAGTAATTCTCCCATCCAAGTACTAACCAGGCCCGACCCTGCTTAGCTTCCGAGACCAGACGAGATCGGACGCGTTCAGGGTGGTATGGCCGTAGACGTAAGGCTAGTAATTCTAAAGCAGGGTTTTGCAACCTGGGATTACCAGACAGAATTCAGGGAATATGTGACTTAGGGGGAATAAGTACAGATTCAGTTTTACTAACCTTTACCTGAAATTTAGTGTTTCCTTTTGTTATGATTATAAGCTATACCCCTAGTAGAATTAGCATTGCCTAGAATTTTGCTGTCAGTAGAAATCCTAAGTTTTTAATACCATGTTGTGGTTGTTAGAGTTATCTGAAAATACTGTTTTCATAAATAATGACAGGAACTTGCTAGTCAGTATATTAGCGAAGAGACCCAACTTGTTATTGTAAGTTTGTCTTTTTTTAATTGAAATATAGTTGACATAAAATACTCTGTTTCAGGTGTCGAACATAGTGACTTAACATTTATATACATTATGAAATTATCACAATAAAGCTCATTACCCTCTGTCACCATACAAAGTTATTATGACATTACTGATTATACTCCCCTTGCTATACTTTATATCCCTGTGACTTATTTATTTTATAACTGGAAGTTTGTATCTCAAAGATGAATTTCTTTTTAAAGTTTCGGTAACTGTGTATATACTTTTTTCTTTGTAACATTATGTAATAGTATATGTATTAGTTTGCTAGAGCTTCCCTAACAAATGACCACAAATTAAATGGCTTAAACATAGAAATTAGTCTCATAGTCCAGGAAGCAGGGTGTAGGCAGGACTTTCCTCCCTCTGAAGGCACTAGAGAAGGATTTGTTCCAGGCCTTTCTCCTAGTTTCTGGTAGTTTGATTTATGGCAGCACAGCTGCAGTTTTCACATAGCATTCTTCAGGTCTGCATGTCTCAGTGTCCAAATTTCTTTTTATAAGGACACCAGCCATATTGGATTAATGGCCCACTGTACTCTAATATGATCTTATCTTAATTATGTTTTTCAATGTCCCTGTTTCATAAGGTCACATTCTGAAGTACTGAGGATTTGTACTTTAATGTAGGAATTTGCAGGTGGACACAGTTCAGCTCATAATAAAATCTAATAATGTGCATTTATCAGACCACCTGAGAGTTCCACTCTGCAAGGAATGGAAGTTCTATAAATGGAACTTCTGTAAAGTCAGAAAGCAGTCTCCACATGATTACTGTCACTTCAGACCAACTGGGTACGAATTCAGGGGTTCCCACAACCACTTTCAGATTTGATCACTCACTTGAGAGACTAGAACTCACTGAAGATTGTTATTTATTTCTGGATACTAACAAATCAACATTTTTTTATGTTGTTACGATATTTAACTTAAAGATTTAAATTTCCCAAAAGGAAGAATTAAGAATTTTAAAGGTAACATTTTAAATTGCTCTTTAAAATTCTCTCTTGAAGGACAAAATAGACCGTGTAACCTTTATGTAATTTGCTACCATTTTTTTTGTTCTACCTTGGTGGACCTTTAAAGTTTTAGAGCTAGAGTGAGAATCATATTTTAATAAATAATACAAATGACCCACTTCTATCCAATTTTGTCTTCAAGACAACTTGTTACTGTGTCTATCTTGCAAATATAATTCTAACAAATAAGTGTTACCTTTAAAAAATTCTTGGTAGTTTATTTTATCTGACATTCAGTTCTGTGAATAAAGAGAAATGTTCTTAACCCTTTGATAGTTTACAAAATACTGTTCTAGAGAGTGGTTCTCAGCCTTTTGTTTTTCTAAAGTACACTCAATGAAAATGACAATCCTGCAGCATTAGTGGCTGTCTAAAACCAGTTAGTTTAAATGCCTCCAACCCCTCCCTTTCTTCCTTTCTGATGTGAACTTGCACATTTCTAGTTTTTTCTCTTTCACTAAACCCACCAGGTAAGAAAATTGAAGCTATAGAATAGAGAAAAATGAACTAGCAAACCTAGGTAAAACTTGGAACACTTATTACACCTAACTAGCTAAAAAGACTGGTGAGCATTAGGATGGAATACACAAACACAAACAGCAAAGGAAGTGTTTAGTAGTTCCCTGCCCATTCTACTGTAATACTTAAATTTCTTTCAATGTTTATTTTTGAGAGAGAGCATGAGCAGGAGATGGGCAGAGAGAGAGAGAGAGAGAGAAGGAGACACAGAATCTGAGGCAGGTGCCAAGCTCTCAGCTGTCAGCACAGAGCCCAATGTGGGGCTCAAACCCACGAACCATGAAATCATGACCTGAGCTGAAATTGGATGTTTAACTGAGCCACCCAGGCACCCCTAGTGTATATATTTTAAAATGTAAAAATTTCTGGGATGCCTAGGTGGCTCGGTTGGGTGTCTGACTCTTGATTTCTGCTCAAGTCATCATCCCAGGGTCATGGGATCAAGCCCCGCATCAAGCTTCATGATGAGGGTAGAGCCTCCTTGGGATCTCTATCTCCCACTACCCTTCTCCCCTACTCATGTGCCCACTCCTCTAAAAAATAAAAAATAAAAATGTAAAAATTTCTTAGGTTCACTAGTAAGCAGTTTTGAATACTTAATGCTAATGCCTCAATTATTTAATATATAACAAATAAAAATTCACTGTTGCCTTATTATCTAGCTTCTGTTTTAAAACTCATGTGGTATTTGCAGGGTGGGAAGTTGTTGCCAGACACACAAGCTGAAAAAGTTGATAAATGCTGTGCTAGCAGTATGAAGGAAGTGCTTTGAGAGACCCAAAGATAATGATTAATATATAGTAACTCATAGTTAACAATTTGAAGTCTTACTGTGTGCCAAGCCGTTTTACTTGTATTGTCTCATTTATTCCTCTTACAGTCTTATGACATAGACATTCTTAACAAACTGAAGTTTAGGCAGATTAAGCAAAGTCTAAAGATGGGTATCAAGGAAGTGGTTAGAAATACTTAAGAACAGTTGAGTTGCCTTAACAGAGGACTAATTAAGATATTCTGAACAAGGAGAAAGGCTTCACTTGGAGGTATGACAGACAATGTCTTGTTTAGGGAAATGGTGAGTAGCACTACACTGAAATCACAGGGTTTGTGGAAGGGAGTTGGAGGTAGAATGCAGGGTTAAACCTGAAATGGAATGTTGAGGGCAGAATGAGTGCCAGTTGTTGGAGTTCAGGGCTCATTGCTAGTGGTAAACAATGGATATAGCTATAACTTGAAGGAGAGAACTAATTTGATCGGATCTCTGTTTTAGTATTCTATCAGGAATATGAAGTATATGTAGGACCAGAATGAGACTAGAGGCAGGAAAACCAGTTTGGTGGCTGTTTTGAAAGCTTAGAAGAGAGAGGAATTATGCCGAGGTAAGATGTTCTTGGGATTGAAAACAATAATGAATTATGAGGCTTCGAAAGCAGAATGGGCAGAACTTGTTTATCAAAAGATATTTAGGTGACTTATTAGAATATAGGCTAACTAGGGGCGCCTGGGTGGCTTAGTCGGTTAAGCGTCCGACTTTCGCTTAGGTCATGATCTCACGGTTCGTGGGTTCGAGCCCCGCGTCGGGCTCTGTGCTGACTGCCAGCTCAGAGCCTGGAGCCTGTTTCAGTCTGTGACTCCCTCTCTCTCTGTCCCTCCCCTGCTCACACACTCTCTCTCTCTCTCCTAGAAATAAATAAAACATTAAAAAAAAAGAGAGAGAATATAGGCTAACTAGATAGGTGAAAACTGAGTAGTAGTTCCATGGACCCATTGACAGGTTTAACATGCTTGTAGGATACCTAGATAGAGAGGTCTAGTAAACAATGGAGAACACTGGACTAAATGATCTAAATGATGCTCCATTTAAGGGTAATTTTTGTTTGGTGTACTTTGGGAAACAAACGGCTCTTCAACATTTTTTATTTGTATTTTTTCCTATATTTTGTAGTCAATTAAATGAAAAGCCCTTACCTGAAGGCTGGGAAATGAGATTCACAGTAGATGGAATTCCATATTTTGTGGACCACAATAGAAGAACAACCACCTATATT
This sequence comes from Proteles cristata cristata, assembly GCA_017311185.1. NCBI lineage: Eukaryota > Metazoa > Chordata > Mammalia > Carnivora > Hyaenidae > Proteles > Proteles cristata. Next base: position 414,937 of record JAESUZ010003725.1, read on the forward strand.
GATCCCCGCACTGGAAAATCTGCTCTGTAAGTTTTCTACACATTGTAGATTAAAAGTGAAACTGATTCCTGAGATTTTATTGTAAAGATCTGAATTAGCAAGGAATACAAATCTTACTGTTTCTTGAGTTGGTTTGCACATAGATGATTGTCCACTAAATATTTTGTATTATCATCCTCTTGAATATTTTCTCCTAGAGACCTTTCATATTTGTTATCTGTTCACACAGCACTAAAAACACTATTTAGAAATTGTCAGTACAGTACTGCTCACCAATTAATCCCGATACCTGATGCCTGCTTTCTTTCATTTCCATTACTTCTGCCGTAAAAGTTCCTGTTATTCTGTATCTCCCTCTCTCTCTAACCCTCCCTTGCATACACTGACACACTCTCTCGCTCTCTCGCTCTCTCGCTCTCTCTCTCTCTCAGAAATAAATTTTTAAAACAAAGTTCCTGTTACTTATTTTCTTTTCCTTTTTTGAAAAGTAACTTTGTGTTTTGTTCTGCTTAATGTATTTTGTTTAAGGTGTTTTTTTGTGTGTGGGTGGCAAAGTACGTTCACGTTGTTGCACAACCATCAACACCATCCATTTCCAGAACATTTTATCATCCCATACTGGAACTCTGTACCCATTAAACCATAACTTTCCAGTCTCCTTTGTTCCTTAGCCCCTGATAACTACTGTTATACTTTCTGTCTCTTTGAATTTGACTACTCCTATAAATGGAATCATAGGGTATATGTGCTTTGTGACTGACTTGTTTCACTTAGTATTGTCTCTGGGGTTCATCTGCCTTATATTTTGTATCAGAATTTCACTCCTTTTTAATGCAGAATAATATTTTATTATATGTGTATACCACATTTTATTTATACATCTGTTCATGGACTTTTGAGTTGTTTCCATCTTTTAACTAGTATGAGTAAAGCATCAGTGAATGTGAGTGTACATATATCTGTTCAGGTTTTTGCTTTCACTTCTTTTCTGTGTATATTCAGAAGTGGAATTACTGGGTCAATGGTAATTCTGGTTTTTGGGTTTTTTTGAGGCACTTCCAGACTGTTGTCTAAAATGGGTTGCACCATTTTGCATTGCCACCAAAAGTGCACACAGGTTCCAGTTTTTCCACATCCACACCAGCAGTTGGAACTTCCTGTTTGTTTGATTTTTAAAGATGTCAACTTCAGGGAATATGCAGTAGCTCATGTGCTTATTGACCAAAGATTTATGTATCATCTTTAAAGAAATGTCTGTTCAGCTTCTTTGCCCATATTTTGAATCTGGTTGTTTGTTTTTTATTGTTGAATTTTAAAAGTTCTTTTATTCTGGATATTAATCCCTTGTCAGATATGTCATTTGCAAATATTTTCCCTGTTCTGTGCATTCACTGAAGTTTTAGCTCTTAGGTATAGGTTTTGGGTCCCCTTTTAGTTAATTTTTATAAATGGTGTTAGGAAAGGGTCTAACTTCCATTTTTAGCAAGTGGATATCCAATTTTCCCAGCACCATTTGTTGAAAAGACCATCTTTTTTTCCCTGTTGAATAGTTTTGGCACCCTTTTAAAAAATCTTTTGACCATGTATATGCAAAGGGTTGTTTCTGGACTTTCTATTCCATTGGTCAATCTGTCTGTCTTTTTCCTAGTACCATACTGTTTTGATTACTGTAGGTTTTACTAAATTTTGAACTCATCCAGATTCTTTTTTGAGATTGCTTTGGCTTTTCAGGATCCCTTGAGATTTCATATGATTTTAGGATGATTTTGCTATTGTTACAAAAAATGTCACTGGGATTTTGATAGAGATTGCATTGAATTTGTAGTTCTCTTTGGTTTGTTTTGACATCTTAACGGTAGTGCATCTTCTAAGCCATGAATATAGGATGTCTTTACATTTATTTGTCTTCTTTAATTTCTTTCACCAATATTTTTGTAGTTTTTCAGTGTACAATTCTTTTACCTCCTAGGTTTAGTTTATTCATGAGTGGAGATTTTTTTTTTTATGCTATTTGTAAATGAAATTGTTTTCTTAACTTTCTTTGCAGATTATTGATTGTTAGTGTATAGAAATGCAGCTGATATTTGTGTTGTTTTATATTCTGCTTTGCTGAATGTACTTATTAGTTCTAATAATTTTTTTCTCTGGAATCTAGGATTTTCTTAATATAAGATTATATAATCTTCAAACAAAGATAATTTTTACTTCTTTCTTTTCAATTTGGATTTTTTTGTTTCTTTTTCTTGCCTAATTGCTCTGGCTAGAACTTATAATATTATGTTGAATAGAAGGGAAAACAGCCATCCTTGCCTTGTTCCTGACCTTTGAGAAAAAGCTTCCATTTGATGTCAGCTGTGAGGTTTTCATATATGGCCCTTATATTTTTTGTTTTTTACCATAAAAGGATGTTAATTTTGTCAAATGGTTTTTGGAGGGTTTTTTGCCTTGAGATTATATCCTGGAAAGATAACAAGTTACCAAAATGGACACAAGACGTAATAGTAAATCTCATTAACCCTATATCTAGTAAAGAAATTGAATTCATAATTAAACAGTTTCCCACAAAGAAAAGTCTGAGCTAGATGGCTTCCACTGGTAAATTTTATTAAAACTATGAGTAATAAATTATATCAATCTATTCAAATTCTTTCATAAAATATAAGTGATTGGAACAGTTCCCAACTCACTTTATGAGGCTCCTATTAGTCCTGATAGCAAAATCAAGCAAGCATAAAACATCACTGGCTAATATTTCTGTGAACATTGGTATAAAAATCTTTAACAAAAAAATGGCAAATTAAATCCAGCAAGCTATAAAAAGGATATTATACTATCATCATATCAAGTTTATTGCAGGATAGCAAGATTGGTTTAATATACAAAAATCAATCAGTGCAATTAACTACATAAACAGATTAAAAGAGAAAAATCATCATTTCAAGAAAGCACTTGAGAAAATAAAATGTCAGTTTATGGTAAACTGTCAGCTGCCTTGGAAACTTTAATACATTATCTTAATGATGAAATACCCCTTAAGAGGAAGAGTAAGATAATATCTATTGTCACTACTTCCTTTATCATTGAATTGGTAGTCCTATGAATTAAGAGAAAGAAATACAAGATAGATTGGGGGGCACCTGGGTGACTTACTCATTTAAGCATCCAACTTGATTTTGGCTCAGGGCATGATCCTCACAGGATTGAGCCTGGTGTGTGGAGCCTGCTTGGGATTCTTCCCCCCACCCCCCAAATACATAGGTAAACATTTTTTTAATAATTATTTTTTAAAGTTTATTTATTTTGAGAGAGAGTACACGTGTGGGCAGGGTTGGAGCAGAAAGAGAGAATCCCAAGCAGGCTCCACACTGCCAGTGCAGAGCCTAATGTGGGGCTTGAACTCATAAACCATGAGATCATGACCTGAGGTGAAATCAAGAGTCCAATGCCTTACCAACTAAGCCACACAGGAGCACCATAAAAGTAAGTACTTTTTTAAAAAAAAGATATACAGAGGGTGCCTGGGTAGCTCAGTCGGTTAAGCATCTGACTTTGGCTCAGGTCATGATCTCACAGTTGGTGAGTTTGAGCCCCGCTTTGGGCTCTGTGCTGACAGCTCAAAGCCTGGAGCCTGCTTTGGATTCTGTGTCTCCCTCTCTCTTTCTCTTCCTCCCCTATTCACACTCTGCCCCCATCTCTTTTGAAAATAAATAAACATTAAAAATTTTTTTAAGATATATAGATTGGAAAGGAAGAAGTAAGGCTATTTTTTTTTTCATAGAAATAATATAACTGTTTACACAGAAAGTCATAGGGAATCTAGAAGATAAACTAGTAGAACTAGTGAGTTTAATAGTGTTGCTGGATACAAAGTCAATAGACAAATTCAGTTGTTGTTTTTTAAGATTTTATTTTTAAGTAATGTTACACCTAGCGTGGGGCTTGAACTAACAACCCCAAGATCAAGAGTCACATGCTTTACCAACTGAGCCATCAGGCACCCCTGTAATCAACTACTTCTACATTGAACATTTAGAAACTGAAATTAAAAGAACTCCAGGGCTTGCTTGGAAGCCCCATGGTGTCATTAGTGATCTAGGCTTCTTTCTGTTGTACCATTCTACATCATGGGTTCTTTTCTCAAGGTAACCTCATAATGTGTGATAGCTGCTAAAAACTTCATAGCAGCTATCATAGTCATACTCCAGGCTGAAATATGGAGGAAGAACAAACTGGAATGAGAAAAAAATCCCTTTCCAGCTATCTTTGCTCTCTTTAAAAGAGCCTTCCTGGAAGTCCTATATAACATTTACAGTTATTTGGCCCTGGTTAAGTCACACAACCACTCTGGGAAATGTGTCTTTATTCTAGGTTAACAGTTTGCCCAAGTAGATACCAGGAGTCTCATTTAAGGATAAAGGAAAGAATGGATTTGAAGATAAGCAACATTCCCAGATAGAACCTCCTTTACTTAGTCCTGTTGGATTTCTCTCTAAATAAAAGAAAATCCCACAACAATGTCTTTAAAAAGATCTAAATTTCTGTCTCTTACTTAAAACTAGTCCTAGGAAATTTTATTTTTAAGGTGGTGTTAAAAAGTATGCTGTGCTACAGTATTTTAATATTTGACTATGTACTGAAGGAGTATGGTATTTTGCTTTCCTTCAATATATTATCTTACAAGCTGCTATATATGTCATATTAACAGAGACAATGGACCACAGATAGCCTACGTACGGGACTTCAAGGCAAAGGTTCAGTATTTCCGGTTCTGGTGTCAGGTTAGTTTCAAGACTTTTCTGTACTCCCTTTTCTTTGTTATGTTGCTAGTATTACACAGTGATTGTGAAAATAACTTCTAGAAGAACTGAGAAAATGGGAAGCGTTGGAATCTCTCTTCTCTATTTTTAGGGCAAAGAAATAGATTCATCATATCACTTGTGGCTTCTGTTGTCCAGAAGAATAAATTTAAAACAGTTTGAATAAAAAAACTGCTACTCTTCTTTCAGTACCAGTAATTTTCAGATGGCAGAAATCTTCAAACAAATGAGTTAAAACATTTTGTGATATATAGATTGTAACCATACCCTTTCATATTTAACGTTTGTTACCTATACATCATTACATTCTGAGTATTTTTCCTGGATATGGTCAATTATTTCTGATATATAAATGAATAATTGCTGAATTTTTTATTATTTCTTTATGGGTTCTAAATCAAATTAATGTACTAGTAAAGTGTTACTATAATGAGTATTTTTAAACTTCAAACTTGTAATTAACAGGGCCCATGCAAGCAAAAATAATATAAATTAGCTTTTTGAAAATAAAGATTTGACTTATTAAGCACTTCATATGAGATCTTGTTTTTTTATATATTAAATGATCTTAATTAGCATGAATGCTCACAAATGCATGATTAAACATTATTGAAACAAATTCATATTCATAGTCTACTTATTTCTGTAAGCAAAGATAAAAAATAAATAAAACTTTACCCTTTTAGTTTTTCAATAGGCCATTTTAATGGTGAAAGTTGATTTAAGTCATTCTTATGTTTCAGCAACTGGCGATGCCACAGCACATAAAGATTACAGTGACAAGAAAAACATTATTTGAAGATTCCTTTCAGCAGGTACTGTTTTATATCCACTTGATGATTTGCCCCATGGCTGCCAGCCCAGAGCCACTTTTGATTCCAAGTCTAAACAGTTGGAAATTTTTGAATTGGAGTCCTTAAATTAAGTATTGCCAGCTGTGTTAGTACTTAAGATTTTGGAACATATAGATAGTTTAGTATGTGTATATGTCTTGTACTTTTGAAATATCAGAGTAATTTCAAGTGGTGAGTTTCAGGTCTTTATTTCTAAGCTATGTGTTTGATTTGAAATAGATATTTGAGGGCGCCTGGGTGGCTCAGTTGGTTAAGCATCCAACTTCAACTCGGGTCATGATGTTATGGTTTGTGGGTTCAGGTCCCACGTCCACCTCTGTGCTGGCAGCTCAGAGCCTGGAGCCTGCTTTGGATTCTGTCTCCCTTGCTCTCTGCCCCACCCACACTCACACTGTCTCTCTTAAAAATAAAAAAAAAAACCAAAACATTAAAAAAAAAGAAATAGATATTTGAGTAAGAAAATAGGCTTTTTGGTAGACAAAAGTCTGGAAATGTCCATATGAACATTATTAAATGGGTAGAAAGGAAGAAGAGAGAAGACTTTGTTTTTATATTTGTATGTTACTTACATTTTTACAATAAGCATTTGTTATTCATAATTTAAAAACGATTTTTATATAGGAAAGAAATTGGTCTGTGGTTATAGTACCAAAATAAAAAATATTTTTCAGAAGTAGTCAACAAACTTTTTTATTGCCCTCATAACCCAAGTTAATTTACTCTTACCTTTATTTTGCAACTTAACACCAACTGCAAATAAATGTTAAGTGATTTGCTTGTAAGGAAGATTAAAATGACCAATGAAAAACTATCTTAAAATGCAAACGTCTATTTAGTCCCTATTTTATGGCCAGATATGGACATGATTTTTTTAAATGTTTATTTATTTATTTACTTTGAGGAGAGAGAGAGAGAGAACAAGCTAGTGAGCACAAGTAGGGGAGGGGTAGAGAGACAGATTCCCAAGCAGTCTCAATGCTGTCAGTGCAGAACACAAAGCAGGGCTCAAACTCACAAACCATGAGATTATGACCTGAACCAAAATCCAGAGTCAGACGCTTAACCAACTGAGCCACCCAGGCACTCCTGGACATGATTTTTTATTATCAAACCTCTGTGATAATTGTGGTACTTACAGCTTAAAAATGAATGCAGAAGGAAAAGAAATTATCTGAGATGGTTGACAGATTGGCTGAGATACCTGGCTACTTGGTTTTAGAAACAGTCATGTACATTTCCTAATAGAACCTCAATAATTAACATGGAAGGGCAAAGCCAATTGGCATCCTCCTAAGTAGGAGCAGATAACTTTTTAGTATCAGAGCTTGACTAAGAGCAATTAGAGAATTATGAGTGATTCCCTTGATCTCCAAGGCCATTCCCCACCCTAGTCATTACCTACTTCTGATTTTCATATTCATGACAACTGTGTAGTCAATCTCTGGTGGGCTAGTTTCTTAGAACATAACTTACTGTTGTAGTGCTGAAAGATACAAAACATCTTTAAATGTTTTAAATGATTAAATGTCTCTTTATTTTTTGACTTTGAAACCTAAAGACTTTGGCAGAATGACAGACCAGATGGTTTAAAACAGTTGTTTAAAATTGTCACTATAGGAACACCTAAGTGGCTCAGTCGGTTAAGCATCCGACTTTTGATTTCAGTTCAGGTCATGATCTCATGGTACATGAGTTTGAGCTCCACACAGTGCTCTGCACTGACAGTGTGTGGAGCCTCCTTGGGATTCTCTCTCCCTCTCTCTCTGCCCCTCTGCTGCTCATGTTCTGTCTCTCAAAATAAATAAACATTTAAAAATAAAATTGTCACCCTAAATTTGATATCCATCAAATAAATGTGAAGTAAAAACTTATGAGAAAAATTTGATTGCTTTGGAAGAATGACAAATCTGATAGCAAGAGTAGCATCAAAGTTTCTTCCTAAGTGGTAGATAAAGTTGTTTTGCAGTAGTGTTTTTGCTCATGGGGGAAATTGCAGGAGGAAAAAAATAATTTTTAATATTAGGCATTTATTAAAGGTTATTAGTTAAAGGTAATTTTTCCAGGGAACAGCAAATCTTCAGGTATCAGACACAGGACAAAAAGAACAACCAGAATTTCCAGGGGAACAGTCTTAGATTTGGGAGAATGGCAAGAAAGATCAGTAACAGCCATAGGTTTGGGGGAACAGCCATAGGGACAAGGAACAGCCAGAGGGAGCTAGAAGCAAACAAACCAATGAAAACAAATGTTTTAACCTTTAATATCTCTCATTTGCATTGCTAACCTATACTATTTGTATACTATACTATTTGTAGAATATTTGTCCTAAGCATTGAAGTTTTTGTTACATCTGTGGTTTTTTTTAGTGGGATATGAATTCATGTAAGTAATGTATATGTTTTGTGGGAATTGAGCCCTGACATAAGCAGGTTACTAACTGAGCCTCTCTGGATATTTAAATGTGAGAGTTTATTCTACTTTCATAAAATAGAGGCATTAAATCCACTTCTTTTTGTCTAGGTCTGGTCACTTTTCTTCTAAGAGTAATACTTGTAATGTTCTGTTGGCCCAATTTTAGTCAAGTAATTACATAATTTTACAAAGGAAAAACCCAAATGATCTATCTACTTATTATATTGCAATAATGATGCTGCCTTTCAAACATGAAGATGATCTTATTAACCACTATAGTAGGACACAAAATTTGAGTATTTTTCCAGGTATTTACAGGTTTCCATTTCTACTGAGAATGAGTTTCCAAAGTTAACTATATTCTTTCTTCAGCCACTGGTTTTCATTTCCAGGTTAGCCAGTTGCTAATACGTATACCTTTTGGCTATACAACAAACCCAAAGTTAATCAAACCAAGCCTTTTCCCACTCAGATGACCTAACAAAGGACAATGTCCATGGTTATTCTGCTCTAAACAAGTGAAAGAAGCAACTTTATAAGTTAAAAGTGAGATTATTTAGGGGCACCTGGGCGGCTCAGTCAGTTAAGCGTCTGACTTTGGCTCAGGTCAAGACCTTGCAGTCCGTGAGTTTGAGCCCCACATGGGGCTCTCTGCTGACAACTCAGAGCTTGGAGCCTGCTTCAGATTCTGTGTCTCCCTCTCTCTTTGCCTCTCTCCTGCTTGCACATGCGCTCATGATCTGTATCTAGAAAGTATATTAAAGTATAGAGGTGTATAATATATAAAACATTACAAACTTCAATGTATTTTCTGTATATAGGGTATTGACTAGACCACAAACATCCTTCTATGTCGTGGGGAATTTAAGTTACCTTGAATGAAGAACATTTCAAACCTGGAAGTGGTCAGATGGTGTTTCAACGACTGCTTTTACCAATTCTTTTACTTTACTGTTTTGTAGATAATGAGCTTCAATCCCCAAGATCTGCGAAGACGTTTGTGGGTGATTTTTCCAGGAGAAGAAGGTTTAGATTATGGAGGTGTAGCAAGGTAGTGATAATATGAATACTCAGAACTTAGTTCCTTTCTTCCAAAGGTATCATTACACTTTGCTTGCAAGTATTTTCTCAATCTTATATTTCAGGAAAATGAAATGTAGCAAAGTATTGTACCTTTATTATGCTGTAGCTACAGAATTTCAGCAAACCCTAATTCAGCACTTTCTAAGGTACTGTTAGTTGACTTCCCCCACATCATTCACTTTAATCCTCAGGATAACCCTGAAAGACAGAATTTTAGAGGTAATAATGGAGTTTAGAGACTCACCTAAGGCATTTAACTAAGCTGTAGAGCCTGGATGTAAGCTTCCAATCATCAAACCAGAAGCCAGTGTTTAGTCTACCCATTTTGTGTCTCTTCCACAGAGCATACAAAGCCCTATAGGGATCAGGTTATTTTCCCCATCACAGATTACCGATACAGATCCTGGCCCCTCAATTTCCACCTGAGATTAATGTATCTGTTTTAAGATACAGGGGGCTGTGTAAAATAGTTGAAATTTTAAATTCAGCTTTCTTAATATTGGAGCTTCTAATCAAACCCTAGAAGATTGACTCAAGTAAGAAATTCCTTTGGTTGTTCTATAACAATCTAGCACATCAGGTCAAATATTTCCATAGCAGTGGCAATGTGGAAAGCAAGGACTTTGAAGTCAAAATTGAATTTGAATCCTTTTTTTGCACTCAGTAGTACAACCTAGGGCAAATATGTTCATTGTAAAATGAGAATAGTCATATCTACTTTTCTAGGATTATTGTAAAAAGCAGAAATAGTGTTTATTAATGGCTTAGTTCAGACCCTCTTTTTTGTTTGCTCACTAAATGATAGCTACATTTTAGTAGTTCTTATTTATGTGGTAAAGTTCACATTTCAAAGTGTGTGAAGTAATCACTGGGAAATAATAAATGAGTAGAAACATTTAATTTTGTACAAGTTAAAGCTAATTCAGGAGGAGGGCACTCATTTAAAATTTCTTAATTAGAAAATCAAATAGTGTTAATAAATAGAAGTAGCATTATCAGAGGCCATGAACTTTCCTACAGGAAAAGAAATTTCAGACACACCTGTATTATCCCAAATTGATTATGCCTACTGTTCTATTAGGCCCATCCGTGTTACATAGTCACTATAATCTTATGTTAACATCGTTATTTTCACAACACTTGAATTAGAGCTTCTCAGAGCATTTTTCTAATGAATGCATGTCTTGAATTAAGTGTTTTATTGTCTCTGTGAAATTGGAAGTTTTTCCATATTTATCTCACATTTAGAGAGCAGTGGCACTTGATGAGGAACACCATGAGTCTTAGGAACAGGTCGGAGTACAATGGGTACTGCTTCAGCTACATGGGTTAATAGTGAATTTTAAACTTGCCTCTGTATAGTATTTCATTGATTCTAAGACTTTCATATTTAATGTCTCTGACATTAGTTGTGTATCACAATTAAAATTAGAAAAAATTTTAGTAGTTCATCAAGTAGTGATGTCTTTTGAGTCGATGATGTCTTAGATTCTTTGAAATATAATAATAGGCAGTGTGTAAATATCCTTTCTATAAAATAGAGGTTTGAACTGAAGCAGTAAAAATCAACACGAAATTAGGAAACTGTCGCCAGCTGAGGAATGTAGATTCCTGAGAACTTTGTAGCTCTGCTCTTTTGATTTGTTGGCATGGTTTTCTCACCCTAAATTTTCTTTTGTTTTCAGAGAGTGGTTCTTTCTTTTGTCACACGAGGTGTTGAACCCCATGTATTGCCTGTTTGAATATGCAGGGAAGGATAACTACTGCTTGCAGATTAATCCTGCTTCTTACATCAATCCAGATCACCTGAAATATTTTCGTTTTATTGGCAGGTTTATTGCCATGGTAAGTACAGATAGAGAACTGTGTTTACTTTGCTAATTCAACAGTACTAAAGCGTTATTTCTTTAACTTTCTCATTTGAAATTTTCTCATCACTAAGACATTTTAAAGATTAGTTTGTTATATTTGCCCTTTTCCCACAGTATGCCCTAATAGATGACAGGGGAGCTTTAAGTGAAGAATTAATTTAACATTCTATTATAAAATTATCATAAATGGTATTTTCTTCTTATATAGGCTTTGTTCCATGGGAAATTCATAGACACAGGTTTTTCTTTGCCATTCTATAAGCGTATATTGAACAAACCAGTTGGACTCAAGGATTTAGAATCTATTGATCCAGAATTTTACAATTCTCTCATCTGGGTTAAGTAAGTTTGTTTCCATTTAATTTATCAAAATAGAGTCTATAGCTTTCATTATAGTGTTGGTAACTAAACTGTAAGCTTGTAATTGGTTTATTGAATTTAAATGATCTGTATTAGACTTGTCTCATTATTCGGTGTGATAAATTTTGTAGAATATACCCAAGATCTTGGGCAAAAATATGATGATTTAGAGCATAATCTTTCTAGTTTTCTTATTATTTTGCTGGTGTAGTTTTATAGTGATTATCGAACACATTCCTTTACTTAAATACTTTTTACATGATTGAATTAGTATAACAAATAGTGTTAATTTCATTTGTGCAGAGAAAACAATATTGAGGAATGTGGTTTGGAAATGTACTTCTCTGTCGATAAAGAAATTTTAGGTGAAATCAAGAGTCATGATTTGAAACCTAATGGTGGCAATATTCTTGTGACAGAAGAAAATAAAGAAGAATATATCAGGTGAGAGAGAATGTTCCTTTTGACATAATTTAGCCTTTCTGTTGGGCTACAGCACATTGATAATTGCCTAGTGGTAACGAGTGGACAGTATTTCAAAAAATAATGTTGGCCTTTTTACTAATCATTAAGACAGTTGACCATGTATAATTAAGGACATGATTGATCACTTTCTACTTTACTAGTATGTTGAGAGAGGAGTAAGAAAAGTGCTGTGGGAAGTCAAAGAAGGGAGACATCATTTCATCTGGTTGTAATCATGGCAGCTACGGAGCCAAGGGACCTTGAAGGTTGGAGAAGATTGAGTTGTGCAGAAGTGAGAACAAGTTATGAGCAAAGATATGAAGGCTGGAAAGCACAAGTCACAGATAGTAAAGAGGGAAGCATGATGTGTGGTGGTGCTGTCAGGCAGCTCAGGGTTAATATCCCACCCTGCCATGTCCTGCATTTCAAAGGCCAAGGAAAATAAGGAATCTTTAAAAGATGTGGAGGCTAATAAGTTTAATAACTCTTAAGATAGCAGTTAGAACTACATCCAAGTGGTAGATATAGAAGCCAGATTATAAGAAATTAAAGACCAAATTCGGTAGACAGTCTAAATTCTCTGTTAACAAGTGTACCAGCAAAACAATGAGAGATAGAACAGACTTTTGTGGAGGCAGCAGGATAGAGAGACTATCCTACAGGTTAACCAAGCTGAACGTTACACAGACTTAATCTAATGCGTACTGATAGGTTTTATAGCCCCTTACTTGGTATATTTCCAGTTTAACCACAATTTTGAAGATTTATAAAGTGATAGAAAAGAATTTCACTCATATAGAACTTTTACTTTTTCTCCAAAAGTGGGAGTTTTAAGGGTAGAAATCGTGCTAGATCTCTTTTAAATACCAGTTCTGTAACCACTATGCTATCTAACACTAGGTCATTGAAAAGAATCTCCAGGCGCACCTGGGTGGCTCAGTCGGTTGAGTGCCGACTTCAGCTCAGGTCATGATCTCCAATCTGTGGATTTGAGCCCTGCATCGGGCTCTGTGCTGACAGCACAGATCCTGGAGCGTGTTTTGGATTCTGTGTCTCGGTCTCTTCCCCTCCCCAGCTCATGTTCTGTCTCTCTCTGTCTCAAAAATAAGTGTTAAAAAAAAAAAAAAAAATCTCCAGTTTATATGCAGATATGTTTTGGGGGAATATTTTAAGATCAGATAAAATTTATAAACAAAATAACTTATAGTGTATCCTCTCTTAATGCTTTGTATTCATTCATACTTTAGTCTCAAGAGTTATTTATTCACATATTCTCAATACCAGTTCCCTCACATCAGAATTAGTTTTCACATATCTGCTTCTTCTTGAGATCCAGCTTCTGTCTCTTGCTTGCTTTTCTACTTTTTAAATATCAAAATGTTCACTCCAGCCTTCTGTGATTAGTATTTGCATGATAGATCTTCCCCTCTTTTACTTTTCAATCCTGTCGTGTCTGTATTTGAAGTGTGCTTCTTGGGGCACCTGGGTGGCTCAGTCAGTTAAGCATCCACCTTCTGCTTACATCATAGTCTTGCAGTTTGGGAGTTCGAGCCCTGTATCAGGCTCTGCACAGCCAGTGTGATTCTCTCTCTCTCGAGATTCTTCTTCCTCTACCCCTCCCCCACTCATACTTTTTCTCTTTTTCAAAATAAATAAGTAAACTTAAAAAAAGATAAAGTGTGTATCTTATAAGCAGCATATTCTTGGGTCTTACTATTTTTATATAGTCTGATAATCTTTTCTTTTTAAATGCAATGTTTAGTGTATTTATATTTAATATGATTACTGATATGGTTGGACTTAAGTCTGCCAACTTTCTATTTGTTTCTTATTTATCCTAATTTCCTTTGTGACTCCTTTCCTGCCTTTAATAGAGTAATTTTTAGGTTTTATAATCCATTCTGTTGGATTTTTTTAAGCTATACCTCTTTAGTTTTTTTAGTGACTGCCCTAATGATTATAATCTATATCCTTAATTTCTCACTTGATTATAGAATTTATAATTAATATCGTATTGCTACTTGTACAATGTAAAAGGCTTATAATAGTATAATTTTAGTTATCTCTAGCCATTTGTGCAATTGTTGTCATATTTCTTACCTTATAAACCACATAATACTTTATTACCTCTTGCTTTAAGCAATTACTAGATTTTTTTAGCTTTTATTTCAATTCCAGTTAGTTAATATACGATGTAATAATAGTTTCAAATGTACAATTTAGTGATTCACTACTTCCATACAACACCCAGAGCTCCTTACAAGTATACATACTCCTTAATCCCCATCACCCGTTACACTCATCTCCCCATCCAGCTCCCCTCTGGTAACCATCAATTTGTTCTCTGTAGTTAAGAGTCTGTTTCTTGGTTTGCCTTTCTTCCCCCACCCTCCCCACTATGTCCTTTTTTTTTTTTTTTTTTTAAAAGCCCACATTAGTGAAATCATATAGTTATTTGTCTTTCTCTGACTTATTTCACTTATCATTATATACTCTCTAATTCCACCTACATCATTGCACAATTACTAGATTTTTTATTTTTTTATAATTAAAAAAAATTTTTTAATGTTTGTTCATTTTTGAGAGACACAGCACAAGCGGGGGAGGGGCAGAGAGAGAGAGAGAGAGGGAGAAACAGAATCTGAAGCAGGCTCCAGACTCTGAGCTGTCAGCACAGAGCCCAAGGTAGGGCTCAAACTCAAGGGTTGTGAGATCATGACCTGAACTGAAGTCAGAGACCTAATCAACTGAGCCGCCCAGGCGCCCCAATTACTAGATTTTTTTTTAATGTTATTTATTTATTTTGAGAGAGAGAGTATGAGCAGGGAAGGGGCACAGAGAGAGAAGTAGAGAGAGAATCCCAAGCAGGCTCAGTTCATTGTCAGCATAAAGCCCGATGTGAGGCTTGATCCCACAAACTGTAAGATCATGACCTGAGCCAAAATCTATTTGGACACTTAACCGACTAAGCCACCTAGGTGCCCCCAATTACTAGATTTTTTTAAGAAATTAAGAAAAAGTAGTCTTTTACATTTACTCACATTATCATTTCTGGTTGTCTTCATTTCTTCCAACAGATCTGTTTTTCCATCTGGGATCATTTCCCTTCAGTTTTAACAACTTGCAGTATAATTTTTCTCTGTGCACTTTCAGCTTTTATCTGAAGGCATCTTTATACCACCTTCAGTTTTATAGGATATTTTCATTAGATTTAGAAATCTAAGTTTATAAGTCCCCCCCACCTTTATAGCACTTTCTTTCAATAATGCCATTCTGTCGTTTGTTATTTTTGATATGTGAGTCATTGGTTATGTTTTTTTTCTAAACGAAATGTCTGTTTTCTATGGTTTTTCAAAGCATTTCTCTTTAATTTTGCTTTTTAGCATTTGACTCTAATGTGCCTAATTATGATTGCCCTTATATTTATTCTACTTGGCATTTGCTGAGCTTCCTGTATCTGTGATTGAGGCCATTTCAGCTGTTTTGGAAAATGTGGAGACTTTATCTTTATGGTTGTTCCTTTTGCTTCATTCCTTCCCTGCATACACCAGACTTGATTTAGATGCATGTTTAACCTTTGATACCATCTTGTGGTTCTCAGATACTGTATGTATTTTTTATCTTTTTTTTGTGTCCTTTAGATTGCACCGTTTTGATTAGCTTGCTTTTGCATTCACTGCTCTTAAGCCCATTCAGTAAAATTTTTGTTACAGATACTCAGATATTATATAATTTCCATTTGGTTCTTTTAAGAGCTTCTGGGCTGAGAATCCCCATCTCTATACCCATTTTGTCCATCTTATCCTATAAATTTTGAATACTTTTTAATAGCCTTTTAAAAAACTCTGATGGGACGCCTGGATGATTCAGTTGGTTGAGCATCTGACTATTGATTTTGGCTCAGGTCATCGGTTAGATCCCTGCATCAGGCTCCCCACTGAGTGTGGAGCCTGCTTGGGATTCTTTCTCACCCTCTATCCCTCCCTCACTCATCTCTCAAAGAAACAAAAAGAAAAAAAGTCTCTGCTAACTTCAACATTAGGCTATCTGTGGGCCTAATTCTGTAAATTTTTTTCTCTTACTATGAGTCACATTTTCCTACTTTGCATATATAGTCTTTTTCTTTTCTTTTTTATTGTGGATAATACATGGTAGACTCTGGATTCCTTTTTCTTCCTCTGAAGAATATTGACTTTGTTTTTGACAGGCAGTTAAGTGAAAGATCACACTGATCCTGTGGAAGCTTGCTGCAGCTGGTCCATTTCCATTTTTCCTTTCATCCTAAAACAACCTTTACTCCTAATACATGGTCCCTACCCCTTACAAGGGAAAGCCTAAAATGTTTACCATGTAGCTTTGTGAGATGTAAACATTCTGTCTCTCTGGTACTAGGTAGCAGCTGAAATTTCTGCTTGGGTCTTTGGCTTTTCAGTTTTTGCTTTGCACAGGGTTCCTTGGAGTCTTATCATCCTACATGTGTGTATTTAACAATCACCTCAGGATTTGAAATAAATTCTTGTGCAGATTTGGATGGGAGTGCCCTCTCTTTGTGTTCTTTCTTCCTGAGATGTTTCCATAGCAGCGTTGACAGCTTCAAGTTCCCATCATGTTTCTTCAGCTTAGTAAGACTGTTGCCTTTCATTTGAGCTCCATTCTCTTGTGCTCTGTTTAAACTGGGAAGTGCCCTCAGGAAAAAGCCTATTCATAATGCTAATCCTTCAAGAATCTCATCCCTAGCAATTTTTGCCTGCCTTTGATTTCTCTCTGATGCCTTCAAATAGCTGTTTTATTATGTCCATCATTATAATTACTAGGCAGATTAATCCACTACAGCCTATACTGCCATTTCCCAAAATTTCAGAGGCTTCAATAAACTTTAGGACTTAAGTTATCATCAGCTGATCAAATGCCTAAAATACACATATTTGCTTCCTCATTAAAATTGTTAAAAAGGGGGGGCACCTGAGTGGCTCAGTCAGTTGAGCATCCAACTTCAGCTCAGGTCATGATCTCATAGTTCATGGATTCAAACTCCATGTCAGGCTCTGCTGACAGCTCAGGGCCTGAAGCCTGATTCGGAATCTGTGTCCCTCTCTCTGCCCCTCCCTCACTTGCATTCTCATTTCTCTCTCTCTCTATCTCAAAAAAATGTGAAAATTTATTTTATTTTTTAAAAAATTTTTAAAGTAAATTGAAATCTGGAGTATCTACTAGAAAATTTTCATTAAAAGTATTTTCATTGAAAAGAATGCTAAGGGAAAACCTGTAAGTTAAAAGAAGCTTAAGAGATGTTTGCAATGTATGAACCCTTTTTAGATTTTGATTGAGGGTATGTTTAACAAAAATTGAGTCAGTCAGAATTTGAGCACTGAATACTTGGCTATAAAGGAATTCCTATTCACTTTTTTGTGTGATAATAGAATTGTGGCTATTTTCAAAGAGACTTCTAGAGCTACATGCTGAATTATTTATGTTTAAAATGAAAGTATATTAAAAAAATGAAAGTATATGATATCTAGGGTATGGGTAGCGGCATAATGAAATAAGATTGGTGTTGTTTTGAAGCTGGGATATAGGGTTTATTATATCCTACTTTTATAAATATTTGAAATTTTTCATAATAAAGTTTATAAAAATTATTTTTACACTCAGAATTCAAAGATAAAATCTAAACTTCCTGATAGCTTTTTTAATATTTATTTACCAGAATGGTAGCTGAATGGAGGTTGTCTCGAGGTGTTGAAGAACAGACACAAGCTTTCTTTGAGGGCTTTAATGAAATTCTTCCCCAGCAGTATTTGCAATACTTTGATGCAAAGGAATTAGAGGTAATGCGTTTTTCTTATATCCTCTGCAGCATGCTGGTAAATAATGCCTTCAGGTGTCTGCTTTCAGCTCACTTTCTCATCTTTCAGGTAGAAGTAGTATTTTTTATGCTGGCAGGATTTTGAAGCATCCCTGGTCATTTAAAAAGTCCATGATTTATCCAAGTATATGAAAATGTTACCCCCAAGAAAAGTGTTACTATCAGAACCTCTCTACTGTGAGTGACTTATTTACCTGAATATATGTATATATAAAACTTAACCTTCATAAGTAATGTGGACCCAATTCCTGATGACAGGTTATAAGCTAAAGCCTCTTGATTAATTTGTTTTTTGAGAGTTGTTGAATAGTAGTCTTTTCTTCTGAATATCAAGCATTTTTATAATAGTTGTATAGTTATCTAAAGAAATCTTTTTGTTTTTTTTAATCTCCAAAGGTCCTTTTATGTGGAATGCAAGAGATTGATTTGAATGACTGGCAAAGACATGCCATCTACCGTCATTACACTAGGACAAGCAAACAAATCAT
This sequence comes from Proteles cristata cristata, assembly GCA_017311185.1. Lineage (NCBI taxonomy): Eukaryota > Metazoa > Chordata > Mammalia > Carnivora > Hyaenidae > Proteles > Proteles cristata. Next base: position 433,153 of record JAESUZ010003725.1, read on the forward strand.
GTGGTTTTGGCAGGTTTGTCTCAGTTTATTTCTATTGGCAGGCACATTATAATTTTTTAGAAATTGCTTACCATAAATGGAAAAAAATCACGAAACAAAATGTACCACTTTATTCAGGCCCCTCATTCCATCCTATGCATTACAATAAATGGATAGTTATATAATAGCCAAATTATGGAAGCAACCCAAATTATCAGTGTCCACTGATAGATGAATGGATAAAGAAAAGATATGTGTGGATGTGGATGTGCGCACGCATATATATAGAATATTACTCAGCCACAAAAAAGAATGAAATCTTAAAAAAAAAAAATGAATGAAACCTTGCCATTTGCAACAACACAGATGGATCTTAACTAGAGAAAATAAACTGATGGCTACCAGAGGGGAGATGCATGAGATACAGGTGAAATAGGTGAAGGGGCTTAAGAATACACTTATCGTGATGAGTACTGAGTAATGTATAGGAGTGCTGAATCATTTTATTGTACACCTGAAACTAATAAAGCTCTGTATGTTAATTATACTGGAAAGACTATTGCTGAGTAAGCAAAACATACTTTGCACCTTTGCCCAGAGGATAAGACAACTCTATATGATGATTCTCTTGCATTTGATCTAAATGCTTTGGAATGTTTTAGAACAGCCTAAAGTATGGTTTTCATCATTCCTACCTTATTAAGAATTATATAATGTTCAGAAGGCAAAATTTAAGAGGGTGAACTCGTTTGGAATCATAATGGTGTCTTCAAAAAATGTCTGATATAAGCACTTGAGAAGATGCACAAGTCACTGATCATTAGGGAAGTGCAAGTCAAAGCACAATGAGATACCATTTCATATCCATTACTAGCATGGCTATTATCAAATAGAAAATAATCATCCTTGTTGAGGATGTTGGAACTCTCCTATAATGGAAATTGGAACTCTCCTGTATTGCTGCTGGGAATATAAAATGGTGCTCCACTTTGGAAAATAGTCTGATGGCTCCTCGAAAAGTTAAAGATAGAAATTAGTATGACTAGCAATTCTCCTAGGTATCCCCAAAAGAAGTGAAAGCAATACTCAAACCCATACTTATAGGGGCACCTGGGTGGCTCAGTTGGTTAAGCATCTGACTTTAGCTCAGGTCATGATCTCATGGTTTGTGGGTTTGAACCCCGTGTCGGGCTCTGTGCTGACAGCTAGCTCAGAGCCTGGAGTCTGTTTGAGATTCTGTGTCTCCCTTTCTCTCTCTCTGACCCTCCCCTGTTCATGCTGTCTCTCTCTCTCTCTCTCAGAAATAAATAAAAACATTAAAAAAAAAAAAAAAAACACACATACTTATATACCTATGTTCACAACAGCATTATTCACAGTGGCCAAAAGGTGAAAGCAACTTAAATGTCCATGATGAAACAGACGAAAGGATAAACAAAATGTGGTATACGTATACAATGGAATATTATCCAGCCTTAAAGAGAAAGGAAATTCTGGCAGGCTACAGCAGGGGTGAACCTTAAGGATATAATGCTGAGTGAAATAAACCAATCACAAAAGGACAAATATTATATGATTCCATGATTCCATTTATATGAAGTATCTCGAATAGGCAAATTCATAGAGACAGAAAGTAGAATAGAGGTTAACAGGCTGTTGGGGGTGGGCGGAATGAGGAGGTAATAAGTTTCATAAATTCAGTTTTTGTTTAAGATGATAAAATTCTGGAAATCATGGTAATGGTTACACAGCAGTGTGAACGTACTTAATGCCATTGAATTGTTGCTTAAAATGGTAAAATTTTGTGTTATATATATTTTACCACATTAAAAAAATAAAATGCATGCTACTTATGTAAATAAATTCATAAGAAACTCAGATGAACCAAGCTTCTATAGCAAATAAGATTAAAATTTAAAAATATTTGACAGTACAATATGATAAAAATTTACAAAAAAATATTAGGCTGGTCCAAAATACTTGTGCTACAGGCTAGAAAGCATCCTCCAGAAACCTAATGTTTTGAGTCAGAGTTGTAGGAGTTAAAAGCCACCTGATTCTGGCAGTGTATAGCTGCACCAAAACCTAGAGAACATTGAGAGAAGGAGGTTATTGGGATATATCTGGGTCAGAATTCTACAAACTTGATTTCATTGGTTCGTAAAACCAAAAAGCTCATACTGACTCGGGCTCTGTGTCCTATGTAACCACATGAATATCCTATAGGACAGATCTGGGAGGTAGGGGGTGGGCGGGAAGAAGGAGCTGCTCTGGAAAAGCTAATCTTGAGACTTCATGAGTAGGGAGCTCTTATATCCAAGGCACCCTTCTTTTTCTATCTCCTTAAAAGGATGTGGTCCAAAGATTTACATAGGGGGAAAGTTAACAGGGCTTTGACAAACATGGACACAGCAGTGGTTATAGTCATTATCTAGTCCATTGAACAGTGGGAGTTCATTTGAAATTATTGTTTTTCATTCTTGTTTATGCTACATGTAACATAGGACCTATATATCTCTTTACTTGTGCGTTTTTTAAAACAGTTTGTTAAAGAAATTGATAATGAGAAGAGAATGAGACTTCTGCAGTTTGTTACGGGAACCTGCCGATTGCCAGTTGGAGGATTTGCTGACCTCATGGGTATGTGATACAGGATCGCTTTTCCTATACAGAAAATTGTCTATCATACTGCTGTTAAATTCAAATCAGTGTGTACAGCTTCTCAGGAATAACAAAGAATAGCCATTTTCCTAACTAGTCTTAGTTAACCTGGATTTGTGTAAACTTTTAAATCACTTTGTAGTCCTTACCTCTAGAGATTTTTAATCTTAAGACTAGATCCCACATTTTAACTTCATAGAATACTGATCTTAGTGATCTTTTATGTAAATCTGTTTGGTCATTCAGTCATTTGGCAAACATTTTAGTGTTTTTTCTACGAGCCAGGCATTGTTGGTTGTATTATACTATATTTAAATGATGTATTTAATACTCTTCTCTATTATCCCTGCAGCTCCTTGAGATACAGAGCTCTATCATCATCATCTTTTTATTTCTGGTGTCTAGCATAGTGCTTGTCACATAGTAGTCACTGATCAAAATGTGTGTTACTTGGAAATGAATGACCATGGAAATACTTTTGTAACTGATAATAACTTAGTAAATTTAAGTCTTTAGTACCAGCATTTTGCCACGTACCATAGGAGAATAGAAGTTGTGATCCTTAAGCCTGCTTCAGCTGAAGCAGAGTCAGAATTGAAGAACTAAGTAGGCAGTGTCGGATACAGTTACTTTAAAAGCTAGACCAGAAGAATTTGGACATTATTCTGGGGGTTTTGGAAGCTATGGAACTTTTTGAGGAGAGGAAAACTTGCTGAAGCTGCATATTAGGAAGATTTGATAGCAAGGTATAGCATGCGTAGGAAGAAAATATTGGAGCAGTGGTGAGAACCTGATCTTAGGCGATGGAAATCGAGATGGAAAAGACGGGATAAATGCTAGAGAGGTTCCAAAAGTAGAAAAGGACTTGAACAGAAAATGAAATATAAAAGAAGAATGTCCAGGATAAAACCATGTTTTGAAAATGGATAAACAGTGTTGTGAAGTGTAAAGAACATGGTTTAGAGGTGTTGAGGGAAGATAATGAGTAGCTTAGAACCTCTTGAGTTCAAGGCAACTGCTAGACAACCAAATAAACCAGGGAGCAGAGGGGCAGTTTAACAGGTGTTGCTAAAGTATGAGTTTAGAGGTAAGAGTACAAAGGGAAAGTAGGGTCATCAGAGCAGTGACACTTGAAGCTATTAGAATAGGTTGGCTTATGCAGAAATCGAATATAAAGAGTAGAAGGCTGATGCTTAGAAACACCTGTATTTAAGGATGAAACAGAAATAGCCTAGAGGCAGACTTAAAGAAGAGTCCAGAGAAAGAAGAGGAGAAATAAATATTCTGGTTTCTCAGAAGCAATATGAAAGGAGATTTTTAATCCAGTGCTAGCGAGGTCTCAGAGAAGGATTATTACTAAGTAAGTTTTTGGAGAGAGGCACGTTCAAAAATGCTCTCTAGATTGAAAAAGGAAAACCATGTTGGTGGTTGGGGAAGTAAGGTAATGGCCAAAATGAGGGGAAAAAATGGTACAAGCTTCAGTATAAACTAGATCTAATCATTGAAGAGATAAGAACTAGGTCTGCTCTTGGAAATAATGTTTGGGGTTGGGTGGAGCTGTTTAAAACAACACAGGAGGATACCTGTGGAAAGCAGAAACGAGATTGTGCTTCATACAATGTTAGAGGCCATCTGGTTGAACCTTCCAGTCAGTGTAGGAAGAGAAAGTTATAAGAATGAAGTATATGATTTAATGTGATAGTTTTCAACGCTTGACAGCTCTGACATCCCATTTCTATTTATAACATCCTCTTTAATATTCTGTAATGAAATTGGTAGATATGAAATGAAGTGTCTATAGTCTCTAAAAAAAATAGATATAAACTTAAGCAACAACTAAAATTTTTAAGAAGTGACTCATAATGAAATATTTATTTTGATACACGTATATTTGGGAACAACTATTAGAAGACACTAGTAAATACTTGTTCTTAAAAAGGTTTGGGTTTAAGATAAGATCAGAAACCTTTCTGTATAAGAAACACTAGAATATGAACAGAGCAAGAAATAATTGACTTAAGTAAATATAAGAAAAAGAGGGAAATAATCTAAATGGAGTAAGGATAATAGACCTGCCAAAATAAATTACAGATGATGAAAGTGGAGAAAAATGAGGTAATGTCTGTGATGAAATTCTACCACAGGCCAAGGCTCTGATAGATTAAAACGTCCTCAGAGATCATACTGTTTGAAAGTTGAAATGGGTTGAAAATAGTAACATAGGTACAAGAGTCTATACAGAACTTACTTGGTTTAGGGACAGTGTTAGAATAAGATTGAAAACAACAGGCAACCCAAAATAACTTGAGTGTATATAATGTGTACAACTTGATGTCTTAACATTCCATAAAGTTTTAGAAACTTTCAGGATGGTATGACATATTTGTAAAATAGCCTTTAATAGTGAAATTCATTAAGATCCTTTCATTTCCTATTTGTGTTAATTTTTGATTCTGTATCTATTTTTTTAATGTTTTTTTTTTTAATTTCAGAGAGAGCAAGCATGAGCAGGGGAGGGTCAGAGAGAGAGGGAGGCACAGAATTGGAAACAGGCTCCAGGCTCTGAGGTAGCTGTCAGCACAGAGCCCTATGCGGGGCTCGAACCCACGAAAACTGCGAGATCATGACCTGAGCCGAAGTCAGACACTTAACAAACCGAACCACCCAGGCGCCCCGATTCTGTTTTTGTTTTTATAAATTTTTTTAAATGTTTATTTTTGAGAGATAGAGACAGAGTATGAGTGAGGGAAAGGCAGACAGGGGGAGACACAAAATCTGAAGCAGGCTCCAGGCTCTGAGCTGTCAGCACAGAGCCTTACGTGAGGTTTGAACCCACAAACTGTGAGATCATGACCTGAGCCAAAATCAGATGCTTAACTGAGTAAGCCATCCAAGTGCCCCAAGCAAAAGCATTGTTAATACTGAATTCACTAGGTTGTTTACATTTTATAAAGTTTTAACAATTTAATATTTAAATCAAGTTTTACTGTTTAAGACAGTGGATTGCATTTTCCCTACTGTGCTTAAAAGCTAAAATTAAGCTTTTTGGGTGTTCTATTTTTATTTATAGCATTCTGTTGTTCTGGCAAAGGAATGCTAGATAAAACTACATTTTCTTAAAAATAAAAAAAATGCATTTCTTCTCTTGGGCATACATTGAAAAAGTGGTTCTCAAACTTTAGCACTCATCAGAATCACCTGGAAGCTTGTTCACATTGTGGAGTCTTTTCCCAAAGGTTCTGATTCAGTGCAGTAGGCTTTGGGTGGGGCCTATGTATTCATGGCTCTAATAACTTCCTGGTGATGCTGCTGCTGCTGAACAGAGGGGGTCACAATTTGAACCACTGAGTATCAAACTATTGATTTCACTGTTTTAGGGAGCAATGGACCACAGAAATTCTGCATTGAAAAAGTTGGGAAAGAAAACTGGTTACCCAGAAGTCATACCTGGTAAGTAAAATCAGAAAGAGATGAAAAAATAGCCTTTTCCCAGTTACCATGTAGACATTAAACCCTGTTGGAAATGAGAAATGAAATATTTTCCCCATGGTGTTGATTTATTTTTAATAGCTTTATTAAAGCGTAATTTATATACCATAAAACTACTAAAGATCATAAGCTTATATTCATTTAAATTCAGTGATATTTAGTAGATTTACAGAGTAGTAACAGTCAACCAGTTTTAGGTTATTTCTGGCACTCCAAAATGTTCCTTTATGCCCCCGTGCAGTCAGTCCCATTTCCCACCCTTGAATTTTTTTTTTAATGTTTATTTTTGAGAGAGAAGCAGGAAGACAGAGGTCGAGCATGGGAGGGGCAGAGAAAGAGGGAGACACAGAATCCAAAGCAGGCTTCAGGCTCTGAGCTGTCAGCACAGACCCTGACGCAGGGCTCAACTCACGAGCCATGAGATCATGACCTGAGCTGAAGTTGGACACTTAACTGACTGAGCCACCCAGGCTTCCTTTAAATGTGATATTAAGAAAACTTTTAACTTTTTTCTGAAGGCAGAAGAAATCAAGCCTAGATAGCTTTTGGGAGAACAGAAATATTATTTTCTCATTATAAATGCAGTTTAACCACATTTCCAAAAATGTACAGAACTAAAAACAAACCCTAATCTTAATTCAAATGCAGTATGTTGGAATCCCACCTAACATCAACAATATTTGACCTTTATTTTGTGAGACATTGCAGTGATCTGCTTGATATTCCTTTATTTTCCCCATCTGCCCTATTTACTTGTTTTATTGTCTGTTCCTTTATATTTCTATACATGTATATATATACAAGTGGCTTTTTAAAAATAACAACTTTGGGAGCGCCTGTGTAGCTCAGTCACGTAAGCATCTGACTTCAGCTCAGGTCATGATCTTACATTCCATGAGCTCAAGCCCCATATTGGGCTCTGTGCTGATAGCTCAGAGCCCAGATCCTGCTTCAGATTCTGTGTCTCCCTCTGCCTTTGCCCCTCCCCCATTCACATTCTCTTTCTCTCTTCCTCTCTCTCTCTCTCAAAAATAAGCAAACATTAAAAAATTAAAAATAAATTGGGTGGCTGGGTGGCTCAGTTAAGTGCCAACTGCAGATCAGGTCATGATTTCACAGTTCATGAGTTTGAGCCCCACGTCGGGCTCTGTGCTGACAGCTCAGAACCTGGAGCCTGCTTCAGATTCTGTCTTCTCCCCCTCTCTGCCCCTCCCCCACTCACCTCTGTCTCTCTTGTAAATAAACATTAAAAATTTTAATTAAAAATAAATAAACAACTTTGGCACATTTGTTGAAAACTAATTGACCATTAATACATGGGTTTATTTCTGGATTCTCAGTTCTGTTCTGTTGATCTGTACGTCTTTCCTTAATGGCAGTACCACGCTGTCTTGATTACTGTAGCTTTGTAAAAAGTTTTGAAATTTGGAGGAATGAATTCTCCAACTTTTTCAAGATTGTTTTCAATATTCTAAGTCCTTTGGATTTCCTTATGAATTTTAGGAGTCACCTTGTCCCATTTCTGCAAAGAAGTCAGCTGGGATTTTGATACAAATTGCTTTGACTGGGTAAATCAGTTTGGCAGTGGAAGTAAAGTATTTTATTTTATACCCTTTTTAAAAAAATTTTTTTTTAACATTTATTTATTTTTGAGAGACAGAGACAGATCATGAGCAGGGGAGGGGCAGAGAGAAGGACACACAGAATCAGAATCAGAAGCAGGCTCCAGGCTCTGAGCTAGCTGTCAGCACAGAGCCCGACGCAGGGCTCCAACCCACGAACTGAGAGATCATGACTTAATCGGAAGTCGGACACTCAACCAACTGAGCCACCCAGGCACCCCAAGTATTTTATTCTTTTTTTTTTTATGTTTTATTTATTTCTAGGAGAGAGACAGAGACAGTGTGAGCAGGGGAGGGTCAGAGAGAGAGGAAGCCACAGACTGAAACAGGCTCCAGGCTCTGAGCTGGCAGTCAGCACAGAGCCCAACGCGGGGCTCGAACCCACGAACCGCGAGATCATGACCTAAGTGAAAGTCGGACGCTTAACCGACTAAGCCACCCAGGCGCCCCTGTATTTTATTCTTTTTGAAGCTATTATAAATGGAATTGCTTTCTTAATTTCATTTCAGATTGTTCAGATTATTCAATGCTAGTATATAGAAATACAGTTGATTTTTGTACATTCATCTTGTATACATGTGCAGTACTTTTTTTTTTGAAAGAGAGAGCACAGGTGAGTGAGGTGCAAAGAGAGAGAGAAGTGGGGCTCACCAGGGGCTCATGTTTTACCTGAAGTAGGGCTTGTGCTCACCCAGTGCGAGGCTCAAGCTCACGAACTGTGAGATCATGACCTCAGCTGAAGTCAGACGCTTAATGACTGAGCCACCCAGATGCCCTGCAATACATTTTTTATTTGACCTCTTGTCTTTTTTTTTTTTTTTTTTTCAAACTTGGAACATATTGTGCCATTACACTCCTATGAACAGTTATCTCAGTCACATATGAAAACCAGCCTTTATCAGGTTCCATGGTTTCATTTTCAAGAACTCACAATGTAAATTTATAGATAGCATTCTTATGCTTTATGGACAGCATTTTTATGTAAAACATCTGCCTAGGCCTTAAGCTAAAAATACAGCAGAAGGGCCAGGTCTTATGGCAAATTTACTACCTTTTACCTTATGAAGATGACATAAGGTAACATATGATGACAACATATGATGACATGAAGATGTCCCAAATTAAAAGACACCCTTTAAAAACTCTAGAAGAATAGGACAGATAAATTTCATAGGAATAGAATGTTAGATATTACAGTGGAAAATTGTTTCTTAAAAGTAGTATTCAAATGATCCTGGACTTAAAATGGTTTGACTTAAGATATTTTGACTTTATGATGGGGTGCAGAAGTGATACATGTTGAGTAGAAACTGTACTTCAAGTTTTGAATTTGATCTTTTCCTGGGGTAGCAATATGTGGTATGATACTCTTTTGTGATGGTGGGCAGTGGCAGTGAGGTGCAGCTCCCAATCAGCCACACAGTCATGAGGGTAAACAACCGGTAGTACACTTAGACCATTCTATATCCATACAACCATTTTGATTTTCACTTTATTCCACCATTTATTACAAAATGTTTTGTGTTCAATGATGTTGCCCAACTGTAGGCTAATGAAGGTGTTTTTAACACATGTAAGGCAGACTAGGCTAAGCCATGATGTTTGGTAAGTTAGATGTTAAGTCAAAAATGATCTTAATATATTTTCAGCTCTTAGGTTTATCCAGATGTAATGCCATCATAAGTAGAGGAAGATCTGTACTTAAAACCTTCTGATAAGAGACCTGTGGCCCACAAAGCCTAAAATATTTACCATCTAGCCCTTTACAGATACTGACCTAGATTAGGGTGACTAGGAGAGCATGAGAAGACTAACATTTTACTCAATACCTGCTATGTACTTGCTCTTCTGTTGTACATATACTTGTTACTTTGTCACTCTACCCTGAAAAGTAAATACTGTTACTCCCATGTTACCAAAAAAGAAACCAAAATTCAGAAAGGTAAAAGCACTTGTTCAAAGGCCCAGTGACAGAGCTGGGATTTGAACCCAATTTTGCCTTACTTTAAAACCAGTGGTGTTATATACTACACTGCTCATATGATTCTTTATATATTTCCTTTTCTCAAGCTAACAATTCTTACTTTTAGTTTTAACCGCCTGGACCTGCCTCCCTACAAGAGCTATGAGCAACTGAAGGAAAAGCTGTTATTTGCCATTGAAGAAACAGAAGGATTTGGACAAGAGTAACTTCCGAGAACTTGTGCCACCATAGGACAAGAACTTATTTGCAATGTTTGTCCTGCTTGTTGCACATCTTGTTGTAAAATTGGGCTGTGACTGTTTAGAGAGTTATTTGAGTGTAAGTAAATTAATGTTATCATTGAGATTTAGTTCCCAGTGATTCTGGATTTCTGTTTCATGTTTCCAGAAATCAGATTGCAAATGACTAGTCGAACCTTACTTAACATGAGATTTATTTAACACAGCAATGAAATCTGCCTTGTCTTATTCCACTAGATTATTACCTTAACAACAATTTTGTATACATGTGTCAAAAGTCTCACTTGGGAATAGATTTTTTCTTTTAGAGATTTCTGCAGATAATTCAGGGAAGTCCCTTGGTAAATGAAATATGTAAGATCTTTCTATTAAGCCTCTTGGTAAGAGGTATTAGTTAAAAGTACAAACTTAACCCAGCTTCTGGGGATATGAGCAAACTTCTGGCTTGTGCTCTCCCTCTCATTTTAGCCTGGCCTGACTGTTGTTTTTTCTTCCCAGAGCATGAATCCATGTGTCATTTTGCTGTTATCCCTGGAAAGTGATGCAAGACTCTTGCATCTCTCTACAAAGTAGTTGTGTTAATTTGAATTCAGGGAGAAGTTGGTCCCAGCCTGCAAATGTCCATATAACTCTCTTCATTTGGAAGTTTGATTGTTTTAATTTCCTTGAAGATACTAAACTTTATTTAAAAAAATATTAACACTGTGCTTCCTTCAGGGTGGTAGCTGAATTCATTAAAGGCCATCATTGGCAATTTTTGTATGTTCTTATATATAAATTGCATCTATAAAATTATCATAATCCGACAACGTCAGTTTATTAATTATTGCCAGAGAGTTGAAGTTGTAACTAGAGTGCTCTCCAGTCCAAAGAGAGAGGTCAGTGAAACATCCTCTACATTATATTTTCATAGGGAGGGAGAGCTGTGGTACTGGCTAAAAAGAAGGGAGTAATACATTTAATAGCAATACATTTCTAGTAACCACAGAAATGTATTCTCTGTGTGAATTAAAAGTCTTCAAATTTATCATTTCTCTGACACCTTGGAGTAGTCTTTTCCATTCTTTACATTGTCCTGAGTTGGATATTCTCTTCATTCCTAAAAATATTAACAGGTTTTCCTTGTTTTTCCCGTGACTATTTAATTTCAGACTGCTCCATTAGTATCTGATTAAATGCACTTTGAATGTCTCTGTAGCTAATTTTTTTAACTTGGCCTAGCTTAGACTCTGTCAGGGTGGCTGCTGTCAGAGGTTTGACTTTATGGACAGTGGGATGAAGCCTCAGCCAGCTGAGTGCCTATCACACACAGCTGAACCCTGAGGACAGCCTCATAGAATTCACGAAATGAGACTTATGGTAGGTTTCGGTAGCATAGCAGGAACAAGTAGCACTGAGCCAAAAATAAGCAGAGAGTAGCAAACCCCTGTTCCTTATGGAAAGAAAATGGTTTGTTTGTTTTTTTATTTTTTGGGGGGTGTTTTTGGTTCCCTAATTATTTGTCCTTTTATATCCTGGAACAGCAACAAAAACATTTTAAACTTGTGTATCTGTACTCTAAAACACTGCCATCATAAAGCAGACCTAAGTGATTAAAAGGGTTGCCTCATCTGGTGTAAAGGTGGGGGAGATTAGGTTCTCTCCAACCCTAACTTTATTTTGTTTCTTATTCCATATATTCCAGGAAATGTATGGTCTCTAAAAGCCCTAGTTGTTTCCAAAGTAGGGACTCTGCCTTTTTGTTGGTAGGGGGGAAAATGCTATTGCTTTGTCTTACAGAGCGAATGTCTGCCAACTATCCATTCATTATATAAATCTGAACTTTGGTAATATATGGCTATGGAGATTAAGCCTTCTATAAAGACTTACTATTGAGGTGAATTCTCATTAAAATGTAGTTATCTACAATATTTACTAGAGATTTATAAGATTAAATTAAATAATGTAAGAAAGTAGACTTTTTTTTGTTCTACGTAATGCTTGATGATTCATTTAGGGACCTAGAAATGTGTGAAAATGTATAAATATCACCCAAAAGGCTTTCTGCCCTATATTTTTAAAATACAGAATAGTTATATTTGAAGTAGCCCTGGCCCTAGTTCTATAGGGTTTGGCTATTTAATATTTTTATGGAAGAAACGTTTAGTTCTGGAAAAGGTAAATGCTTGTATATATTTTTGCAGCCTGGGATCTCCCTTACTCCATTTCTTCCTTTAATTTAAGTGGCCACATGTATATGTCTTCCCTGCTGTGTTAGGAAAATGGGGGCTGGATATCCCAAGAATCAGAGGTTATATAAAAATACTACAAGTAAACAGCAGAGATAATTTATCTGCCAAATGCTATTTTAAATTTTGGTCCAAACTGAACATTTGGAAATAGATTTATTGTAAGTGTTCAATTAGAACGATTTCTGAAATCTGAACTAAATTGCTTTTAGAGTCTTTTTTCTTTGTAAGCATTGTAAATGCTAATAAATCCTGTTAATTTTTTTCTTTTTTTTTTTTTTCTTTTTTTTTTTTTACTGCATGTTATGTTGAAATAAAAACAAAGTAAAATGAGCAATTGCCTTATTCTTCTGCTCTTTTGGGAGATTGGGGAAGGCAGCATTTCACAGCCTGGGTCAGGAGGAAGGACCTCACTTGTTTCATCAGATAGAGTGGTTTAAAACTGATCCAGCAGCTCATAAGAATGAATTCCTCCTCTGTCTTTTATGATCTTATATCAGAGTGCAGAAGAATCTAATTTCTTAAGACTTACAATAACTCTATTTAAAATGCAGGTACTAATTTTTCATCAAGAGATTGATATATCAATGTCAAATCATCAGAATTTAAGTGAAAAATGACTCACTTGCTCACAAAGATCTCATCCTAAATTAACTATTTCAGTCAAGCCCACCCTGCCACTTTTTATTTATTTGGTTAATAATCTAAACTGTTATCAGGGATGACTCATGGAATTAGACTTCTCTGTTTCTGTATCCCTCCTTGTTTTGGATGTAACTGCATCTGAACTTCTTTAGGTTAATTACTTCTGCTTAATATTGTTGGTATCTCCAGCCCCCTTATTTTTGTTTTTCTTTGAGTTATTTACAAAATTATCTGTATATATGCTATGCTTTCATTTACTAAAAACAGAATGGCAGCACTGGATTGTATATAACTGTACTGGAGTTCCTTTGTTTTCTTGAACTGTAATTTCAAATACTCAGGTAACTCTACAAATATCATAGGGAGTCAAGTGCTCTTATAACGGTCCTTCAGGGGGCTGCCTCACTTGCATTTCCTTAAAAGATGTAAGACTTGTGTTTATTATTAAACTTTTTTGGTCCTTTGTTTGCACACTGTTAATGTTAGTCTTGAGTAAGGAGGTTTTCCTCACCTGCAGCAAAAAAAGCCTTCTTTCTGTGTGAGTTGTATAGATTTCTGCCTCTCTGTCTTTGTAAGTAAGCACGTTATAGCCGGTCTGTCCTGTAGAGTAGGTAGAAAAAAAAAAATGGAAAAATCCACTGAGGTGAGATTGGATGTGTTGCCTATGTTGAAAAGAACCAAGATGAAGACCTCTCCTTGTCTAAGACAAGTAAGAGTGCTGTAAGACAGGACCCAAGCATGGGTGCTGAATAGAAAACCATGAGCCAGTTATCAAGACTGACCTCAATGAGCTATCCTGCTCAATAGATTCAGTAGACCTTTTCTTATTAGGAAACCAGGTGATCATGCTCTCATTTAAAACAGAATCAGTGGCAAGAGGCTAAGAGGAATGAGATTTTATTTTAATATTTTTTAAAAAATATTTGAGAGAGAGAAGGAGTAGGGGAGGGTTAGGGAGAGAATCCCAAGCAGGCTGTGTGCTGTCAGCACAGCGCCAGATGCGGGACTCATACTCATGAACCATGAGATCATAACCTGAGCCAAGATCAAGAGTCAGATGCTTAACTAATTGAGCCACCCAGGAGCCCCAGAATTTTTTATTTATTATTTTTTTTAATGCTGAACTGATAGGGACTAGAGGACAGAAACCGCAGGTCCCTCCCAGGTCCTGAGAAGTAGACACTATCCTGTTCAGTGTTTCATACAAGCAGCTAGAAAGATCTAGCTTCATTGTGACTAAGAAAAAGGGAGAAAACCTTTCCCTCCCAGCATGAGGAAATCTTCCAGGGAAAGTTAACTTTCCCTGTTCTTAACTTCTATTTGGCTTTCTGGCCCCAATCCCTACAAAGAACATCAAACAAAACTCAGCCGTGGCTAACTGGCTGGACTTTGAGGAAATGTCTCCTATTGTATAATTCTAGAACAGAAGTTGCTGACACACTCCCAGCCTATTTCCGTTATCAATTCTTATGTGTCTGTAAGAGTCCTTTGTCAGGACATTTGCAGGAAAGATTCCAGGAAATTGTTGGGGTTGACAAGGAGAGGAGGGTCTTCATTGGAGACCTCAGAAGGACAATGTTGGTTTCTTACTAAGTTCCTTACTTAATGACCATTAAGCAAAGCTGCTGTGGGCAAGAGGGTTTCCTCAAGGCACCCCACAAGGCAGGCAGGACCTTGAGAATTTGCAGTCATGCCTACAAATTTGAAAACCTCCATACTGTTCTTTTTCGTCATTTCTAATCCAGACCTGCTCTTCTACTTGTCTTCCCTATCCTAGCAACCAATACCATGCCTATATTCACTTAGTCCCAGAACAACTATCATTTAGTCTTCCTTGCCACTCTCAGGGATGATTATTTCTATTTTACAAATAATAAAATGAAGGCTCAAAGTGATTAATTTGAGGTTATTCAGTGGCAAGAGTGCAAACTGGAAAGGACTGTCTGACTCCAAAGCCTGCCTGCCTAAACGTATATATCCCATTACTAGTATTGTTAACCTTGATCCTCTGATTAAGATGATGCCTACCCAGTTTCCTCACTGTAAAGTTATTATCTGATCCTGAAACCCCTAAAAGGAGCACCAAATCCTTCTCCAGTTAGAGGCTACAGTGAAATGACAAATTGAAGTTAGGTTATCTGTGTTGAATTTGGCACCCTCCCCAGGAATGTAACCTTTAACCTGTCAACATGGAATTTCCCGGTCAGTACTGGGAACTTTACTGATAGGCCCCTTCCTCTTCCCTTAGCAGAGCCTGAACAATTCGTTCCTTGCGAATAAATTGCGTTCTTCTCTCTCTCTCCCTCCCTCTCTCTCTCTCCTCTCTCTCTCTCTCTGTCTCTCTCTCTCTCTCTCTCAATCTCTCTCCCGTCTCCTTCCCTCTCTATATAAAATCTTTGTATAGTTCGGTAGAGCTTCGTATACTTTGTGGGATGTTGGCCCACTCATGACTCGTATAATAAAGCCAATTATATCTTCAAATTTACTCCACTGAATTCTGTTTTCTAACAAAGGCTAAAGAACAAATGTAGGGCTCTGCGAAGAAGCCCCGCCCCCCCGCCCCCCCCCACCCCCCTACCTCCCCACCTTAGAAAGGTGAGAGAATGGGGAGCACAGATTTGTAAGTGGCTTCTCCAAGGTAACCCAGGGATGGCGCTGAGCGCGGAGTCCTAAACCTGCATGTGCATACTCCCAGGTTAGCCCTGACCACTCCCATCTGAAAACCTGCCTGGAATATTTCCAAGGCTCTGGAAACCCCAGAGACACCTGACTCCAGTCCCACTCGCCGACTTTACCACGCGTTGGGCGCATTTTGGCTCGGCGACTCACTTTGCCTTAATCAGGGCACACGTGGGGTGTCAGCAACACCCCTTTCTTGCCTTCATACTCGCCCACAACCGTTCACCCAGGACTTCCGGCGCCAGCTCAGACCTCGGTGGAGAGTTGAAAGCCTCTTCCGACACTACTAAACAGCATCTTTTCACACGGGAGTTGGGAATTTTCTAGAGCTGAAGCGTTCCTCTGCTTTTCACTATGGGACAGCGCCTGGCAAATTCCCTGTGAGCCCTGCGGGAGCTGACTAGACCCGCCTGCCCGCATGTCCCACGCTGGATCCTGGTAGGCTACCGGAGCTGTCCGTTTTGACAGGGTGCTGTGCGCAGGCGCGGCAAGGTAACTGGGACCTAGCTGAGTGCCGGGGTCGCGGAGCTACCGGATCGGTCGGAGATGGTGAGTGTCCGCCCGGAGCTTGTGGTTGGTGGTCGCAAGGTGGTTGAGTACGACCGCCCACCACTCTGCGCCTAGCCATCCATCCTCCGGGGGCGTCTCATAGAGCCGGGCTAAGAATCCGCGGGCCGGGGCGGGGCCGGACCCGAGCTGACTGGAGGACGGAACCAGGGCAGCCCGGGCCTCCAGACCCGGACGGGGGACCGAGGGGACCGAGGCGGGGCCACCGGATCCCGTCGGCCCTTGACCGGAAGCGGGAGCTCGGGCTCGGCAAGGGTCTGAGGGATGCGGAGGCTGGCCGATAGGCCCTTACAGCCTAGCGTCCTGGGCCTTGTAGCGCGATAACAATAACAATAAGGTTTTCTGGAAGCTTAATTTGTGTCCGGCGCTGCTTGAGCGCTTTACGTTATCTTGGCTTTCCTCCTCACCACAGCTCTGTGAGGTAGATACGACCATTATCCTCATTTGGCATACCTGAAATCTAAAGCGGAGTGAAACTAAATGCCTTCCCTTAGGAAATGGCGGAGGTTGTTTGAACCCCAGAAGCTTGATTGACGCCTTTCTGACCCTGTGGTTCCTTCGAGCGTCTGGGATTTGGTGCATGAATCAGAAACCGGCGGGGTCCACCCTTGGACATCCCAAAACCCTGCTGGCAGGAACTGTGTGGGCTTTTTATGCCTTTATAGGTTTGGTTTCTCTAATCCTCCCGACTTGGGGAAACTTGAAAAGACTTAGTAAATGTCTTACTTTCATAGTTAAAAATGTAAAGCCCGTAAGAAAAGTTGAAAAGGAGAAAGGACCTAGTGACCTAGTGATTAAACATAGTCTAGTCTTTCTTCAGCTTTCCCTTATAGTTTAGCTCCTACTGAATGTACAGTTGTGGTCTCTGCTTTTTTTCATTTATTATTACGCCACAAAGAATATGTTTACATCACTGAAAACATGTAATGTTTCAAACGTGTAACTTTCATCTTTCATATCACTTTTTAAACTGTAAAGAAAAATTTCATGTAATACGTACACACAGTAAAAACAATAATCTGAAAGGATCTACCTGAGAAATCTCCCACCCAACCCTGACCTTTAGCCTTAGTCTCCCGAGTTGAAAGTTCTTTATATATCTACATGCATATACAGGCATGTATATGCTCCCTCTTTTTCTGACACAAATGGTAGCTTACTGCAACCTGTACCATGCTATTGTGTGTTTATACTCATAAAAGCAAAACATTTAGAAGCACATTTTAAGCAATTCAAGCATATTAAGTATATTGGAGTATGTAATGTAAAAAGTGCATGTAGTCCCTGTCTCACTCCCCTACGGTAAACAACTGTTGGCATTTGGCTGTTTCCTTCTAGGTTTGAGTAGTGCATAACCAAATGTACATATAACCTGTTTATCACATGAAACTAGAACATAACATGTTTCTACATACTAAGTTTACTTTAGGTGATATGTATAGAGAGAGATTTCCTTCTGCAGCTTACTCTGTTCACTTACAGATATCAAACATTTTTCCATGGCAATATATACAAATCTTCATTCTTTTTAAGGACTGTATAATATTCCATTGCAGTGTATACATTTAGGTGATTTACAGTTTTCCACTCTAGAAAATGCTGCAGTAACTATTGTCTTTTTGTGTATGCGTGTGTGCTTGTGCTAGTGTTTATATAGTGTTTATGTATGATATAGGGTAGAATCCGAGAAGTATTACTTCTGGCATCCATAGTTTACAGTTTGGTAGAAACTGCCAAATTGCCCTTTAAAATGGTGGTATAAAAATCATCCACTATCGAGTCTTACTCCACCACACAACTATTTTCAACTCTGTATGTTCTCCTTCCTCTTGATTCACATATGCATATTTTTCAAGATGTACATTCTCTTCTTTTTTGTTTTACTATCCAAAGATATTTAGCCTTGTTGCTACATCATCTTTGTGATGAATTCTTTTTAGTGACTGCATAATCGTCAAATAATTGTACCGTAATTTGCCAAACCATTCTCCCTGACATATGTTGGGGTTGCTTCTAACTCTTAATTAGTAGAGATAATGATGTGATGAGTACTTCTGTATGTTTAGAGCTTTCCTTTTTATTTTATTTTATTTTATTTTTATTTTATTTTATTTTACTTTATTTTAGAGGGAGAGCACAAGGGAGGGAGGGGTAGAGGGGAAGAGAGAGAATCTTAAGTAGGCTCCGCATTCCAACACGGAGCCAGATGCATGGCTTATACCTCCACAACCTGAATCAAAATCAAGAGTCAGACACTCAAATGACTGAGCCACCCAGATGCCCCTATTTTTCTTCTTTAAAATCTTAGATTATTTCCTTAGGCGAAATTCTCAGGAAAAGAATTTCTGAGGCCAGTGGACTGATACTTTTATGGGTCTTGCAGTAGTGTTTTCCTGTGGCTTTACCAAAAGGTCAGATTGCCTTTGTACCAGGTTTGACATAACTGCCAGCATTGAAAAAGATACTTCAGCATTGCTATCATTTTTCATTTTTTTATTTACAGGAAGCAATGAACATTTTTCTTTATGGTTGTATTTTCTCTTAGGTGTATTTTCTACTAGTATCCTTTTGGCCCACTTAACTTATACAACAGCTAGTGCTCATCACCAGTGCCCACTTAACTTTTAGACTTTTTTTTTTTTAAGCTTATTTATTGTGAGAGAGAAAGAGCTTGAGCAGGGAAGGGACAGAGAAAGAGCAAGAGAGTGAATCCCATGCAGGCTCTGCACTGTTTGTGCAAAGCCCTACACAGAGGTCAATCTCATGAACCTCGAGACCATGACCTGAGCAAAGATCAGGAGTTGACACTCAACTGACCCAGCCACCCAGGCACTAGACTTTTTTTCATAGTCATTTTGTGTGATGTTTCAGAATTACTCATTTGTTATATCAAATTTTTTTCTATCCTTTTGATTCATTTTTGTTTTATACAAATTAAAATGTTTATGCTTAGTAGTCAGATTGGTCACAGTTTTTTTTGTTAATTATTTGCTTCAGATAGTTATTCCTCCTGTGCTGAACTAATAAGTAATCCTGGAGTTTTACTGCTATTTGTTTTTCCATCTGTCAGCAACCCGCACCTGAGAACTAAAGAACATACAGACACCCATGTTAGTAGTATCTACTACCCAGGATGCTGAGAAGCAGGACAGGAAGTTGGAGATGTGAGTCAACCCTGGGAGACTGCATATCAAATCAGATATTTCTGGTACCCCTTGGCTAGCTCTGCAGGAAGGACAAACTTTGAGCTAGAGCTGGCATGACTTGGATGCCTGCCTAGGACTATCCTTTCCTATCTATAAATGTCCCTGTTGCTGCTTGTGGCTTTTTGGCAACATTTGTTTTTCTTCTTGGCTCTTTTAGGGCTGAACTTAAGGTTAGTTTTAAGCAGTTTCTCCTGAACCCAGGTAGGTAGCTAGTACCTTGTGTCTCCTGGAGACCCCTCTAGACCTCATGGTCCCCACTCACCCAGGCCTAGTCCCATCCTGGTGGTTGGGGTCAAGTTAGAAAAGCTATTCTCTAGTCTTATAGAAAAGTATTTTTATTTAATTTGACTATGTAAAAATTTTAAACTTCTGATTATTGAAAAAAATCATAAGATTAAATGAAAAAGGGAGGGAAGTATAATGTATATGATGGACAAAAGTCTAATATTTCTAACATATGAAGTTTTTGAAAATCAGTAGATATGTGGAAAAATCAGAAGACTCAAAAGGGAGAGATGTGAACAGTAGTTTCATTTCAACTTCACTGATAATTCTTAAAAATTAAAGAAAGTTGACTTTTTGTTAATACGATTTGTGTATACCAGTTAGTAAAGAATCAAAAAACATTGGCAATACCAGTCCTCTCTATTCCTTGAACATGCCAGACTTGTTCCTAGTGCACTGCTTTTCTTTCAGTCCTTTGCCTGGAGTACTCTTCTTTCTCATCCTTGGCTTAAAGATTACATCCTCATGGGGCGCCTGGGTGGCTTAGTCGGTTAAGCGTCCGACTTTCACTTAGGTCATGATCTCGCGGTTCGTGGGTTCGAGCCCCACGTCGGGCTCTGTGCTGACTGCCAGCTCAGAGCCTGGAGCCTGTTTCAGTCTGTGTCTCCCTCTCTCTCTGACCCCCCTGCTCACGCTGTGTCTCTCTCTCTCTCTCTCTCTCTCTCTCCTAGAAGTAAATAAAAATATTAAAAAAAAAAAAAAAAAAGATTACATCCTCAGGTGTTCCTGACTAGTAGCCAAAGTAGCATTCTCCTGCATCCTGTCCAGCCCTGTCCCTGTACCCTGCAGTAATCTTGGTTACTTGTTTTTTGAACATCTCTTCACCAGAATGTGAGCTCTCTGAGGGCAGGGACCTTATCAGTTGTGGTCAGTGGTATATTCAGCTCTTCTCTTGACCTGCTGTGTACCCTTAGACAAAACTCTTCTTTCTGAATCTCCATTCCCTCATTGTAAAGTGGAGATTATACAAACCATGAAAGATTCGGATGAGAGAGGTGTCTGAAAACATTTATCCCAGTATCTGACCTACTGAGCAGGTCAGTGAATAATTGTACCTCCTCCCTTTCTTGGTGTGTGTTTACTTCTTAAGAAGCCAGATCTCAGGGGCAGGTTCTCATTAAACTTCAAACCACCTAAATCCCAGTTCTTATTTACTTGGGTACTGTAAGGCCATGTCTTCCCTCATATACTTAAAAAGATTGATTTTTGTAAAATGTAGTTGTGGAAATGCTTTTTATTTGTTCATTAAGTATTTATTGAGTCTATACTGGGTGGGTAGTGGGGCTATGAAGTCTAGGTCCCTGTTCCTGGGGTGCTTTGGGTTTCGCGCACAGTTAGTTACACCCCATTGTGGTAAGTGCTGTGAAGGTGTGGTGCCAAGGGTGTCCAGAAGAGGGGCAGGTATTGGAGAAGGTCTCTCGCAGGAGGCTTAGGAGTTGAGTCCAGAGAGCTGGGAGTTAGTTACATCAGGCAGTGATTGAGGGAGAAAAGGTTGCTTCCTTCAGAGAGAGCAGCACAGGCCAGGGCCGAGGCTCAGACAGGCTGTGCCGCCCTCTGCAGTGTGTTCGCCACACGGCAACTGGAGCCATTCTTTTTTTTTTTTTTTTTTTAGATATTTTTATTTATTTCTAGGAGAGAGAGAGACAGCGTGAACAGGGGAGGGTCAGAGAGAGAGGGAGTCACAGACTGAAACAGGCTCCAGGCTCTGAGCTGGCAGTCAGCACAGAGCCCGACGCGGGGCTCGAACCCACGAACCGCGAGATCACGACCTAAGCGAAAGTCGGACGCTTAACCGACTAACCGGCGCCCCAACGGGAGCCATTCTGAAACATCAGATCTTGTCACGCCTCACGTTGAAGCCTGCTAGTGGCTCCCCATATCATCCCCATTAAAAACCAAAGTCATTGCTGTGGTCTACCACGTCCACTGAAATCTAATCTGACCATGACTACCTCTCTCATCTGGTCGCCTGCCGCTCACTACATTGCAGCCACACTGGTTCCTTTGAGTCCTGGAGCATGGTACTTCAGGGCTTTTGTATTGGCTCCTCACATTGTCTGGAACACTTTCCCTAGAAATCCACGTTAGTTCCCTCATTTTTTTTTTTTTCATATTTCTACTCAACTATCACCTTAGTGAGGCCTTTGCTGACCACTTATTTAAGATTGTCATTAGCCCTTGCATTCCAGATCCCCCTTCCATATTATATCTGACATTTATACTTCACTTGTTTCTTTGTTTAACAATGTCTGCCCCTCCCTCCATGTCAGCTTCATGAAGGTAGGGATTTTTTTGTTAGATTTTGTTCACTACAGCATCCTCAGGCCTTAAAAGAATATCTGGCACATAGAAGGTACCCGTATACCTGAAGTGGGGCTGAAATGTAACAGTCATGAAATAATTCATCTTTTTCATTTCAGCCCCACTTTCCAGTCTCCAGGGGATATTTCAGACCTCTGTTCTGACACCTATGATTTTAGCTTTCTTTCCCTTCTCTAGGTTGATTGCAGATTGACTGGGCTGTCGATACTGAGTAGGTCAGAGCCTTGTAGTCCCCATGTTAAAGATCTCTTTCTTGTATACACGGAGAAGGGTTAAAAATGTTTTTAAGTAGAAACAATATACTACAATAAAAAGAGGCGATTTGGGAAGAAAAAAAAAAACCTTATCTATAATTCCCTGCTCTCAGTGTGGCTTTTATTTTTTTCAAAGTCCTAACTTTCATGTTTTTTAATGTTTTTATTTATTTCTGAGAGAGAGAGAGAGAGAGAGAAGAGCAGGGGAGAGGCAGAGAGAGGGGGAAACACAGAATCCAAAGCAGGCTCCAGGCTCTGAACTGTCAGTACAGAGTCCAACATGGGACTCGAACTCACAAATGGTGAGATCACACCTTGAGCCAAAGTCAGACATTTAACCAATTGAGCCACCCAGGCACCCTCTAACTCTTATTTTCATATGGTTGATATCATCAAGCAGTTTATTTTTGCATTAGCTGTTTTCACTGAATGTTATGTCATACTTTTGTGGTGGTATAAATATCCTGATCACCATTGTTAATATGTGTATTATAGTCCTATTAATGGATACACATTCCATTATTTAGCTTTTTTTTTTTCCCAATTATTGGGCATTTTTGGCTCTTTATACTTTTTGCTACTGCAGATGTCCCTGCAGTATTGCTCTATTCTTCTTTTAAGTTATTTCCTTAGGATGAATTTCAGGAAAGCTACCAGGTCAGATTGAGTACTGTGTAATATTGACCACTATCATACTTTACCCCTCCTCTCCAGAATAGCACTTAATAGGAGCTCAGTGAAAGTCTGTTGAATGAATTATGACCTCATACATGCATGACCCATTACATTGTACTCCCATCCACAGAGCTAGCCCTGTCCTTTTACCCAGGCTCCAGATTTATGAGGCTTCAGGCTATTTGCCATTTTGTAGGAAGAACTTGTTTGCCCTTCTCTCTAGCATTTGAATATTCTTGTATCATTGGGGAGTGGGTGGTAGTGACTGGACTGTCAGTCTTGTGCCTATTAGGAAAACAATAATTCATTGTGCTATTTCCATCTACTGTTTAGAAGCTCCTCCCCTTCAGGCCAACTCATTAGCCCTTGGGGGTGGGGAACCACTTTCTTTAGGCAGATGGAGCCTCTATTTTCAACATAGTACCAACTCAGCCTTAGAGTAGCTTCTAATGATTCTGGACCTGTCTGGAAGGAGCCTCCTAAAAATAAGCACACTTTAAAGCCAGTTTTCGTCCACAGAAAGAGTTAGGCCCAGTTCAATTAAGCACCTAACTCCGCAGACCATTGTAGAAACTCTAAGTAAATCAGTACCTAATGTAATTCCTAGAGAGGTAGTCTAGAGTTTGGGGAGTCAGAAATGAGCAAAGACTCCACTGAGTTGGGGCTCAGTAAAAGCTCATGGATGAGATGATATCTTAGGTGGCCTAGAAGAATTTGTTGGATTTCTTTGTAAAGGTAAAAAAAGATGTAGCAATAAGGAGGTATGGGCGTGGAGATGGAGAGTTGACAGAAGGGTAAAAGAAATGGAAGTGCTCATACAGAAGTCCTGGCTGGCAGGGTGAGGACCCAAATGCCATATGCTAGTTTCTGGAGAATCAGGGTTAATGAGCCCCTTCCCCAGGCTGTGTGCCATGTGTCACACTGTCTCAGATGCTAGCTTATTAAGTCACTGAGTTTATCCTCACAGTGTTAGAGCAAATAAATACTCAGCGCCCAGGAAGAGACAAGCACTGAGGGAATCAGAAAAGACCTTTTATTTCTTACTGGTACCATCCCAGCGGAATCACCTCCAAAGACTGAGCCCCAAACCTTGTCCTTGGCCTTCTTTTATAGTTGGGATGGCAGGGGGTTAAGAGACAAAAGAAAAAAGGGAGGGGATACTTATCAGTGGTGTTACACCAGTAGGTGGTGGAGGCAGGAGGCAAGCAAGATCACCAAAGCCAAAAGCACACAAGGGGAGTATCCAGCCACGGACATCTGGCTGGCCCCTTTTATCTTGTGTTTACTAGTTTTTCTTCTCAGGAGAGTCATTTTTCTTCTTTTAGAATGTTTTCACTTGTGCTCTTTGGGCCACAGTGACAACTTAGTCCCCTTCCTGTTAGACACCACTGTTTGGGTTTTTTTCAAATCATCAGAGTCCTGTCCCCAAGGTGTACCAAGTATGTGAGTCATGTATGTGTCTATACTCCAAGATGGTATTTATATTCTGCTCCCAAAAAGCTAAGTAGGGAGGGTTAATAGTACCTGATGGGCAAAGGGCCTGGAGTAGACCTGCCCCATGCTGGGGGTTTAAGTGCTAGAGATGGCCTAGGGACCACTCTGAACATGCCTGGGGGCTTTGAGGATGTGCTGAGTGCCTGGGTATTACTTGTTTGTTATTGGAAGACAAATGTATGATTCATCTGCCAGGAATGTGAGGAAGTTAATCCAGTCTTACTGGCCCTTCTTAACTTTGGTCTTGTTCTCTCTGGCAGGCAGAAGTGGAAGAGACACTGAAGCGACTTCAGAGCCAAAAGGGAGTACAGGGAATCATCGTGGTGAACACAGAAGGTATACCCACCTTTCGGTGATGACCTGCATGCAGGCAGGCCCCCAGAAAACAGCCCAAACACAGCCTGACACTTACTGTTTACTAAACTCCTTCATATACAGAATCTAATTTTTACCCTTTTTAAAATACTTTCAGTATCGTAGCAGTATAATTGGAATTCCAGCGTTTAAAAAAGGAAAAATTCACTCAGTCCCATTGCCCCGACAGATCATACTTTTTTATTATGCGATGGCTTTTTTAGCCCTTGTCCAGGTATGTCTTCTCTTACTCTTTTGTATATGTTTACTTGTAAGGTTGTTTTTTGGCTTTTTTTCTTCATGATTTACGTGACCAAATTTTTTTAACTGCCAGTACAATGTTTATCAGCAATCCCCTATTTACATTGTTTCTACTTTAAAAAAATTTTTTAAGTTTATTTATTTTAGGGGCGCCTGGGTGGCTTAGTCGGTTAAGCGAACGACTTTCGCTTGGGTCATGATCTCGCGGTTCGTGGGTTCGAGCCCCGCGTCGGGCTCTATGCTGACTGCCAGCTCAGAGCCTGGAGCCTGTTTCAGTCTGTGACTCCCTCTCTCTCTGACCCTCCCCTGCTCGCGCTGTCTCTCTCTCTCTCCTAGATATAAAGCATTAAAAAAAAAAAAAATTAAGTTTATTTATTTTAAGACAGAGAGAGAGAGAGAGAATGTGAGTAGGAGAGGGGCAGAGAGGGAGAGAGAATCCTAAGCAGTCTATACACATCAGCACAGAGATAGACTTGGGGCTCGAACCCATAAAAACTGTGAGATCATGACCTGAGCCAAAATCAAGAGTCGGATGCTCAACTGACTGAGCCACCCAAGGGCCCCTCTACCTTTTTTTTTTTTTTAAGTAACCTCTGCCCGCAGTGTGGGGCTCAAACTCGTGACCCAGATATCGAGAGTCACATGCTCTACCGACTGAGCTTACCCAGGCACCCCTGTTTCTACTTTTTTGCTAGATAATACTCTAGCCTGTAGGCTTTACAAGCATATTGTTTCATTTGTTTCATAAGGCACCCCTGTTATCTCTGTTTTGCAGTAGAGAAAATGGAGTCTTGACATGTAATTGATTTGCCTGCCATTACAGAGCCAAGGTTTCATTCCAAGTCTGTCTGAATGTTCTTGCGCTCTTTCTCACACACTGTGCTATGAAGGACCAGAGTAGCTGCTGGTCTGTGGCCCAGGCCATGCCCAGGGTCACTCTGCTGGGCTCCTCGCATCAGAGTTGGGTGAACTCTGATTTGTTTCAGACTTTTTTTTTTTTTTTTTTTTTTTTTTTAATGTTTTATTTATTTCTAGGAGAGAGAGAGGGAGAGAGAAAGCATGAGCAGGGGAGGGTCAGAGAGAGAGGGAGTCACAGACTGAAACAGACTTCAGGATCTGAGCTGGCAGTCAGCACAGAGCCTGACGGGCTCAAACCCACGAACCGCGAGATCATGACCTAAGCGAAAGTCGGACACTTAACCGACTAAGCCACCCAGGCACCCCTGTTTCAGACTTCTTAAGAGCCCTGTGTGGATATGTTACCATTCTAGACCTTGCTTTTAGAAAGGGAGAATTCTCAATAATGCCTACTTAAATAGAGTAGAATGAAAGTCGTCAAGAATGAAAAAGTGGAAGTGGCATGTCCTCAGTTAGAATATTGTTTTCCAAGGCGTCTGGGTGGCTCAATTGGTTGCACATCCAACTTTTGATTTCAGCTCAGGTCATGATCCCGGGTTCCTAGTATCGAGCCCCGCCTCATGGTCCATACTACTCGTGGAGCCTACTTGGGATTCTCTCTCCCTCTGCCCCTCCCCTCCACTCACACTCATGATTGTGCGGTCTCTCTCTAAAATAAAAGTTAAAAAAAAAAAAGTTGTTTTCCATATTGTCAGACCCTGGCCAGCCCAGAACTAGGCAGTGCATGCTCCCCGGCTTTGTCAGACTCCAATTACACCCTGCAGTCGAAGCAGGCGTGAGAGCCCTCAGGACATTGTGGAGGCAGGTGCAGGTCCCAGTTCAGGTCTGCCACTGATCAGCTGGAGGGCCTGGCGCTTCCTCTTCCCCTCTTGAGACCTCAGCTGCCCTAAGTGGAATGGTTGATCCAGGGAATTTCTCACTCCAAGACCTAAAAGACTATTATTTGTATGTCACCCAGAGAGAGACTAACTTCTTGGACTGGACTTTTTTTTTTTTTTTTTTTTTGAGAGAAAGAGCGGGCATGGCAAAGAGAGAAGGGGACAGAGGATCCAAAGCAGGCTCCATGCTGACAGCAGACCCAGTGCAGGGCTCCAACTCTTGAACTTTGAGATCATGACCTGAGCCAAAGGTAGACACTTAACTGACTAAGCCTCCCAAGTACCCTTGGACTGGACATTTTTGACCCCAAATGGGTAGGACAGCTCCATGGGTTGTTCCCCAGATGGGGAAGGAACAGGCCTCCATCAGTATTTGCAAACCACAACCTTCATTCTTACCTTAAAATGGTCTCAAAACTTGAGCTTTTTCATTGGGAAAATAGCCTCAACTGCTTACCTTTTGAATACTAATGAATACTTCTTTTTCATAAACGAATGTGGCAGTATTGCCTAATGGCTAAGAATATAGAACACGGAACCAGGGGCACCTGGGTGGCTCAGTCGGTTAAGCATCCGACTTCAGCTCAGGTCATGATCTCATGGTTTGTAGATTCGAGCCCCACGTAGGGCTCTGTGCTGATGGCTCAGAGCCTGTTTCAGATTCTGTGTCTCCCTCTCTCTCTGCCCCTTCCCCACTCATTCTCTGTCTCTCAAAACTGAATAAATGTCAAAAAAAAAAAAAAAAACACGGAACCAAACTGCCTAGGTTTGAATCCTGACTCTACTGATCAGATGTGTGATCTTGGGCTAGTCACCTAACCTTTCTGTTCTAGTTTCCTCATCTGTAAAATGTGGATAATTATACTACCTTTCAGGAAAGCTTTTAGAACAGTACCTGAGGTATAGTAAATGCCATATATATGTCAAAATTTTCATGAGAGTGTATTTACTTATTTTTAATTCGTGTCCCATTCTCAGAGCTCCCACTTTAGTCCTCATTAACATTTCACACAGTGACCCTGCCAGGCAGGGGTATTGCCCATTTTTCATATGAGAAACCCAGAGCTGAGAGAGGTGATGACCTGCCCAAGATCAACAAACTATGGATAGAGATGGTCCCAACACACTGCTCTATAGAGCCTTTAAACTCTCTGGAAGCTTCCATTAAGGATGATTAGTTAGGGATTCCTACTATCCCCTCTAGGGTTTTCCTACCCCCAGGAGTCACCTCAGCTTCCTTTTCTTGTAGGATGCCTTTCCCGACCACTCCGGTCCAGAGTGATTGCTTTTGCCTATGAACTCATGACACACCCTTTTCCCAGTCACTTACCAACCACCTGCCATTACTTTTTGACATCTCTACCTTGGCCAAATTTAAATGTTTCACAGTAAAAGTATGAATTTAAGCAGAATTAACAGGAACTTAAGGAATATTCCATTCTGTTTGTACCTCGTCAGGCCCCCTGCCATCTTCTGCTGCGACCCACACAAAGCAACATAAAAGACTCAAATGTATAAGGTTCATAAGGTTATAAATTTGTCTCTTGTATTCACTACTGTATCCCCAGCACCTAGAACAATGATGACTTGGTGCTTAATAAATACAGTAGTTCCCTCCCACCTTATCTTTGGGGGATACATTCCAAAACCCATAGTGGATGCCCGAAACCAGGATAGTACCCAACCCTGTGTATGTGTGGCTTTTCCTATATGTACAAACTTATGATAAAGTTAAATTAGTAAATTAGGCACAGTAAGAGATTAACAATAACTAATAATAAAACAATTATAACACTGTACTGTAATAAAAGTTAGGTGAATGTCATCTCGCTCAGAATACCTTATTATACTGTATTCACCCTTGGGATGTTGTGAGATGATAAAATTGCCTACGTGATAAAATGAAGTCAGGTGAATGACATACAGGCATTGTGACACAGTGGTAGGCCACTGTTGACCTGGTCAGGAGAACCATCTGCTTTCAGACCAAAGTTGATGCAGGTAACTGAAACCATGGAAAGTGATACTGCGGATAAGGTGGGGACTACTGTCTCTGTTAAATATTGTTCGTGTTCTTTATTGTTGTTTGATGAAGCTGGGTTTGGTGGGAATATTTGGTTATACAACCTTGGTCTTGACAAATCTGAGCCCCAGGTTAGAAATTGTGCTCCCTTGTGACCACCTACTTCTGCAAGTTGCACAGTCCCGATTTGTAAAGGAAGAAGCTTGAAGTAGGTGACCTACTAATCATTAGGCTGTCTTTGAGATGTCCCCAGTTCTAACATCCATCTGAATCTGGACTTCATTCCTTATCCTTATTTGAAATTCGCTCCAGTTTCGGTCTCTGTTCTGCCCCGTCACCACCTCTAATGTTTTCTTTGGTTTTTTTGTTTTTTTTTTTTTAATTTTTTTTTTTTAATGTTTTTATTTATTTCTAGGAGAGAGAGAGACAGCGTGAGCAGGGGAGGGTCAGAGAGAGAGGGAGTCACAGACTGAAACAGGCTCCAGGCTCTGAGCTGGCAGTCAGCACAGAGCCCGACGCGGGGCTCGAACCCACGAACCGCGAGATCATGACCCAAGCGAAAGTCGGACGCTTAACCGACTAATCCACCCAGGCGCCCCTTCTTTTGTTTTTAAAGTGAGCCAGCAAGTGGTTAGTTTCTTGTCTCCTTCATACACCCCTCACTTAGTAGGAATGTGATAAAAATCATGACAGTATTTGAATTGCTGAAAGAAGCCCTTGAGAATACTCATTTGTCACCAGCAATAAATGCTTAATGGAGTCTCTTTAAGGACAATGGTGAGCAAAGCAGACTTGATCCTGGCCCCCAGAGAGCTTATAGTCGTAATGATTACTTCCATAATGGTGTGATACCAGACTCCAAAGAAAAGTGCTCTAAAGGAAAATCCTGTGGGATGGTAGAATGGGGGCATTGACCACATCTAGGGGTGGGTAGATCCACCAGAAAATGGAAATCTGAGGAATCAGTGAGAATCATAAGAGAATGAGGAAGGAAGGAAAGTTCCAGGCAGAGGAACATGAAAGAAGGTGGCCTTGTGGTATATAAGAGAAGGTTAAGAGGTTTGATCATCCAAATTTAGCTAGGCCTTGATACTGACCCTTCAAGTACCCTGGGTGGGGATGGGATTTATGGTGTGATGGTATTGATAACAAGTCAACATTTATTACATTCATACTTTCCTTGCTAAACGTTCTTAAATGAATTAGCCATATTTAATCCTCACAGCACAAGTATTATTTTACAGATGAAGAAATAAAGGTTTAGATTAAGTCACATGTCTGAGGCCACATAGCTATGAAGGGACAGAGCCAGGGTATTTGTACAGGTCATCAGGTTTCAGAGTTGCTAGTCATCATCACCATAGTTGCTCATAGGCTATCCTCAGGAAGGCTCCGCTGTGAAGTGAGGTCTCTGGGGGCCCTGGTGGGCACATTGTTGCCATCTAGGATCCAGTAGCAGCGCTAATGATCTAGTCTTCTTGTCCCTTAACATATGTGCTGTCGAAGCCAGCACCCTCTTGTCCCTTAAAGGCAAGTGATCACTACAGTCTGTCTTCATGACTTCACTTCGCTCAAGGCAGCCTCTGTGACTCAGCTGCCTCTCTTGCCACTATGTCCTCTTTTGCCCACTCTCATGTTCCTGCTCCCTAAGAAGACAAGGTTGGGCAAGTTTCTCGTCATCTGTGAAAAGGCCTAAAGATGATTGCCTTTGGCCAGTCTTTAAGCTGGTCACTTGTGGGCCAGATCAGCAGGGTTGTGGGCTCCCAGATCTAGCCACTTATACATAAGGAGCCACTTATGCCACATTTCGTCACAAGTGCCTGTCAGCTGTGGGCACTCAAGGCCTCTTCAGTGGAACCTTCTGCTAACATGTGATGGTAATTCATAGGTACCTGATGATTCAGTTGTGTCCCGAGGTGGCTCACACAGAGCCCTGTTCTTCACCTCCATGACAATAGGCACTGTCTAGTAAGGGAGGTCCATTTAATAGTTCATTGCAAGGAAACAGCCCTCAAAACAGCCAAGGCTTGGTACACAATGGTGTTTGCTGCATAGTGTTTAAGTAAAAAATCCAGCCTACGTACCAACAACAGAAGAATGATTAACTCTGTGGAAAGGCCACTTGTGGGCTCTTTGAAAGCAATAGCAATGCTGTTTACAAGTGTATATGCAGACAGAGAAACAGACTTTAACTTGAGGGGCGCAATCATGTGTATAGACAATGTGTTTACAACTGGGTCCAAAGCCTCCATTGGTGGGAACTGGATCAAAACACTAGAGATGGTAATGTCTGGGCACAAGCTGACCTTTTTCTTTTTCCTACTTTTCAGTATTTACAAATTTGTAAGAGCTACCCTCCTTGCTCAGGTTCTAAATGTTCTGAATGATAGTCTCTGCTTTTATTGCTAGAAGCCAGTCAAAGCAGTGCCAAGAAAAGAGGAACCCAGCAGTGGAGCCCACAGGCCTACATTTGAATCCTAGCCCCACTGCTTATCTGCTGTGTGACAGCTTTGTTGCCTCTTGGCGAGTGAAGATGGCGATACCACCCCCAGAGTAGTCTGGGGACTGGCGCTGCCATATTTAAAGTGCTCAGCACTGTGCCTGTCAAGCCCTCAGTAAATAGTGGCATTGTTAACTGCCAGTCCAACACTTGAATTAAGGGTGCAGGGTTGGGAGCTGGGCAGAAAGGGGCTCCAACATCCTATTCAGTGTCTACTCTTCCTCAGGAATTCCCATCAAGAGCACCATGGACAATCCCACCACCACACAGTACGCCAACCTCATGCACAACTTCATCTTGAAGGCCCGGAGCACCGTGCGTGAAATCGATCCCCAGAATGACCTCACCTTTCTTCGAATTCGCTCCAAGAAAAATGAAATTATGGTTGCACCAGGTAAGAGGTTTCCATATCCCCACTTGGGAGCAGACTGTCACAGCATATTCTGTGTGGCTTGGCACATTAGAGTCTCCACAGGTGCCATGAAAAGAACTGAAGACCTGAAGGTTCAGAAGTGATTTTCCTCACTGCCTGACCAATCTCTGACTGGCATCCCCAACAAGTACTTATTTACTGTGACTCTAGACCAGACCCTGTACTAGATTCTAGGACACAGAGGGGAATTGTGATCTCATGAAACAAAGAAGAAGGTGTGATTAGGTTTTCCCAGAAGGGAGGACATTTGAGCTGAATCTAGAATGCACAGGAAAGAGTGTAAGCAGATTGGAGGATGGGAAAGCTGTATTTGAAGGAAAAAGAGTTCAGTGATTTAAAAACCAAAGCATAAGGTAAAAATACATACAGTTATTTTATCCTTGTAAAAATGTTAAATTACCCACTTATAAAGTATGGTCCTGGGGCATCTGGGTGGCTCAGTCAGTTAAGCATGGACTTTGGCTCAGGTCATGATCTCACGGCTCATGAGTTCAAGCCATGCGTTGTGCTCCCTGCTGTCAGCACAGAGCCTGCTTTGGATCCTCTGTCTCCTCCTCTTTCTGCACCTACCCCTCTCTTGCTCACTCTTTTTCTCAAAAATAAACATTAAGTAAGATTAGTCCATCTGTCCCATCAGTCTATCCATCAGTCCTGTCTTTCTGGGTCCTGTATGGCCAGCTTTTCCTCAAGCATTGGAACAGATTGCTGCTTTTGTTTCTCATGCAGTGCTTGGTCTGAATTTGGGAGCTGTGTGTACAAACAGTACCTGTCTTAAGGATCATTTGCAGGTGATGAGATGCTTCTCCTGGGAGAAGCCCATGACGACTGGGACCACAGGAGGGAATATCAGGGCCACCTGTCCCAGCCTACATCACTTGACTCACATTTTTGATGGGGTGGTAGGTAGATTGGTTTTCCAGGACTATTTTTATATTGTTTCTTCCCTCCCTCCCTCTCTCTTTTTTGGCTGAGGGACATAGTTGTGAGTGTGCGGGAGTTAGTGTGCACATGACGATACTTGTACAGCTCATCTAGGCCATCAGAATATGTGTAGGAAGGAATGAGAGGTAAGACGTTTGGTCAAGAGGTGTCAAACACCAAACTCAGCTGTGTAGACTTGACCTTGTGAGAGTTCTAAAGGCAGGAGGTGGTATGATTATGATTGGGGTCTGCATGAAGAAGGGAAATAGGGAGGCTAGGGATGCTGAAGGCCCTTGGGCTTGGCTTGACAACACAAATGGCAGGGAGGCTGGCTGCAGAATTCTGGGGTAACTTGATGGGGGGTCAGCCACGCAAGTAGCAGAGCAATGTTGGTTCTGATCTCAGGTCCATTCTGGCCCAGTTCGGCTGCTTAAAAGGATACAAAGGAGAGAACCATTGACAGAGTCACAGGGGCCTACAGTCTCCCTGGGACACTCCCTAGACGGGTGGGGACAGAGCAGGTTGGTCACTGAGAACATAAGATAACTTCAGAGGCATTTATTCCAAAAACATGCCATATACAGTTTAATGTCTGTCTAATGTATCACTTGTCAACCTATTAAAATGCTCTGGTTCTGTGAAGAAAACCAGATCGTAGCAGACAGAAGCTGTTTCCCTAGCTTTACCTCCCTTGAGTGTGACCTTAAGTCAGCGGAATACGTCTGGACCCCAATTTCCACATCTGAAAAGTGTCAAGTAGAGTACTGTACTGCGCTGGTCTCCTGAGACATCCCATTGATTGAGTAGGTTGGCTTAGGATAGGGCAGAAAGGCCCAGAAATACTTGAACTCCAATCTCTCCCAAGACTTCATGCTGTGTGTCTACACAGACCTCAATATCCCTAAAAGTTAGGCTAGAAATGGTCTCTCTGTTGACCCTGTGCATCAGAGCAGACTTTGTGCCCACGTGAG
This sequence comes from Proteles cristata cristata, assembly GCA_017311185.1. Classification (NCBI taxonomy): domain Eukaryota; kingdom Metazoa; phylum Chordata; class Mammalia; order Carnivora; family Hyaenidae; genus Proteles; species Proteles cristata. Next base: position 466,741 of record JAESUZ010003725.1, read on the forward strand.
GGCACACGTTGTGAGGCAAAGACAAATGATACGGTTTCCAAATTAGATTCTCCATGGACGATTTCTTTTGACTTTAAGCTTCTGAGAATGTCTCCTCTGGATCCGCAGTCATCGGGAAGCTCCTGACCTGCCATTCTCAGTTTGGCCACAGAGGCATCTCCAGCTTGTCCTTGAAGACCCAAAGGCATTCAAAGTTAATGCGCATGGTTGATACTTGAGTCCAGGGTTGGCAACTCCTAAGTTAGAGGCTCTCCTTGGGGTTCACAGGCCCAGAACAAGGATGGAGTGGCCAGACCCTTTCTGAGCGACACACAGAGGCCTGCAGGGAGGACATGCACACCCTCTCACTCTTGCTTGCTCACTCTGTCTGACACTCACACTCTGACAGCACCTTACATTCTGTTCTACTGGATTGCTGTGTGACGTTTTGAGGTTGCCTTAAACACAGTGGGTATTCCTTCTGAACACCCTCACTACTTCTCCAGGCACCCTGCTGCTGCCTTTCAGAGCCTCATGAGACTTCAGCTCCTCTCCCTGGGCCTGCACGCTGCTGCCGCCCTTGCTCTGCCGTGCCTTTTCACTTAGCCGGCCGGCCTGCATAGCTGTGTTTTAGGTCTGTCTCCCTTCCTACACAGTTCCAGGAGGACAGATGTGTAAGCTCATAGTAAACACTTAACAAATATTTGATGAATAAATATATGAATGACTCCCTAAATCTCCCTCCATTGTTGACACCCCACTGTGGGAGTGGAGGGGTCAGCATTTGGTGGGTGAGGGTCAGTAATGTCTGTGGGACATGGCATTTAGGATGAAAACCAATGATTTGATACCTTGACACACCCACTTTGATATGGCAAAAAAATATATATATAGGTATATATGTATATGTATATGTATATATACGAGGTCAGGAGCCTCTAAAGCATTAGGGCTAGATTGCCTAAGGATTTCCACAAAGCACAAGCCCCACAAGAAGAGCCCCCAGCCTAGAACAGGCCTAGTTGCCACATGTTTGAGGTGGGTCCTTCTGGGACTATAATTAGCACCCTATGCCATGGGAACAACTTGGAAGAGCACTGCCCAGGAAGGAAGTCCACTATCCCCTTCTTCCACCTCATCTTTCTCGTTGATCAGACTGAGAAGCTGCCTCCCAGATCACAAATAGCAAAGATAGTTTCGGACCGTCTGGCCCTCCATATGTGTACCAGATTTCATCCCGTCCTGGCCAAGAATAGCCCATGTGAAAAGACTAAAAAGACAGACTTTGGTTTTCATTTATTAACCTCACTAATATAAAGCCAAATTAATGCAGCATAATCAAGCTTTAACACTGTGCTTCCCACAAAGCACTTAGAGTGATAGTATTGAATTTAGAGTTTGATTATTTGGAAAAATGACTCTAGTATTCTAATTGTGTCTGTTTCTCTTGGTGACTTGTTAATTCTGTTTTTATTTGTAAGTGGTTTTAACTTACACAGACTGCTTAGCCATGAAAACTATTAATCATATACAATCAGTTTCCTCCTATCTGCAACAGTGTGTTGTCATGGGAAGAGACAGACTTTAGGCTTGAATCAGCACACACAAAGCAGACAAAGCCAGGGTCCTGCCAAGGTTCAGCAGAGGGCAGATCAGTTCAGAACATCTGGGTCAAACCCAGCTACCTAGCTACCCAGCTCTGCGTTTTTGCCTTGGCTTGGGTAAGTCGTTTAACGCTTTGAGCCTCAGTGAGATGGAAAACACTAGTATCTGTCTCATAGAGTGATTTACTGAGGTATCATAGGAAAAGGGATTGGCCCAGTGCTAGCCACATGGAAGCCTTAGTAAACGTTTATGGTTTGGTTAAGTGGGCAAAGTTGGAACACCCTGTTTCTCCAGTTTCTGCTTCCATGAAATGAAGAGCCGTCAGGCTCACCCCCGAGGGTTTGGACTAGCTGTGATTTCATGGTGGACATTCCTCCTTACTGAGCCAGATCCCCATAGCTGGAATCGAGATAGCTTTGGCTCCATTTGACCTGGTGCCCTTGAAATTTTCCACATCCAGAAGACTCTTAAGGCCAGCAGCTGAGCTTGTGACAGAAGTGACATTAGTCCAAAACCAGTGGGGTTGAGGTTAGAATTCCATTTTTGACACTAACTAGCTGGGTATTCTTAAATTAGTGGTTGTCCCAAAACCTGTGGTGTCAGCATCACCTGGGAACCTGTTAAAAATGCAAATGCTTTTAACTGTCCTGGAATTAAAATTAAAAACTTAATTAAAAATCAAATTTGGGGGCTCCACCCAAGACCTGCTGAATCCCGAGGGCTAAGGGTAAGGCCCAGCAGCGTTGTGAGCCCAGCCCTGCCAGTGATTTAGATGCCCTCGCCTTGAGAACCACTGTCACAAGCAATTCGTGTAAAGTCTCTGAACCTGGGTTTTCCTACCCAGAAAACAGGTGATAATCTTACCTCCCCCATTGGTACTGTGAAGATTGGAAAACAGGATGCACAGAGGGGCACTGGTGCCGGGTAGGAGGAGGGGCTCGCTCTCCAGCAGCCACACCTACCAAAGCCCCCACGCGCCCCCTCGGGGAAACTTGCAATTTCATCTTCTGGTGTCCCAACAGTTAGAAGTAGCCTGAGCAGGGGTGCCTGGGTGGCTTAGTCAGTTAAGCGTCCGACTTTCGCTTAGGTCATGATCTCGCGGTTCGTGGTTCGAGCCCCGCGTCGGGCTCTGGGCTGACTGCCAGCTCAGAGCCTGGAGCCTGTTTCAGTCTGTGACCCCCTCTCTCTCTGACCCTCCCCTGCTCACGCTGTCTCTCTCTCTCCTAGAAATAAAATTAAAAAAAAAAAAAAAAAAAAAGAGCCTGAGCATTGGGACGCCTGGGTGGCTCAGTCGGTTAAGCTTCCGACTTTGGTTCAGGTCATGATCTCACAGTTTGTCGGTTCAAGCCTTGCATCAGGCTCTGTGCTGACAGCTCAGAGCCTGGAGCCTGCTTTGGATTCTCTCTGTCTCTGTCTCTCTCTGTCTCTCTCTCTCTCTCTGCCACTCTGCTGCTTGCTCTCTCTCCAATATAAATAAAATTTTTAAAAATTAAAAAAAAAAAAAGAGGTAGCCTGAGCATTAATTGATGCTTTTTTTTGTTCCCCTCCCCTTTTATGGTTGGTGATTTAATGATTTCCTTTTTATTTTAGTGTGTTTTCTCCCATTTTACACTTAGTGATTTATATTTTCATTTTTCTCTTTTGCAGATAAAGACTATTTCCTGATTGTGATTCAGAATCCAACTGAATAAGCCACTGTCTTGGCTCCCTGCATCATTCCTTAATTTAATAGTCCCCAAGAATAATAATGTTAATCATGCCAACCAGCTGGCAGGTGGAAATCACCTTAGAGCCTATAGACCAGTCCAGTGACCAAAGTCATCAAAGTTATCCCTCTGCTGGCTAATCACCCTTGAGTTCTTGGGTGGGCCTTCTTTCCTCATCTCCAGGTTTTGGAGCAAGAGCTTTGAGCAGCCGGCACCCTGCTTCCTTCTGACCTTCACTTCACTTTGTCACCCTTGGAAAAGGCTGTTTTTCTTTAACTAAAAATAACTGAAATGCTTACCCTGCTGTGTGTCTTTAAACACTAGGTTGAAAAGGCCTTTCTGCCTGTCTCTTCCTGTGTAATCACATGGTCTAAGTGCTGAGCCCCAGTGCTGCCTCCAGCCCCGATGGCAGATTGTGCCCGTGGTTCAGAGAGACCTGCTCCTTACTGCACCTGTGGCCACACACGCTGAACTGAGTCTGGTTTATAATTGGTACCCTAGTTTCTGGGCCTCTTGTCCCTAGACATCCATCTTAGCATTTCCCACTCCCAGCAATGTTTTGAAAGATGATTTTTTTGGCTACTACACTGGGCATAGGAAAGGAGTGATGTTTGTTGAGTACCCAGAATGCACCAGGTGTGTTATATACCTTGGCTTATATCCTCCTCACAGAACCCTACAGACAGTGTTAAAGCCATGAGGAAATTGGGGTGTAGAGAGTGACTTGCCTGAGGTCTCACAACTGTGGCAGAGTCTCAGACTCCAGAAGCTGATTTCTTCCCAGAAATCCCCGATGGTCCTTTTTACCTGAGTGAGCACATCCTGGGTAAACATGTGCCTTCCTCAGAGGCGTGTGTGGGTCCCAGAGCATGCCTGCTACTCTGTGAGGCTCTGGGCCCCATCAACCAGTAGCACTCTGGGATTTCCCTCCCCCGCCAGAAACCACATGTATTTATTTTTTATTAGTTTTTTTCTTTTTGTCTGTTTTTCCTTGTTACCTTGGGAACAAGAGGGAAAAGATTCACAACTGTGTGGTATAAACCTTGAAACCCTCCTTCATTGTCCTTCATATACCAAAAGTAACCTTTGTCCACAGTGAGTTCTTCCATCTAGCAAAAATATTTCTCTAAATTTTCCAGTGAAGTTTCCTTAATGGTGTCAGGGGATATACCCTTGGGAGCCTAGTGGTGTAGTTCATAAGAGTTCAGCAAAATTTCTTCAAACTCTCCCTTTTTAGTGAAAGATGATCGGGATTTTCCACTCCATAATATGTCCATGTTTGTCTTAATAGAGCAGTAATCCTTTCAGATAATTTTCCCCAAATCTCCGAGGAAAACTGATTCTCTGGGAAACCACTGCATGTTTGCCCTGTCCCTGGGGACTCAGGAAGCACACCTGAGGAGAGGGTGATTATAGGACCAGAGCAGAACAACCTTGGGTCAGTATTGATTTCAGAGATTCATGTAAAGAAAGTGAAGTATGGTCACTGGTATCTTCTCTTTGTTCTCAGGCTTCTTAAGGCTGGGATCTAAGTCTGAGGTTCCTCCGTCCTGGCTCAACTTTCTTCAAAAAGGATAATGGAGATCTAGTCAACTTATATTACCCGGTGGCACAGTCTGGTTTCTAGAAGAGGGAAGGGGCTCTGTCCCTGGGGAAGGAGGTGGTCTGGCTCCAGAACAAGGTCTTGAAGACCTTCCCCTCCTTTCTTCCCTTAGTCCTTCTCCCACACCCTCTTGTTTGCCTTAAAGGATCCCCCAAGATCCTGAGGAAGTTTTAGGCTCAGTTTGGCTTTAGGGAAAACAACATGACTCCCGAACATAAAGATATTCTGCCTCTGAGTCCCCTCGGCAATGGGATTTCTTCACACATGGGAAGCCTGTTTTGGATGCATCCTGGCATGTGATGCACTGTGTAGAACTCCCTGGACTCATCTTAAGATGTAAAAACTCTAATTTTTAATTAAAAGTTTAAATGATGGGAGGGCGCCTGGGTGGCTCGGTAGGTTAAGCATCTGACTCTTGGTTTCAGCTCAAGTCATGATTTCATGGTTCATGGGTTTGAACCCCAAGTTGGGCCCTGCACTGATGGTGCAGAGCCTACTTGGGATTCTGTCTCTCTCCTTCTCCCTCTCCTCCCTCACCCAAGCTAAATAAATAAATAAACTAACTTTAAAAAACATTTTTTAAGTTTATATGATGGTAGAACATATGTAAATACCCTAGAGTGTCTGTACTTAACGGTAGCAAGTGTATGGGAATATAATACCTACTAACAACTGACAACTCTCCTGAGTGTGGAGGGAAGAACATCACTTCTGGGTTTCAGAAGTACATTTGCCAATATAATAAATGGGTGTGTCCACTGCCAGCATTATGATTTTCAAACATACAGAGAAGTAGGAGCACCTGGGTGGCTTAGTCGGTTGAGCGTTAAGCTTTGGTTCAGGTCATGATCTCGCTATTGATGAGTTTGAGCCCCACATGGAGCTCTCTGCTGACAGCTCAGAGCCTGGAGCCTGCTTCGGATTCTGTGTCTCCCTCTCTCTCTCCGCCTCCCCCGCTAATGCTCTGTCTGTCTCTGTCTCAAAAATAAATATAAACATTAAAAGAAATAAAAAAACATACAGAGAAGTTGAAATAATTATATATCCTCCATTTAATTCTACAATTAACATTCTGCTACATTTCTTTATCATATAACTATCCATTCCTTCATCCATCCTGTTTTGTGATGCGTTTCAAAGGACAGTTGCAGGCAGTACACGCTCCTTAACACTTCAACATGCGAGCCATTAACTAGTTTACCTTTTCTAGAGAGTGGGCGAGGTTTACTTACAGTAAATGGCATATGACAAGTGCTTACGCCAGCCAGCTGAGCCCCCTATTCAAGATCACTTCGCCCCAAAAAGTTCTGCTTCCCAGCCAATCTCCACCCCTACTCCCCAGAGGTAACAACCCTTGTTGATTCCCTTCAGGTATGATCTTCACACTCCAAGGTGCAACTCCATCCGTCATTCAGCCATCCATCTCAGCACTTGGCTGCTGTGCCTGGGAATTCTGATGTTCCTCTGTGAGCTGGCACTGCGAGAATTCTAGGCTTTCTGTTAACGTGTTTGACTCAATCCAACTGTACTTTTGTACATTTTTTCATTGAGAATCCCAAACCATCTTTCCACACCAATTTCAGGTTCTGGTGAATTACCGGGGTGGGGTGTGTGTGTGTGTGTGTGTCAGAAATGCAGATTTCATAAATTCGATCCCTACAGCGGGTAGAAATCACGAAGTTGCCCAGAAAGAGAAATCAAGAAACTGATCCCATTCACAACTGCACAAAAAAAAAAAAAAAAAAAAAACATAAAATACCCAGAAATAAACCTAACGAAAGATATAGGAGGGGCGCTTGGGTGGCTCAGTTGGTTAAGTGTCTGACTTCAGCTCAGGTCGTGATCTCACGGTTCCTGGGTTCGAGCCCTGCATCTGACTCTGTGCTGACAGCCAGCTCAGAGCCTGGAGCCTGTTTCAGATTCTTGTCTCCCTCTCTCTCTGCCCCTCCCCTGTTCACCCTGTCTCTCTCTTCTCTCTCAGAAATAAATAAAACATTAAAAAATATCGGGGCACCTGGGTGGCTTAGTCGGTTAAGCGTCCGACTTTCGCTTAGGTCATGATCTCGCGATTCGTGGGTTCGAGCCCCGCATCGGGCTCTGTGCTGACTGCCAGCTCAGAGCCTGGAGCCTGTTACAGCCTGTGACTCCCTCTCTCTCTGACCCTCCCCTGCTCACGCTGTCTCTCTCTCTCCTAAAAATAAATAAAACATTAAAAAAAATTAAAAAATATATATATATATAGGAGATCTGTAAGATGAAAACTACAGAAAACTTATGAAGGAACCTGAAGACACAAAGAAATGGAAAAACATTCCATACTCATGGGTTGGAAGAATAAATATTGTTAAAATGTCATTACTACCCAAAGCAATCTACACATTCAATGCAATCCCAATCAAAATTGCACCAGCATTCTTAAAGCTAGAACAAATAATCCTAAAATTTGTATGGAAACCACAAAAAGACCCCAAATAGCCAAAGTAGTATTGAAGAAAAAAACCAAAATGAGAGGCATCATAATCCCAGACTTTAGCCTCTACTACAAAGCTGTAATCATCAAGACAGTATAGTATTGGCACAAAAACAGACACATAGACCAATGGAATAGAATAGAGAACTTAGAATTGAACCCACAAATGTATGGCCAACTGATCTTTGACAAAGCAGGAAAGAGTATCCAGTGGAAAAAAGACAGCCTCTTTAACAGATGGTGCTGGGAGAACTGGAGAGCAGCATGGAGAAGAATGAAACTAGATCATTTTCTCACACCATACACAAAAATAAAATGGATAAAGGACCTGAATGTGAGACAGGAAACCATCAAAACCCTAGAGAAGAAAGCAGGAAACAACCTCCTTGACCTCCACCGCAGCAAGTTCTTACTTGACACATCCTCAAAGGCAAGGGAATCGAGCAAAAGTGAACTATTAGGGCCTCATCAAGATAAAAAGCTTCTGCACGGCAAAGGAAACAGTCAACAAAACTAACAGGCAACCGAGATGGAATGGGAAAAGATAGTAGCAAATGATATATCAGATAAAGGGCTAGTATCCAAAACCTATAAGGAACTCACCAAACTCCACACCCAAAAAACAATCCAGTGAAGAAATGGGCAGAAGACAGGAACAGACACTGTCCAAAGAGGACACCCAGATGGCCAACAGACACATGAAACGATCCTCAGCATCCCTCCTCATCAGGGAAATACAAATCAAAACCACACTGAGATACAACCTCACGGCGGTCAGAGTGGCTAAAATGAACAAATCAGGAGACTATAGATGCTGGCAAGGATGTGGAGAAATGGGCACCCTCCTACACTGTTGGTGGGAATGTAAACTGGTGCGGACCCTCTGGAAAACAGTGTGGAGGTTCCTCAAAAAATTAACAATAGAACTCCCCTATGACCCAGTAATTGCACTGCTAGGAATTTACCCGAGGGATACAGGAGTGCTGACGCATAGGGGCACATGTACCCCAATGTTCATAGCAGCACTCTCCACAATAGCTAAAACATGGAAAGAGCCTAAGTGTCCATCAACAGATGAATGGATCAAGAAGATGTGGTTTATCTATACGATGGAATACTACATGGCAATGAGAAACAATGAAATCTGGCCATGTGTAGCAACATGGATGGACCTTGAGGGTGTTATGCTGAGTGAAATAAGTCAGGCAGAGAAGGACAAATACCATATGTTTGCACATATAAGAGGATTAGGAGGAACTTAATGGAGGACCATGGTGGAGGAGAAGGGGAAAATTAGTGGGGGAGAGGGAGGGAAGCAAACCATGAGAGACTCTTGAATGCTGAGAACAAACTGAGGGCTGATGGAGGTGGGGGAGAGGGGAAGGGGGGTGATGGGCATGGGGGAGGGCACTTGTTGGGGTGAGCATATGGAAACCAACTTGACAGTAAACTATTTAAGAAAAAAAAAACCATTTATTTCAACATGTTTGCAAAAGCAGAAAAAAAGAAATCACAAAGTTGCCAAACAGGTCAAATCAGAGCCACAATGCACTGTCCATAAACAAGCTAATCAATCATACTCAATTGAGAAGGAAAGTAACATCGAACACAAAGTGCTAGTTCAACTGTTGAGTTAAACAAGCTCAACTGGATCAAAAGGCAACTCTATTATGGTCTCACTGTCTACGTTGATTCTCTAGGGCTTATGCTTCCCTTGTCCCTGGATGAGATGTCAGGCAAATCCCGAGGCTTCTCTCTCCTCGCTTCCCAGGGCCTGAAGGCCCACTGCCCAGTCTGGTGTGACAACAAAACTTTTGACCGAATCTGGAGATGGAGACAGCCCCTCACCTACCTTTGGCCCGCTGCCAGCCTGCCCTCTGTGGTGGGGACGCGGGGTGGGCAGCAGGTGCTTGGCCCTGCTTCCCCGCTCCGTGCTGCCACCTTTTGGCCCCGCGTTGCCATAAGGTCTGTGAGGTGGAAAGCGCATACTTGACCAGTACTGTTGTGAAAGGCTTCTCGAAGCCTGAAACTCGTGCTTCTGGCCCATCTGTTGTGAGTTTTCAAGACCTGTCTGTTGTCCTACCCACCACTCCCTTACCTTGGACGATGCGCTCTCCCTGGCCAACCCTTCATTACTGTCCTTTTGGCCTCTGGTTCTCAGGGATCCCTCTACACACTTCCCTCTGTCGACTCAAGGTGAAGCAGAAGCTTCCCCCTCTCTTATAGGCAGAAGTCTGGACTCGCGTTGGGCCCCCTTGTTTTTCAGACCTGCACAGGTCGTGCTCCTCTCCCCGGCATCGGCCACTGTTGCCTTGGGGCTTTAGCAGAAACAGATGAAAATTATTAGACTTCAACTTCCTAGTTCACAAGAAAGATGTTATTAAAAATGTGCCTTAAAAGGTAAGATGAAATAGGTATTTCATGATTTTTTTAAAACCTCTGGGTTTTAAATACTTTCTTGTCCTATATGATTTGTTTGATTTTCGTGTATTATTAGGTTTTCAAATATATTTAGAGAAAACCTTAGGGACAAAGTATCATATTGCCTGGAATTTGTTCTTGTTTTACAATCTTCCTTTATAAAACAGCACTTTGTTCACTCCTTCATTCAGCAGTTATTTAGTGGTGTCTGCTATGCACCAGGCCCGTTAGACATAAAGGAATAGTAACAAGAGCTTATTTCTAGTAGAGATGAGACAACAATTTTTTAAAAAAATATTATGTTTGGGACCCATCTTTGGATCAATTAAATCATAATCCCTGAACATCATTAGTTTGTAAAAGCTTCCCATATTTTTGTGACATGCACCTAGAGTGGAGAACTACTGACCTACAGCCTTACACACACACCAGGGTTGTGAGTTCAAGAGGCTATAACAATACTCAAAGATAAGGAAAAACTCTTGAAACATTAAAAATATGAAGGGGGTAATATCAACAGAAGTGTTGCAAGATAAAGTTGAGAAAATCTCCCCAAAAGTGGAAAAAAGGAAGAGAAAATGGTAAAGTAAGGAAAATTAAGGGATTGGTCTGGGCTATTCAACATCTGATTAATAGAAGTTCCAGAAAGAGGAAACAGAGGGTCAAATGCCAGCAAAAGACTGTAAGAAAATTTTCCAGGACTAAGGACATAAGTTTCCAGATCAAAGATCTCAGTGTCCAGAGTGATAAATTTTAAAAAACCCACGCCAGGCCCCATCATCATGAGATCTTAGAACATGGTGGACAGACACAATCCAGAGAGAGAAGAAACCAGATATGAAGGGTTAGAAATTACAACAGCATTGGATCAACAGCATCACCAGAAACAAAGAGCGTACAGCAATGCCCTCAAAATTCTGATTAAAAAATTGACAAGGGGGAGAAGAAGGGGGGAAATGCTTGGGGAAAGGGAGAGAGGCAAACCATGAGAGACTCTTGAATGCTGACAAAAACTGAGGACTGATGGATGTAGGGGGGAGGGGGATGGGCATGGAGGAGGGCACTCGTGGGGATGAGCACTGGGTGTTATGTGGAAACTAATTTGACAATAAACTATTTGTAAAAAAAAAAATTGTTTACAACCTAAAGTCCTATTCCCAGCCACAAACTGTTAGTTAAGTGTGAGAGTAAGGTTAATGTTTTGAGAAATAAAAGGTCACATATATATCTGCCACACACCCCTTCTCAGGAAGCTACCAAAGAATATATATTAAAATAAGGGCATGAAGCAAAGAAAGTAAGACACGGGGTTCAGGCAACTTGAGACTCCAACACAAGACAGACAAAAGGGATACCTCAGGATGATGGTGAAGTCCCCGGGGCAGTAAACCTAGAGAGAAGCCCTAAAGAGGGGAGAAAGTTGTTTCCAAAAAGAAAAAACTGCTAGATTATTTTATGTATTTGAACAGATTCAGAAAGATTTTTAATTCTGCAAAAAATTTAGGGATAATTTAATATTGGGGCATGGAAAGCAAAGTGAAAAATTAAGCCCAAACTCCAGAAAATTAAAAGAACATGTGCAATAAAAAGTAAACATAGGACATATCGTGTGGCTCAGCTGTGCATAGTTATGTAGACAAAATATGATACACCCTAAATGGTGCTATACTGGGGAATGGGAAGGGTGAGGAGAGGCAAGAGTCAAATCTCCTTCTGTGGTAAGAACTACAGAAATAACAGGATGCTCAGTCGATTGGGCATCCAACTTGGGCTCAGGTCATGATTTCATGGTTATGAGTTTGAGCTCCACGTCGGGCTCCGTGCTGACAGCTCAGAGCCTGGAGCCTGCTTCAGATTCTGTGTCTCCCTTTCTCTCTCTGCCCCTCCCCCGCTCATGCTGTCTCTGTCTCTCTCTCAAAAATAAAAACATTTAAAAAATTTTTTTAAGAAACACGAAGGCAAATATCAGAAGGGACAGCAATAAGTAGTCAAATTGTTCTTTGACTCATGTTACCCATATTACTTTCTTTTATTTTTTAACATTCATTCATTTTTGAGAGAGAGACAGCACAATAACCTAAAGAAATGCTTATAGTATGAGGAGTTAGTGATTCTGGCCCTTTTCCAGTGAAATAACTGAAGAGTGAGGAGAGTTTTCTAGAAGTCTATGGGGAATCTGGAGGGGTAGACCAAAAAGAACCCATTGCAAGTATAAATTATCTTTGAAATCTCCTACTATCTTTAGAATTATACACATATTTTGCATTCTGGTGGCTCTGTGGAGAAGGCAGGACCTGAGTGAAATCAGGAACCCCGTCAGCCAGGGTGAGAGGAGTAACTTGGGGTCCTTGTGGGGGTGGTGGAGGGAGGGAGGGAGATTCCCAAGGAGAGCATCAGGACTTGCGGAGCTCATGGGAGGGAAGGAGGCATCAAGGAGACACCTAGGTGCTGAGACTCATTGAGATGGGGAACAATTCTGGAAGGCACGAGATGAACAATTTTGAAACGGCATGCTTAATCGGAGCCTGTTAGACATCACTGCCAAACACACTGTTGCATACACAATTCTGCCAGTCTGTGCTGCACATACAGATTTGGGGCCATACGCTTGTAACTAAAGCCAAGGGGCTTTACGTGAGTTCATCAGAGTGAAAGGGAAGGAGACAGGAGAGGCCTGGTGGCATCATCTGGGATACTTTGCCCATGGAGGTCTGCTCCCGGAGCAGGGAGCAGAGAATGAGGAGGGAGGCCAGGAGAGTCAATTGAAACAAAAGCTGTTTCAATTAGGATGTAGTTCTGCTGCAGAAAACTCAAAATAACTGTGGCTTAAACACAAGAAAAGTCCATCTAGTCAGCGGTCCAGAGTTGGAATGGTGGCTCCACAAAGTCATCAGGGACCCAGGCTCTTTAAACTTTCAGCTCCACCACCCCCAGGGTGTAAGCCTGGTCCTTATGATCCAAGATTAACTGCTAGAGCCCCAGCCATCACACTCAAGTTTCAGGCACCTGATGGAGGGCGGGGCTCCAGAAGGATGTCCTCTTTCCCTTTAAAGAGATTTCCCACAAGTCCCATACAGTGCTTGACACTTTCTTTTCCCCCCCTCAGAGCAGTCTGTGCCTTTATAACAGCCAAGCCGGCTGCTTGAGGGGGATGAACTCGCTCGGGTGGTGACTGATCATCTCGGGCTCGATTTCCATCCGTTTGAAGGTCTTCCTGTTGTAGACGCCCACCATGTCCCGGTCCCACAACACTTCTGTTTTATTGACAAAGGTTTAGTCTCTTGACACTTTTAACTTGAGTGAAAGCTGGAAAATCAAGCGGGGTGCGTGGCTGCCCTAAGAGACATTCAGAGTTCTGTTCCAAGGGGGAAGAGCACACTTGTTGCTGGAGGGAACAGCAGTCTCCACCACAGAAGCCAAGAGAAGAAAGCATTTCAGGAGAAAGTGGTCATGGCAAGTGGGCTGTGAAGGGAGAAGTTGGGTGGGAGACGGAGGAGGGTGTGAGTTACCAGAACGTGTCTGTTTGCTGGTGAGGGATGAGGGGCTCCCTGGAGGAGCAAATGAGGGGAAGGGTGGCCCCGGGCACAGGGTGAAAGGCTGGCTGGGGTTAGAGCAGGGCCCGTTAGTCCACTGCACCTGAGGGGAGGCAGGGCAAGGGCCCGAAGGACAACGAGGGATGGCGAGCGGGAGCTGCCCCGGGAGGAGGACTCAAGCTTGCCAGGTAAGTGACTCAGGATGGCAGGGCAGGGCCCAGCTGAGCCGTGTTGCAGTCAGCAATTTCACATCATCTTTTGCAGCTGGGGCTGGAGGGAGGGGAAGGGAAGGGGCGAGGTGTGCGCAGCCGTGTAACAAGCTGTCAAGCGTCTTTAACCAGGACTGGGATGTTCCCTGGTTAATTCAGCAGAAGGAAGGAGTTCTGCACTTTGGGAAGAACTGTAGCGGGCTGTGGAATGTGTGCTGGGCAAGAGGAAGTGGAGACTGGTAGGGATGCAACCGACAGAGGGTGAAGCAGGAACCCTGTCTTGTTAGAAGGGGGGTGGTGAAGCATGGCCTAGGCTGAGACTAGGGAAGTGGGAGGCAAAGCTGACCTAGCAGAGTGACACAGGGAGGGCTGGGAGAGGACAGATGGGTCTGAGAGCGACTTGGGGTGCGGCTGAGAGGACTCAGGCAGTGACCAGATTGGTGAGCAAAGGACGGAGCCCAGCTGAGGCCTGGGTCAGGCTGGAGTGATGGGACGTGAGGGCAGGTGGGGAGAAGCTGGAGCTGCAGGTATTGGGGAAAGATGGCGGCTCCACTTGCATGAGTTGCAAGTCTGAGTTTGAGAAGCCTAAACATTCTGAGGCAACCTTTCTTCAGGAGGCAGGACTCAGACTTGAGGCTCACGTTGAAGCACTGATGGGTGTGAACATGTTCATGAACATGTGAATATGACCCATGATGACATGAGCAGCCTGAGGACAGTTGGGGGCTCATGGCAGAATGAGATCTCAGGCACAGCCAGAGGCTGGAAAGGCCAAGGGGAGGCAACTTCACCAGGTGACTGGCTAGCTCTGAGGGCAGGGACTGTGAGGACATGGGAGGAGGGCAGGAGGGTAGCATCCTGGGCCCTCTCATTCAGGGTGGGATGAGAGCTGAGCACGCCCCTGGCTAGAGGGAAAGGAGGGACAGAAGGAGTGAGGGTTGGGTGCCCCAGCCAGAGGCTTGAGGACCCCTGGGCGGATTTCAGTCTCTCCAATCTTTGGACAAATCCCACTTGGAGTCTGCAAACAAGAACAACCAATCCTTACTCCGAGACAATGACCCTGACTCAGACCACATTCCTCCTGGGTCCTCCCAAAGTGAGGCCTATTTTATAAGTGAGTTCATTGCCTTAAATAAGATGGGTGCTGAAGTTCCAGGCCCTGTTTCCCCAGAACTCCATGCCTTCCCGGTCACTCGCTAATACTGATCCTTGACCTCAGAGGTAGGCTCTGTTACTGGCTCCAGGGGAAAATAATTTGTTCAACGTTATCCAGTAAGTAGTAAAGCTACTTTGGACCCACCAGCTGCCTGCCACTGTGTAAGGGAGCAGACAGAGGCTCTGAGAAGGAACCTGCCACTGTCCCACAGTAATTGGTGGCCATTCAGGCAGGGTCGCTCCCCTCTCAGGTGATGGACCAGTCAAGACCAGCTCTCTGCCTTTTCTGAGGCCCATGAGTTCTAGTCAGAAGAGGGGAGACAGACCTCAGACGGGCAGTGATCCAGAGAGATGAGGCTGTGAAGGCCCAGAGGACAAGTCCTCATCCAGCAAATATTTACTGAGCACCTGCCATGGGCTACACTCTGTCTAGGTGCTGGGATAGAGAAATAAAATGAGTTTTATAAAAATTATATACCATATTAAATTTAAACCCACAATTAGCATACCCACCTGAGTAGCTAAAATTAAAACAAGTGGCAACACCAAATGCTGGCAAGGATACAGGACTACAGGAGCCCCACACAGGTGTGTGTACACTGTTGATAAGAACCACTACTTTAGGAAAAATCCAGGGAAGCTGGGTGGCTCAGTCAGTTAAGCACCCAACTTGATTTTGGGTCATGATCCCATGGTTTGTGAGTCTGAGCCCCACATCAGTCTCCTTGCACTGATGGTGTGGAGTCTGCTTGGAATTCTCGCTCTCTCCCTCTCTCTTTGCCCCTCCTTCATGCACATTCTCTCTCAAAATAAACAGACTTAAAAAAAAAAAAAGTCCAGTAATTTCTTCTAAAACCAAACACACATCTACCCTGTAAGCCAGCAATTCCACTCCTAGGTATTTATCCTAGTGAAATAAAATGAGTGTCCACACAAAGACTGTTACAGGAACGTTAATGTTTATTTATAATCACCAAAAGCTGGGCCACCCAGGTGTCCATTGGTAGAAAAATGGGTAACCAAACTGGTACATCCATCCAATGGAATCTCGCAGCATTATAAAGAAATCGTTTACTGATATCTGCAACAACATGAACCTCAAAGTGTTTGTGTTGAAGAATCCAGAAACAAAAGCATGTACTGTGTAGATCTATTTATATGGAGTTCTAGATAAGCTCAGACTAATATAGTGAAAAGCTCAGAATGGTGGTTGCCTCTGGAGGTGAGGGTGAATATGGACTGAGAAGGGGCAAGGGAACTTTCTGAAGACATGATGGTGGTGTTCTATATCTTTGTGGGAGTTTGGGTTACACAGGTGTGTGTACTTGTGAAAATTCATCAGACACACACTTAAAATCTATGCTTCGTTGTATGTAAATTTTATCCCTGTAAAAAAATTTAAAAAGTATTGATATGAATGTGAAAGGTTGAGACATAATTGACGTATAACATAGTAGTTTTGGGTGTACAACATAATGATTCAGTTGTGAAATGATCACAATAAGTTTGGTTGAAAACCATCAGCATACATAGTTACAAAATTTTTTTTTCTTGTGATGAGAACTTTTAAGATCTACTCTTTTGTAACATTTAAATATATACTACAACATTACTAATCATAGTCACCATGCTGTACTTTATATCCCCTTATTTATAACTGAAACTTTGTGACTTTTAACCCCTTTTCACTCATTTTGCCCTACTCCACTCTCCCAGCCTATGGCAACCACCAATCTGTTCTCTGTATCTATGAGCTTGTTTGTTTTTTAGATTCCACATACACGTCAGTGAGATCATGACCCATTCATGTTGTCACAAATGGCAAGATTCCATTCTTTTTTTTATGGATTAATAATATTCCATAGTGTGTGTGTGTGTGTGTGTGTGTGTGTGTGTGTGTGTGTGAGAGAGAGAGAGAGAGAGAGAGAGAGAGAGAGAGAGAGAGAGATTTTCTTTATTCATTCATCTATCATTGTACACTTTGGTTGTTTCCATATCTTGGCTATTGTAAATAATGCTATAATAAACACAGGGGTGCATATATGTCTTCTAGAGGTTTTGTTTCCTTCAGATAAATATTCAGGGGTGGAATTGCTAGATTTATATTTTTAATTTTTTGAGGAACCTCCATACTGTTTTCCACAGTGGCAGAACAAATTTACATTCTCACTGTTAGTGGGTTCCCTTTTCTCCACATTCTCGTCAATACTTGTTATTTCTTGTCATGTTGGTGATAGATAGCCAGGTGTGAGGTGATATCTCATTGTGGTTTTGATTTGTATTTCCCTGATGATTAGTGATGTTGAACATCTTTTCATGTGTCTGTTGGCCATCTGTACATCTTCTTTGGAAATATGTCTATTCAGGTCTTCTAACAATCTTCTAACTTTTTTTTTTTCATTGAGTTGTATGAGTTCTTTATATACTTTGGATATTAACTCCTTATCAAATATATGACTTGCAAATATTTTCATTGCCTTTCCATTGTGTCAATGGTTTCCTTTGCTGTGCAGAACCTTTTTAGTGTGATGTGGTCTCACTTGGTTGTTTTGTTTACTGTTGTTGCCTTTGCTTTTGGTATCCCCAAATCCTCACCAACACCAATGTCAAGGAGTTTACCACCTATGCTTTCTTATAGGAGTTTTATGATTTCAGGTATTGCATTCAAGTCTTTAATCCATTTTGAATTCATTTTCATTATGGTATACGTTGTGGTCCAGTTTTCCTAAAGTCATTTACTGAAGAGACTGGCCTTTCTGCCATTGTGTATTCTTGGCTTCTTACTTATAAATTAATTGATCATATATGCATGGGTTTATTTCTGGGATCTCTACTCTGCTACACTGATTTTTTTTAAGTTTATTTATTTTGAGAGAGAAAGCATGTGCACAGGAGGGCAGAGAGAGAGTGGGAGAGAGAATCCCAAGCAGGCTCTGCACTGCCAACACAGAGCCTGATGCAGGGCTTGAACCCACAAACAGCAAGATCAAGACCTGAGATGAAATCAAGAGTGAGATGTTCAACCCACGGAGTCACCCAGATACCCACGAGGTGTTTTTATGCTAATGCCGTACTATTTTGATTACTATAGCTTTATAATATCGTTTGAAATATAGTTTGGCTCCAGCTTTGTTTTTCTCAAGGCTGCTTTGGCTTTTCAGGATCATTTGTGGTTCCATACAAATTTTAGGATCATTTGTTATATTTCTGTGAAAAATGCCATTAGAATTCTAATAGGGATTGCATTGAATCTGTAGATTGCTCTGGGTATAGAGACATTTTGACAATATTAATTCTTCCAATTCATGAGTGTAGAATATCCATTTATTCGTGGCTTTGATTTCTTTCATCAATGTCTTATGGTTTTTTAGTATACAAGTCCTTCCCCTCTTTGTTAAATTTATTCCTAGGTATCTTATTCATTTTGATGCAGTTTTGTGGTTTTGTTTTGTTTTGTTTTGACAGTGGGAGGAGCAGAGGGAGAGAGAGAATCTCAAGCAGGTTCCACACTATCAGGGCAGAGCCTGATATGGGGCTTGATTCCATGAAACTGAGATCATGACCTGAGCCAAAATTAAGAGTCAGATGCTCAACCAGCTAAACCACCCAAGTGCCCCCCTTATTTTTAAAAAATATTTTATTTTATTTTTTTAGAGTGCACAGGGGAGTGATGCAATTTTAAATGGTATTGTTTTCGTAATTGCTTTTTTTTTAAATAAATTTTTTAAAGTTTATTTTTGAGAGAGACAGAGACAGACTGAGTGGTGGAGAGGTAGAGAGAGAGAGAGAGAGAGAGAGAGAGAGAGAAAGAGAGAGTGAGAGAGAGAATACCAAGCAGGCTCCCCGCTGTCAGCACAGAGCCTGATGCGGGGCTCAAACCCACAAAACCATGAGATCATGACCTGAGTTGAAATCAAGTGAGACACTTAACCAACTGAGAGACCCAGGTGCCCCTTAATTTCTCTTTCTGCTAGTTCATTATTAGCATATAGAAACAACAGATTTGGGGCACCTGGATGGCTCAATCAGTTAAGCATGCCACTATCTTGATCTCAGCCCAGGTCTCGATCTCAGGGTTGTGAGTTCAAGCCCAGCATTGGACCTCACACTGGGCATGGAGCCTACATAAAACCCAAAACCAAATAAAAAGAAAAACCCAGGGTGTATGGGTAGCTCAGTTGGTTAAGCATCAGACTCTTGACTTCGGCTCATGTCATGATCTCAAGGTTCAGAATCCCAGCTGACAGTGTGGATCCTGCTTGGGATTCTCTCTCTCTCTCTCTCTCTCTCTCTCTCATAAAAATAAATAAATAAATAAACTTAAAAGAATGAGACTTTTATATATTGATTTGGATCTTGCAACTTTACTGAATTTATGAGTTCCAACACTTTTTTGGTGGAATCTTTAGGGTTTTCTATATATAATATCCTGTCATCTATAAATAGTTTCTTTTTTTAAATATTTTTTTAATGTTTTATTTATTTCTGAGAGAGAAAGAGAGAGTGTGTGTGAGCAGGGGAGGGCCAGAGAGAGGGAAATACGAATCTGAAACAGGTTCCAAGCTCTGAGCTAGCTGTCAGCACAGAGCCTGACACAGGGCTTGAACCCACGAACTGTGTGGATCATGACCCGAGCTGAAGTTGGATGCTTAACTGAGCCACCCAGCTGCCCCAATAGTAACAGTTTCACTTCTTCCTTTCCAATTTAGATGCCTTTTATTTCTTGTCTAATTGCTCTGGCTAGAATTTCCAAGACGGTGTTGAATAAAAATGGCAAAAGGGGGCATCTTTGTCTTGTTCCTGATCTTAAAGGAAACACTTTCAAGTTTTTATTGTAGAGTTTGTTAGCTGTTGGCTTGTCATAAATGTGGCCATTATTATGTTGGGATATGTTTCCTCTATACCCACTTTGCTGAGAGTTTTTATCATAAATGGGTATTGGAGAGGCACCTGGGTGGCTCAGGTGGTTGAGCATCTGACTTCTGCTCAGGTCATGATTTTGTGGTCTGTGAGTTCAAACTCCGCATGGGGCTCACTGCTGTCAGCCTGTCAGCACAAAGTTTGCTTCAGATCCTCTCTCCCCCTCTCTCTGTCCCTGACCTGCTTGCTCTCTCCCAAAAAATAAATATATTTTTAAAAAAATTAGTAAGTAAAAAGTAATGGATATTGGATTGCAACTTATTCTGAAATATATAAAAGATTGGATGGATGTACAGATGATAAAGCAAATAGAGCAAGCATTAAGTATAGAATGTAACTGGTGGATATACTGATGATCGCTGAACAATTATTTCAAGTGTTTTGTATGCCTGAAGATTTTTGTAATGCTTATAAAAATTATATAGTATATCAGAAGGTGCTAACTATTCTGGCAAAAAATTAAGACATTGAAGGGAGGATAGGGAGTAACTGGGGTGGGGGAATGATCTTAAGATCATTCAGGAAAGCCTCCCTGAGGAGACCTGAGAGCCACACAGAGACCTTGGGTAAAAATGCTCCGGGCAAAGGGAAGAGGAAGTACTGAAAGGCCCTGGGGCACAAGTGTATCCAATTCTGGAATAGTGAGGAGGCCAGTGTAGCTGAAGCCTAGGGGGCAAAGGTGAGGGTAGGAAGCAGATCCCACAAGCCTCCTGGGCCACTGTTCAGCCTTTGATTTTTGGTCTGAATGAGTAGTGCACAGAATCAGCTGACCCAACTCCCGTGCACTGGAAAGCTGCTGTCAGTGCAGTGGGACCCAAATGAGGCAGCAAAGCCAAAGTGAGGAGACCAGAGGGGAGATGCTGACAGCAGTCAGGCAAGAGATGATGGCGGCTCTGGCCCGAGGGCAGTGGTGGAAGTGGTGAGAACTGATCAGATTTGCGAGATATTTTGAATGTGAACCAGCAGGGTTTGGGCATGGACTGGATATGTGGGAGGTGAAGGAAAGAAAGGAGTCCAAGATAACACAGATGGAGACAGAGAAGATTACAATTGGTGCATATTTTAGGGGAAGAACATGGGTTGATTTGGGGGAAGCTAAATTTTGAGATGTCTGCTAGGCTTTCAAGTAGACATGGAATAGACTAGGCCTTGGATTCCGTCGAGATGCGGAGAGGAGGAAGCAGTGGGAAAGAAACCAGAGCTGGAGGAGGGAGTGTCAGTCCTGCTGATTGGTCAGGTTAAAAGCAAGAGTGAGCACAGACCTTGGAATTTGAGGGATGGGCCCCTCCCCCACCATGGCCTCAGCCTAGGGCTTAATCTGGAGGAGAGATGTAACCATTTTCCCCCAAGGCCATGGCGGAACCTAGTTCTTTGGCTACACTTAGTGGCTCTGATTATACTCTGCTGTAACTTTGTGTTTGTGAGATTTATCCATTTTGACACAGCTCTAGATCAAGAGTCAGCAAACTAAAGCCTCAGGTCAAATCTGTTTTAGCAAATAAAGTTTTAGTGGGACACAACCATGCCCTTTAGGGGTCACAGGCTGCTTCCACGCTCCAACAGAAAGGAGTAGTTGCTGAGGATCACATGGCTTGGAAAGTCTGTCTGGCCTTTTGAAGGGAAATTTTGCTGAGCCCTTCTCTCACCATGTGTTGCTGTTATAAGAATACCCAAGATCTTCAGTAGAACATGTAGGTGGCCCCAATTTTTTGCTGTTTTGAAAATGCTCCAAAAAACATACTTAACTGTGCTCCTTTGAGGTCATATGTTACACAGCAGGTGGAATTCCTGGTTTGTAGGATAAGGGCATCTTCAGTTTTGGTAGATTTTGCCAAATTGTTCTTCAGTGTGGCTGAAAGGTTTTACACTCCCATCAACAGTGTAGAGAGTTCCCATTTTCCCATCTTCCTCTAAAACATGGTATGATGTGTTGTCAGACTTTATGTTAGTTAGCAGTCTTCTGTTGTTTATGGATTCCTCTGCATCTTCTTGCTGTGAGTGGTAGTCATGCTCCTGATGCTGCTTGGGCCGGTGCTCTGGCTGGGACCTCAATACAAGTTTGCCTTGTATTCAGTGACAAAACTCGAAATTTTGTTCCTGGCTTTAAAGGAAATATGCTTACCATTTCACCATAGAGTGTGGTGTTTTACCATTAAGTTATGATGTTTGCTGCAGGTTTGTTTTTTGTTTGGTTGGTCTTATGCTAGGGAGAACTCCCCTCGAAAACCATCTGGATCAATTTTTGGGGGGTATACCACTAGTTACCTTGTCAATTTCTTTTTGAATTAGTCTTAGCAAATTATCTTTTTCTAGAAAATTGTCCATCTAATCTAAGTTAACTTAGATTAAGTTAACTCATCTAAGCTATAACTCTTCTACAAACTGCTTTAGTTGCTTTCCCCCAACCCTGAGTTTTTATGTGTATTCCTCATTTGTAAAAATCTGACTACTTTTCATTTCAATAGGATTTCATCTTTGGGTAAAAAGTTTTTTAGTCCAAAAAAGTTTATATGTCCAAACATTTAGAATTTATTTGGGTCTGGTCTGTGGTCATAGAATGTGGTCTTTATGAAATTTATTTGATACCTGTTGAGATTCAAGTTGGGGCCATTTTTTAAAAATGTTTTTTCTTTTTTTAACAAATAGTTTATTGTCAAGTTGTTTTCCATATAAAACCCAGTGCTCATCCCCACAAGTGCCCTCTTCCATGCACATCTCCCCCTCCCCCTCCCCCCCACACCCATCAGTCCTGTTTGTTCTCAGTATTCAAGAGTCTTTCATGGAAGTTGGGGCCATTTTTTATGTCATTTTTTGGTAAATGTGTGCTTGAAAGTAACAGTATTGGGCTCAGGGTTTCATCAGGATTCATTGATATTATTATCTTTTTAAAAATTCTTCCAAATCTTTTTTTTCTTAGTTTATTGTCAAGTTGGTTTCCATAGAACACCCAGTGCTCATCCCAACAAGTGCCCTCCCCCATGCCCATCACCCCCTTTCTCTCCCTCCCCCCCATCAGCCCTCAGTTTGTTCTCAGCATTCGAGAGTCTCTCATGGTTTGCTAATATCTTTCTATATCCTTTTTTGGCTGTTGGGTATATCAGTTACTGAAGGAAGTCTTAAATCTCTCACTATGATAGAAGATCTGGCAATTTCTCCTTGTATCCTATCCCTTTTGTTTTCTACGTGTCCAGCCTTTTAGACCTCTAACTTGTATGTTTTTTGTATCACTTATGTACTAATCTTTTTTTTTTCCTCTTTTTGTCTATGGGCAGTTACACTTGCTATAGTTTTAGTGATCCCTTGTGTCTGAAGTACACACTTTCTGAATTTACAAAGCTTTGTAAATTATATCTTCATCTTGCCCCCCCCCCATATATCAAGCGTCTTAGAACCCTTGAACTGATTACTCTCTAGTCTTGTGGCCTGTGCTCCTTGTTTTGTAACTCCACAGATTAATCATCACTGTTCATGTTCCACTGTTTTTATTTACTTAACATGTTCCCAGTTTACTCACCATTCTTCTACCCTCTTCTCTTTAGAGTTCTGCAAACTCATTACAAAGTGTCAAGATGCTCCTTTTATTTATCCTGCTCTGGATTTTATGTAACGGTCCTGGTCTTTAATCAAGTCTGGAAGCTCTTCCTCACGAACTCCCTCTCCCATTTTTCTCTCTTTTTGGAATTCTGCTAGGACCTGTGGGTCTTCTCACTTCCCCATTCCTATCAATTTCCCCTTTAAAGAGGGTCTATCACCTTGGCTCCCTGGTTGCTTCCTTTCAGTCCTCTAGTTGAGTGACTTATCTTCTATTGTGTCTCATCTACTTCCTTGCTTGATCCTTTCAGGCTTGAATTTCAATAGCTTGTTCAATTCTAGAAATTCCTTTTAAAACCTGTGTTCCTTTTGAGCGTCTTGCTTTTGTTTTAATCCCCCGCCCCTAGCTTTCTTCTTTCTCTAACCATGAGCTCCACGAAGGAGAGGTCTTTGGGTTTACTCGCATCATCACCCTCAGCGCCTCACACCGTAGCTTGAAGGGAACGGACTCCGAGTGCGCTGTGGGATGACTTAGCACCAGTGGGAACAGAAAATGCTGAGTACCGGACTGGCCCGCACGCTCCCCCGCTGACAGAGGTGGAGTCAGCCTGCTCAACCGCCCGCAGGCTTGCCAGCCTCTGCGTCCCGGCCTCGGGGAGAAGGGCCAGCAGCTCATGACGTCACAGGACTGTGACGCGGCCTGGAAGCCCCGCCCCTCCGCGGCGCTGGCCGGGAGTCCAGCTCTCTGCGCCATGACGTCAGGAGTCCAGGCGGGCGGGTTTTGCGTCGGCCCAATGGGAGCGGTGCGCCGGCCTCCCCTTTAAGGAATGTTGTGACCTGACGTCACCCGGGCGAGTTACCTCTCCGAGCCACAGCCGCCAGGCTCAGCTCGAGCCCCGGAGCCCTTGAGCGCAAGGCGCGGAGCCCCTGAATCTCAGCCAGAGCCCCAAGCCGCGCGCCCCGGAGCCCCGGCCTGCGCGCCCCGCCGGGCCCGAGCGATGCCCTCAGACCGGCCTTTCAAGCAGCGGCGGACCTTCGGTGAGGCCCAGCGGGCGGTCCGCGGACCCGGGGCGGAGGCGCCGGGTTGGGGGACGCGACTGACCCTGACTGCCGCAGGCGACGTCAGCCCTGTGACGTCAGACTCAGGCTGGACCCCCTGGGCCGGGAGGCAGGTTCAGGCCTGGGCTGGGGCCTCGCCTCCCAGTCCAGCTAGTGCCAGGCCCTGGGGCCTGACGGCCCTGGGGGCGGGGCCGGCAACAGGCAAGGCGAATGGCGAGCGGGATCTTTCTGCCTTACTGCCTGCCTCCTGTCCGCAGCCGACCGCTGTAAGGAGGTGCAGCAGATCCGCGACCAGCACCCCAGCAAGATCCCGGTGAGTCCCACCGCCCCCTCCCATCCCTGTGGCTCCAGACCCCGCCTGGCTCACGCATCCCTGCCCCACCCCTAGGTGATCATCGAGCGCTACAAGGGTGAGAAGCAGCTGCCTGTCTTGGACAAGACCAAGTTCCTGGTCCCAGACCATGTCAACATGAGCGAGTTGGTCAAGATCATCCGGTGCGTGGGCAGCAGCAGTCAGAAGGGGCTTGGGGCCTTCTGGGGAAGGGCAGGACTTGGGCCCCGGCTTTGGATCCCTGTCCTAGGGAGGTTGGGTACAAGGTCAGGGCTGGGTTCATGGTCAGGTCAGAAGTGAGTGCCTATAGCCAGGGCTGGAATGGGTGTGGAACAGACTCAATCATTGGGAAAGGGAGTGAGGGGGGTGGTCAGAGCTCCACCCACTCAGGAGCCAGGCCCCTCACAATTGACCTGACCTTCTGCCACCCCAGGCGCCGCCTGCAGCTGAACCCCACTCAGGCCTTCTTCCTGCTGGTGAACCAGCACAGCATGGTGAGCGTTTCTACACCCATCGCGGACATCTACGAGCAGGAGAAGGATGACGATGGCTTCCTCTACATGGTCTACGCCTCCCAGGAAACCTTCGGCTTCTGAGCCAGCAGTAGGGGGGGGTTGGTTGGCCTGGGAGTGGGGGGGCCCTGCCAGGCTCTACTGAGGGAGCGCCTGGCTCCTGAACTTAACTGTTTCTGCCCTGGGACGGCTGGGCAGGGATGCTGCCACCTAGTCTTGGGGCACCAACCGCACCTACTCTGTCCCGGGTGGGTCCTGGGCCAGTCATTGTTAGGGTTGCCCCTTTGGGTGCTGGCTGGGATGGGGGAGGGTAGGGAAGAGCTCCCAGCACCCCTGCTCGCTGTGGTTTGTCCTTTTTTTTTTTAGGCCCCTGCCCATCTTCCCCTCCCTTACCTGAGGCGCTGCCTCCCTGCCTGGACCTGCCCACCCCTGAAGGACTGGCCCCTGGCTCACCTGGTCTTGACATGGTGTATGGATCTGTGGCACTGTCCCTCTGCAGAATAAAGATTGCTCAGGCCTGCCTGGCCGTTTGCCTCCAGCTGCTTGGGGAATGGTGGGTGGGGGCTGGGGGGGGGGGTTGGAAAGCACTGTCCCATACCAGTCTCAGCTCCCCAGGGCACAGACTTGTGTGCTATGGACTTGGGGCTCATTCTAGAAACCCACATTGGTGTGGTACAGTAGTGGTAGGGGCCAAGCCCACCCCTTCCAGGAGTGCAGTGTGGGCCCAGGATCGATTTCTTTGTAACAAAAAGAAAAATTTATTAAGTAGCCACAACCTAACAAACCCTGCTCACCTACTTCTCCCCCTTTCCAGCCTCGGAGGGGACACCCTGGTGTGCAGAGCCACGAAGTGGGGGTCCAAGTGGAGGAGTTCCTGGCTACTCCCCCTTGGCCTTGCAGTTAAGCCATGGCTCCCCGCTGGTGCCAGAGATTTGTAGCCCTGGACTCGAACCTCATCTGCCAGAGGCCTCCTCTGGTGGCAACTCTGGCTAGAGGGCTTGGCCCAGCTTCTGGCCCTTATATCCCCTGAAATCCATGCAGCCCTGTGTCCAGCCAGGCCTACTTAAGCACAAGCATGGCCTCTGTGCCGTCCTTGGCAGTCAAGTAGAGACCGTGTGTGAGGTAGTACTCCCGCCGCAGGAAGGCATAGAAGTAATCAGAGATGAGCAGGATCTGTGGGGAGAAAGAAGGTATGAGAAGCTGTGAGGAACCTCCCCCAGAACCTTGGGTCTCTGAGGGGGTAGACAGGTGTTGGGGGGGGGGATTCCCTGTGTAGGAACTCCTACCTCAAGGCCTACAATTGACCCCACAAGGTCTTGCACTTCAGAAGCTGCCTGTACTGCCCCTCCCCACCCCTGAGCCACGCCACGTTCAAGCCACCTTCCTAGGCCCTGGCGTCTGCCTTCCAAAATATACCTCTGCAGCCAGTGGCCATTGCGACCTCACCTCCTGGGTGCCCACAGGCTCCTCCATGGTATAGCTGGGCCCCCAGCCAAAGCTGCTGCTCCCACTGTAAACTCATACCCCCATCTTCCCTCCAGATGCTTAGGCCATAGAATCACCTGATACTTCTCCTCCTGGACACCAAGCCACTAAGTCCTGACAGTTTTATCTCCCAAACTCTCAGATCCACTCATTTCTACCTGTCCTTACAGCTACCACCCTAGACAAAGCCACTGTCATCTAAACAGCAGTCTCTGCTCTAGGCTACCTGGTCTCAAGCCCCCTGACCCTACCCGTCCATTCTCCCTCGCAGCCAGAGTTTGCTTTTCAAAATAAATCTAGTCCTATCATTTCCCAGCTAAAAGTCCTCCAAAGGCTTCCTTGAGCTCCTAGGATGAAGATCAGACTCTTTTAGGGGCTCTGACCCCTTGTGCCTGGTCCCTGCCCCATGTGTACTGCTCACCCTCTCACCTGCTCCACCTCACTCAGCTCCAGCAACACAGGCCTCTTTTGCTGCAGGATCTCTGCTGTTTCCTCTGCCTGAAATGTTGTCTTTCCTTTCATCCAGCCAACATCTGCTTACCCTTCAGTTCTCAGGAAAGCTCACTTCCTTAGAGAAGCTCTCCCATCCCCCCAGATTGGGTCTTGGCCCCATTAACCTCTACTTGGTAACACAAACTCATCCAAATTGCAGTCTTTCTTTCATCTGTGTGACTGCATGATGACTGTGGCTCCCCAGGACTGCACAGGGTCCTCAAGGCCTTCTGCCACTATGGTATCCATGACCAGCTCAGTCGGCCTTTCCTGGATGGGCCACAGAATCAAAAGGGCCCCAAAGTTCAGTACCATCCCCCTCACAGAGGCCCAGAGAGGCACAAGGACTTGTGCTGTTTTACAGTCCCATCCATCCAAAGACTCCCAGTGCCTGCGGCAGGAGACAGAGCCCTGCCCCATGGCAGGGTGTGGAGAGAGGGGTTCACAACCCCAGTTCTCAGCCACTTAGAAGCCTCTTAGATCATCAGCATCAACCACCTGTTGGCACAGATGGGAGATGGAAGCCCAGTGGAGGGGGAACACTCCGGCTTAGAGCAGGTCAGAGGTTGAGCTGAGCCTGGCATCTTAGCCTCTGTTCTCTGGAGACCCCTGTCCTGGGCAGGAAGAACAACATGGAGGGTCCTGAAGAAGAGCTGAGGATCTATACTAGTGCTGGCCTCAGAACAAGGTCCTACCTTTGTAGCACCAGAGGAACCCATCTGGAAGGCTGATGGTCCCCACCTTATAGACGAGGAAACAGAGGCACAAAAGGTTCAACAGTTGGCCTAAGACTACACATGAGATCTGGCCTAGTGGCCATGACCCTGTAGCAAGGTGATGCACCTGGGGCCCAGTCTGCCACAGGGCAGAGAACTCACAGCTGAGGTTATCAGTGGAGCAGACAGTCCAGGGAGCCCCCAGCGCCTTGCCCCACAGCTGCCAGTGGTGGGCAGTTACCACAGCAAAGGCTGACCTCACATACTGCAGCCCCTTTCTCACCTAGGCCCAAGGTGCCCAGTCTAGAGCAGTGGTTAAGCTGGGAGCCAGATCTGATGAGGATCAAATGCAAAGTCACAATTAACAACAAAACAAATGGACCAACTCCAGTGTCACAAAAAATCAGCACAAGGATTAGAAAGTCAGAATACTAGGTATTAGGTTGAACCATATGAAATGTCCATGTTTGTAGATCAAAAATGGTTGAATATTGTTAAGTTCACATAGTTTAATATAAAGGGAAAAAATAGAGTATGCATGTTATTTACAAGTAACAAAACAAATAACTAAGGCCTTAGGGAACCATTCTTTTTCCTTATAATCCTTAACATTGTAAATTATGTATATGTATGATGTCGATTAAAGAAATCAGTTAAAAGCAACCAGCCAATAAATGACTGAATAAATAAATAAATGAGAGAGAACTGCTTTTGGAATCCTTACAGAAGAATTCCCAACAACATACCTCATCCAGGAGGTAGAACTTAGTTCTTGCCTACTCCCCACCCTCTGCCCCCAAGGGTGGGATAGACAAGGTAACTCACTTCCAAAGAACAGAGCAGGGGAAGAGAAAATAGTAATTCTACACTAGAGAAGCCTGCAAACACTGTCTTGAACAAATGAAGGGTAACATCGTCATGAAATCAGGTGGCTAGTATGTACCGCCTGAGCATTCCAAAAGTCCAAACCCCCAACTTATGATAAGAAAAGCATCAGATAAACCCAAAGTTGGGACACTCTATAGGATACTTAGCCAATGCATTTCAAGACTGTCCAGGTCACGAGAACTTAGGAAAGACAGAGGAAGCAGGCAGAGGACATGGGGGAGACAGGACACTTTAACGTGGTCCCCTGGCTTGGATCCTGGGTGTGGAGCATAGGGGAACTTTCTGTATCTTAAGTTATTCTAGGATTTAAAAGTTTATTTTAAAAAAGCAATGTATTAGCTTCTGCACAGCCAAGGAAACAACCCAGAAAATTAATAGGCAACCAACGGAATGGGAAAAGATAGTTGCAAATGACATATCAGATAAAGGGTTAATATCCAGAATATATAAGGAACTCACCAAACTACACGCCCAAAACACAAACAATCCAGTGAAGAAATGGGCAGAAGACAGGAACAGACACTTCTCCAAAGAGGACATCCAGATGGTCAACAGACACATGAAATGATGCTCAGCATCGCTCCTCATCAGGGAAATACAAATCAAAACCACACTGAGATACCACCTCACGCCAGTCAGAGTGGCTAAAATGAGCCAATCAGAGAACTCTAGATGCTGGCGAGGATGTGGAGAAACGGGCACCCTCCTACACTGTTGGTGGGAATGTAAACTGGTACAGCCCCTCTGGAAAACAGTGTGGAGGTTCCTAAGGAAACTAACAGTAGAACTCCCCTATGACCCAGCAATAGCACTGCTAGGAATTTACCCAAGGGATACAGAAATGCTGATGCATAGGAGCACATGTACCCCAATGTTCATAGCAGCACTCTCCACAATAGCTAAAACATGGAAAGAGCCTAAGTGTCCATTCACGGACAAATGGATCAAGAAGATGTAGTTTATCTATACCATGGAATACTACATGGCAACGAGAAACAATGAAATCTGGACATGTGTAGCAACATGGATGGACCTTGAGGGTGTTATGCTGAGCGAAATAAGTCAGGCAGAGAAGGACAAATATCATATGTGTGCACGTATAGGAGGATTAGGAGGAACTTGATAGAGGACCAAGGGGGAGAAGAAGGGCGGAAATGGTGGGGGAAAGGGAGAGAGGCAAACCATGAGAGACTCTTGAATGCTGACAAAAACTGAGGACTGATGGATGTGGGGGGAGGGGGGATGGGCATGGAGGAGGACACTTGTGGGGATGAGCACTGAGTGTTATGTGGAAACTAATTTGACAATAAACTATTTGTAAAAAAAAAAAAAAGAGCAATGTATTATTTGCAGCTATATAAATGAACCTCAAAAATATTTTGTTGCTATGACATATCAGATAAAGGGTTGATATCCAGAATCTACAAGGAACTCACCAAACTACACGCCCAAAAACAAACAACCCAGTGAAGAAATGGGCAGAAGATATGAACAGACACTTCTCCAAAGAGGACATCCAGATGGCCAACAGACACATGAAACGATGCTCAGCATCCCTCCTCATCAGGGAAATACAAATCAAAACCACACTGAGATACCACCTCACGCCAGTCAGAGGCTAAAATGAGCCAGTCAGAGAACTCTAGATGCTGGCGAGGATGTGGAGAAACGGGCACCCTCCTACACTGTTGGTGGGAATGTAAACTGGGTGCAGCCCCTCTGGAAAACAGTGTGGAGGTTCCTCAGGAAACTAACAATAGAACTCCCCTATGACCCAGCAATAGCACTGTTAGGAATTTACCCAAGGGATACAGAAATGCTGAGGCATAGGAGCACATAGACCCCAATGTTCATAGCAGCACTCTCCACAATAGCTAAAACCTGGAAAGAGCCTAAGTGTCCATCAACAGATGAATGGATCAAGAAGATGTGGTTTATCTATAAATATCTATATTAAATTATCTAATATAAATTATCTATAAGTATCTATAAATACTACATGGCAATGAGAAACAATGAAATCTGGCCATGTGTAGCAACATGGATGGACCTTGAGGGTGTTATGCTGAGCGAAATAAGTCAGGCAGAGAAAGACAAATGTCATATGTGTGCACGTATAGGAGGATTAGGAGGAACTTAACAGAGGACCAAGGGGGAGAAGAAGGGCGGAAATGGTGGGGGAAAGGGGGAGAGACAAACCATGAGAGACTCTTGAATGCTGACAAAAACTGAGGACTGGTGGATGTTGGGGGGAGGAGGGGTGGGCATGGAGGAGGGCACTTGTGGGGATGAGCACTGGGTGTTATGTGGAAACTAATTTGACAATAAACTATTTGTAAAAAAAAAAAAAAATATTTTCATAAAAAAAAAAAATATTTTGTTGCTGGGGTGCCTGAGTTAAGTGTCCAACTCTTGATTTCAGTTTAGGTCATGATCTCACAGTTCGTGGGACTGAGCCCTGATTGAGCTCTGAGCTGACAGCGCAGAACCTGCCTGGGATTTTCTCTCTCCCTCTCTCTTTTCTTTCCCCACTCACGCATGTATGTGCATGTTCTCTCTCAAAATAAATAAAATTTTTGCTGACTGAAAGGCAGCTTCAGAAAATGTACATGTTAAGATTTGTGTTTTTCATCTTATAAAAATTTCATATAAGAAAAATGTAAGTACTGACTCTGGTTAATAATATACATGCTAAGGTATTTAGCAGTAAATGTATTGATATCTATACTTTGTGTGTTTTTTTTAATTTAAATCTAAATTAGTTAGCATATAGTATAATAATGATTAAAATAAGGGACTGAGGAATGGATTATTTGTGATCACAAAAGTATAGTAAAATGTTAATGGTAGAGTCTAGGTGGTAGGTATAGGGGTGTTTAATGTTAAATCTTTCAAGTTTGCTGTGTCTGTGAAAATTTTCATGATAAAGTGTCAGGGGAAGGTGGTATGGAAGGAAGAGTCCTGTGTGCTGGCTTGGTCTGTCTGGAACCAAAGGTCAGTGTTCCTGATTGGGTGCCCTGCCCCTGGCCCACAGGGAAGGCATCTTGGGGTCACCAGGCTGGCCTGGAGGCTTGGCTCTTCCAGAGAGATGCCTTCCCTGACACAACCTCCCTCTTCTGACCTTGGGGCTTTCTTTCCATCTGGGCTGAGAAGCAGGGATTTCAGGCCCTGGGATTCAGGCAACACAGCAGCTACAGACCCAGAGCCCCTTTGCCCAGTCCAGACAGAGGAAGTTGGGTGAGGAACAGAGGCAATAGCATGGGCAAGTTAGTGGCCATGTGACCCTATGTAAGTCACTTTCCCAAACCTAAGCTGCATTTTCCTCATCTATAAAGCCAGTGATAAAACTAGTTTACTCACGATGGTGATTCCCCCAGTCCTTGCTTTGTCCCTGTGTGTTGTCAGAGACCTGAAGAACAGCCCATTCTTTGTTTTTTATTTTAAGACGACTCCACGCCCAATGTGGGGCTCGAACACATGACCCTGAGATCTAGGGTCACACACTCTACTGACTGAGCTGGACAGGCACCTGAGCAGCCTATTCTTTAGAGCTGTCCTCGAGACCTGTGGGTGGACCCTTTGGCCTCTCTCTTGCCATCAACCAAATCCTGCTGATCCCCTTCCTCAGACTTCCAACTCAGCCGCCTTTTATCCCTCCCACTGCCACCTCTTTCCAGAAGGCCTCCTGCATCCTCCTGGCCCCTGAGGGATTGCTCTCAGTTTCTGTCTGTCTCCCTCTCACATACACACATGAACGAACCTTTCACTTGTCTGCTCAGAAGCCTGCAGGGCCCCATTCTGCCGCACACCACACCCACATGCCCCGGGAGCCCTGAACACAGCCTGGTCCTGCAAACACTGCATGGCCACACCTCACTGCCTCTGCTCCCACTCAGCCCTTGGGCTGGAATGGCTCTTCCCACCAAGAGCTCCTGCTTATCCCTAGAGAAGAATTATCTGCATCTCCTGCCCCAGAGTCTTCCCTAAATCCATACTCAGTTATATGATCCCTGAGATGAAGTCACTTCCTGTTGGCCTTCCAACCAAATGGGGTGGCATCTGCTCTAGATCTGTGATCTCAGACCCAGCAAAGGGCTGGCACTCTGTGTATGGTTTGCTGGTTCCCCCGCCCCTGGAAGGGCTCAGTCAGACCACATTTTTCTCACTGGCAGCCACGATGGTCCAGCACTATCCTTTGGGACATGATGAAAATTTAATGAGGTAGTTGATAAAAGGATGACCAGGGACAGGGAGGGGCACTTCACAAGTGGAATAAAATGGTTAGAACATGCTCCATTACAAGGTGGGGAAGTGGAGAGATGGAAACCAACAATATTTGGGTAGCTGCTTTGGACCAGGCTCTTTAGTAAAAAAGCATCATTAGGGGGTTAGGGGATGGCAAAATGGGTGAAGAGGAGTGGGAAGCACAGGCTTCCCATCATGGAATGAAAAGTCCAGGGGATGAAAGGTATAGCACAGGGACTAGTCAATGGTGCTGTAATAGCACTGTGTGAGGACAGCTCAGAGCCTGGAGCCTGTTTTGGATTCTGTGTCTCCCTCTCTCTGCCCCTCCCCCACTCGCACTCTCTCAAAAATGAATAAATGTTAAAAAAAACTTAAAAACAATTTTTAAAAAATATTTTTATTTATTTCTAAGAGAGAGAGAGAGAGAGAGACAGCATGAGCAGGGGAGGGTCAGAGAGAGAGGGAGTCACAGACTGAAACAGGCTCCAGGCTCTGAGCTGGCAGTCAGCACAGAGCCGACGCGGGGCTCGAACCCACAAACCGCGAGATCATGACCTAAGCGAAAGTCGGACGCTTAACCGACTAAGCCACCCAGGCGCCCCAAAAACAATTTTTAAAAAAAAGCACATCACTGAATTTTCACAACATAGTGGGGTAGGGTTTATAGGCCCCACTCAGAGATAAGCAAACTCCAAGGTCAAGGGTGTTGCCCAAGGTCACATGGCATAAGGTAAGCCTTTGGGCTGCAATGCCAGTCCTGTCTGAGGCTCAAACCCTACTTCTTCCCATCGCCTCCACACCCTCTCCCAGTTAAGGAGTCTGTGGGGGCAAAAGGTCTGTACCTACACATGTGGGTCCTGTTACAGGCCCATGCTGGCCCTTGGTCTACACGAACACTCCTGATGAGGTTGTGCTCCTAGACCCCAGTCCTGTCACTTAACCAAGAAGAGAAAGTTTTTTGGGAAAAGGCAAAATAAGTATCAGAGACATCCGAGCCAGGGAAGGCTATTATCTCTGTGCATCTAGAAGCTGTGGGACTCATAACGGCAGCCTTGGCCAACACCGGCACCTAGGCTGCAGACTCCCAGAGAAGCACCTGCTGTCACACCAGGCATGTCCCAATTCCCCAGGTCTCCTGCGTAGGCTGGAGATGCTGACACTAGACAGTCAACCTGCACCTGGGGGAGCTCACATGGTCAATACCATCAACAATCAAAACACAGCATCTGCTGTCTGTGCTGCCTGGGGTCCAGGAACGTGAGAGTCAGAAGGGTCAAAGGCCTACTCGTGGAGGCGGACGGGGCTTTGGTGTGACCCAACCCAGGCCTGAGTGGATACATGTGGGAGGTGATGGCAGAAAAACTGAGCTCCACCCTCTAGCTCTAAAGACACAAAATAACCAGAAAGTCACTGGACCTTGGTCTCAGGGTCTAGAAGGCCACAACGTAAAACCAAAGCTAGTATGATCACAATTGTAATATAGACAGCTCTTTTCAGTTCACAAAGCTTTCCCCACCCAACCCCATACTGAGTCCTCACAGCCACCCTTCTTCTAGGCAGAGAAACAGAGGCCGCTATCACCTCTTACCAGGTTTAAACAGCCTCCTCCCTAGTCTCCAGATTCCAGCTCACACCTCTCACTCCTTCCCCTCCTGGCACGGTGAGGTTTTCTAAACAAAGACGGGATCACAATTATCCTCAGCCTAAAACCACGGACTCAGCCCAGTGCTCAGCATACCGGGGATCCCGCCCTCTGGCAGTGTAGCCAGCCCCGCAGAATTGCCTTCCACACCCCCTCACTCGTGCTCTCCCAGGTCTCACCACCCAGAGCCAGGTTTGCGCCTACCCGTCCCTGGGAACACCACATATAGGCTGCCTCCCCACAGGAGCTTCCTTACCGCCTCAGCTCTGAGCTCCGCAGCCTCTTTAAGCCTATCCACAGCACCACCCGGCTGCCCTGCCCCTGCCTGGCTCCTTTTCTTTCTCTCCCACAGACTGTGGGCTCTAAGGAGGCAGGGCTGTGTCTCATTTGCACTCTGCTAGCAGAGTGCCTGGCACATAGCAAATGCCCAATATATATAAATAAATTAATTAGGCCCAAGGACTTATGTGATCTGCCTAAGGCCAGCGAGCCATGACAGAGGGGCTGGGAGTCACCATGGAGGCCGGACCTCTAAACCCAGGCTTTCTGCTGGCCTTGTCCCCCTATATTTAGCTCAGGCTTTTCCTGTCACTCTGGCTGTTAGGAGGAGAGAAGGCAGGGAAAGGCCTGAGAGAGCCTCGCTTGGGATGCTGAGCACAGAGTTTGAAGATAGGAGGGATGAAGGAATGAACATCCAGCAAAATACCACCTGGGAGGAGAGCAAAGTAAACATGCACACTGAGCTGGATGATGGCAAGAGCTCCAGCCTAGGCCGCAGGCCCCTCATGTCGGGAGGAAGACCTCTTCTCACACACATACCCCGGACCTTGTAGTCAGGACCACACACAAACCATGGGATTAAATCTGAAATGGGCCCCAGCTATCCACAAATGGGGGCTATGAACACTCAACCACTGATGATCTGCCCAACATGTCCCTAGACATTCGTTTCCTCATTGTCCCATTCCCCAGAATGACATGCCAGACAAACTGAAAGGTAATTCCAGGAGATGGGACTGTGGTTTCATTGGTCTTGGAGTAAATAACCCAGTCCTGAACAGGACCCAACATGCCAGAGGGCTAGTAACAGGACCCTGGGGCTCCAGGCCTCCTTGGAGACAGCAGAATGGCTAAGGCAGGGCCAGCCTAGCATCTACAGGGTCTACATTACAAGGAGAAGGTTTGGAGCCAGCACTCCATGGTGAGGAGGCAGCAGTTCATGGCCCTGCCGGGACAACCTCTGGACACTGGGGAACCTATTTGGACACGGACAAAGAACAGGAGTGGGGCTCTCAGGGTCAGCCACACAGGGTCTGGCTATGACCCCCTAGGAATCCAACAGGACCTGCCACAGGCCCAGCTTTGTCCTCAACAGATACTAGAACTGGGAGCTTAGGGTGCACAGGATTATATGGGATCACTGGGCATAAAATGTGGTTTTGGATTCCAGCTCATTCCATTTATTCATCAATAAACAGTCACTGAATATTCTTGGTGCTGGTGATATGGCTGTGAAGAAGATAGACTTGGAGCTGCCCTCATGGAACCCCCAGTCTAGCAAGAGGACATGATAAATGAGCATAAATAAACACACTCCTCAGAGCTTGGGGACTTCCAAGCTTCTGCTTGGTCATTTGTACTACTGCCTCCCTCAAAGGGCAGTTATGAGGATTAAGTGAATTCCTCATTATACAAGAACAAAGAAAAGCTTAAGGAGCTATCAGGAGGGGAGCAGCTCCATCAAGGAAAAGATCACCAAGATGTTTTATTAAAAGGAAAAAAGTCACACTTTCATCATGATGCCAATAAGAAAAACACACACACACAAATAAAGCTCTTCTCCAGGAGCACATGAGTACATGGGAATGCACAGGGAAAGGTCCAGAAGGCCACATAAGCAAATGATCCAGAAGATTAGAGGGATCATATGGGCCTGGCTCCTAGTAGGCACTCTTTCAACATAAGCCACTATTAGTTATAATTTTAGGGAAAGATTTCTTTATGTTTCCTGTTTTTAAAATGAATTGGGGTGAGTTGGATGTTTTATCTTACTCTTTTAAAAAAGCTAAGTTTAGGGACACCTGGGTGGCTCAGTCGGTTGAGCGTCCAACTTCAGCTTAGGTCATGATCTCACGGTTCGTGGGTTTGAGCCTCACATAGGGCTCTGGGCTGACAGCTAGCTCAGCGCCTGGAGCCTGTCTTTGGATTCTGTGTCTCCCTCTCTCTCTAACCCTCCCCTGCTCATGCTGTCTCTCTCTCTCAAAAATAAATAAAACATTAAAAAAAAAAAAGCGAAGTTTAAACACATTACTTTTTGTTTATATATAACCCTTGATGCCTTTTTTTCTTCTGCTGGCTGCTGACTTGCAGAAGAGGAGTTAAAAAAAAAAAAAAAGAAAAAACAGAAGAAGTTTGTTTGGTCTGAATGTTTCCCTGGGAATTTGCTCTGGGGATTTGAAAAGCGGGTCACCAGTGCTACTTTTCATGTTAACATAGGATCATGGTAATAGGACCTACACATGCCCAAACCTCTAAACACTCAGGGAGGCTGGGTTGTCATCCCTGGTTTTAGGAACACTGCAACCCAGTAAGTCAGTCAGAGAAAGACAAATATCATATGACTTCACTCATGTGTGGAACTTAAGATAGAAAACAGATGAACATAAAGGAAGGGAAGCAAAAATAATATAAAAACAGAGGAAGACAATCATAAGCGATTCTGAAGTACAGAGAACAAACAGGTTGCTGGTGGGGTGGTGGTGGGGGCTTGGCTAAATGGGCAAGGGGCACTAGGGAGGGTACTTGTTGGGATGAGCACTGGGTGTTATATGTAAGTGATGAATCCTTAAATTTGACTCCTGAAACCATTATTACACTGTATGTTAACTTGGATTCAAATTAAGAAAAATTTAAAAAAATTAAAAACTAAATAAAAAGTTTTCTGCCCATAAAAAAAAAAAAAAAGAATACTGCAACCCAGAGAAGTCAATTGCTGAATATCATATCATGAGGAAGTAGAAGACCTCAACCAACCAATCTATCTCAATCTTTTCTCCTCCCTTGTCTTTCTTGCACATGTGCATGAGTGTGCGCACACACACACACAGACAGACATGCCCTATGGATGTTTTACTGTTGTCATTTCCTGGTTACTGACTCTGAGGCACAATTATAATTAATTAACAAATGATCCATGCCACATCCTGAAAAATACTGAATGGCCCCAAGGAGAAAGGATGGAGCCTAAGTCACTGGTTTATCTACCAGTGTAACTAAGAATTTACCAATATATATTGTTGTATAACAGAGTGTGGCACTGACCAACTCAAACAAAGCAGGACTTAAAATCTGTGGGTCAAGGTGCTCTCTGCATTCAGCAGTGATGGACTGGGCTCCTGATGCCTGCTGAAAATCCATACTCCTCTCTTTCCAGGACAGCTTGCTTTCCAGGTCTTGCCCGGGGAGGGGAGGGAAGGGGAGAGAAAGGATCAAGGAATTTTAAGACATCATTCCAGCTAGAAGAGCTGAAAAAAGCCAGCTGTGGGTGTCCCCAAATGCCATACATCTCAGTGACAGCACTGACTGTAGGTCAGATGGAAGTGGGTCTGGCTTGAGCTGTGGAGGACGTAGGTAGGGGCTTTACCAGCCACAGAGACCAGGGTCTGGCAGAAGCTGGAGAAGGGTTAGGGACAGAGCTGTGAGTCACTAACCTCAGCCAGGGGGATGACCTGGCCGCCAGCCTGCCCACTTCCCAGACCTTACACTCTCCACGTGTGAAAGGCCCAGCTGATACTCCTTGCTCCCCAGCGCGTTCCCTGACCACTCACGGCAACAAAGGTTCCCTCTAGATTTCTCCAGTGGTTACTCTGCATACTTGGCCATTAATCACACCATGTTCTCCCTGGCTATCTCTGTTTCATTCATTCATTCAACAAGTGCTTGCTCAACAAAGCTGGTAGTTGGGGACCCTGAAGTGGGAAGGACAGTCAGCAAGAAGCTTGCATGCTAGAAGGGGAGGCAGAGAGAGAAACCAGTGAGCAATACAAAAGTTACAAATTGGGATAAGTGCTTGGAAGAAACAAACAGAGGGCTAAGAAGGAGATAGTGAGGCAAGGGAATCTTGTGGAAGGCCTTTTTAAGGAGTGGACACTCAACAGTTGACTGAAATTCTAAATGTCTCGTATTTGTCCTCTGTGGCTCCCAAACAGCCTGAAGGTAGGTGTGTATAACCCTCATGAGGGGCACTCTTCTACCTTAGTCAATGCTCCAGGGCAGGGACAGGATTTGAGTGACTGCCTTGGTGAGTAAGTGCCCCCATGTGACCTGTCCCTTTAGTGATCTGGCAGCAGCAGCCACAAAGCCCAAAGCCAGCAGTCCCAGAAAACACTTGACCCGACAAAGCTGTCTGACTCAGAGCCACAGAGTCCAGACCCAAGATGGCTGAGGATACAGGTGTGCGAATGCCTGCACAAACTGCCAGCTTATGGGCACTACAGACCACAGCTAGGGGCCACAGAGGTTGGTATGACCTGTCTGAAGGGCAACGTGGCAATATCTGCCAAAATGCACAATGCAGAGGTCTTCTGACCCAGTAAATTCCCCCACCTGGAGTCCATCTTAAGAAAATGCTATATAAGAGGCACCTGGGTGGGTCTGTTGGTTAAGCAGCCGACTTCGACTCAAACCATGATCTCCTGGTTCATGAGTTCCAGTCCCGCATCAGGTTCTGTGCTGACTGTGCAGAGCCTGCTTGGGATTCTTGCTCATTTCTCTCTCTGCCCCTCCCCTACTGGCACTTTCTCTCCCTCTCTCAAAATAAAAAAACATCTTTAAAAAAAAAGAAAAAAAAAAAACCCACTATATGAGATTCAATGAAAGGATGCCCAAGGCATTTATAGCATTTATTCTGCATTTATAGTAGAACCACCAGAAGCAACCTCAATGTCTGTCAGCAGGGGCCTATCCAGTCAAATAAAGTTCCTCCCACCCACAGACTCTTGAAAACATTATCAAGAGTAGATCGCCAAGTGAAAAACTGCAAGTCAGTTTCTCCTCCTAGAGTTAGGTACC
This sequence comes from Proteles cristata cristata, assembly GCA_017311185.1. NCBI lineage: Eukaryota > Metazoa > Chordata > Mammalia > Carnivora > Hyaenidae > Proteles > Proteles cristata. The sequence goes on from JAESUZ010003725.1 coordinate 506,313, forward strand.
CATTTCTTCATATAAACCAAAGAGCTCTCTATGTGTGCACACATACTGAGAGCTGTCTGTAAAGGCACAAACAATGTCTGCAAAGATGCATCAAACTGATCCCAAACCTACCCTGGGGTGGGAAGAGATGGGGGCCCTGATGGAACTTTACGTTTTGTTTCATAAACTTCTATTTTGTTTGCTTTCTCTGCCCAGCAATGAATTCATGTGTTACTTGTGTGACTAAAAGCACATTTTAAAAAGAGACTAAAATAAAGAGGTAAAAGAAAATGCCAAGAGCTCAGCCTGATTTTTCTCCATAGCTCAGCCACTAGCACACCGCTTTCATTCCCAACCCCAGCACCGTTTTCTAATCATTCAGTCTCTCCTGCCTTAGAAGGCACTTGGGCACTTACAAACATCCCCCATGCCATTTACAGAGACCCTTCCCTCATAAAGGCAGCCGGCGGGGGGTGGGGGGAAGCTGTTATCGGGCAAGTTCCACAAATACTTCATAATCACTGCAACGTATTCCCGACCCACACCTGACACTTAGGCCCTGATGACAAGCTGTGGACTATTTCAGTGGAGCTTGCCAAGCCCCACAGAGGCCCAGGGCAAGCCCAATGCCCTTACATGCCAGCCATCACTTTCAAAGGATAATTAAGGGATTTCAGCAAGACACAAGGGCCAGAACAACCTTTTGGATTTCCTCGATGCATTAAGTTGAATCCTGCAGATTTTTGTTTGCACAGGACACAGGAGGTGCTGAGCACCTACCATGAGCAACCTGTGTGCAACAGGCCGAACAGACCCTCTGGCATGGTCCCACCGGGGCTACAGAGCCCGCTCTCTTCCTGCTGTTCACAAACCAAGAAAAATAGCTGGGCTGGACGTTAATTGTCCAGAAATGTCCGTGCAGGAAATACCAGACTCATCACTCACTGCAAAAGCCCAAACTCCTCCCTCCTTCTTTCCCAGCAGCTAACCCTGGAGGCAAGGATCTCCTTGGGGACTCTTCACTGGCATCATTAGTCTCTCCAGCTAGCCCGGCTTCCCATCCAGCCCATTGTGTACAGGAAATGCCTGGCTGCACCAACAGCCATTGAAATGGTAAATGGCACAACCAATTTTCCTAAAACCGCACAGAGCTAACCTAAAGGAACTTCAGAAAAGTTTGCTAGACCACCTGTAACAGAGTCTCTGAGAAAGCTAATTAAAAATACAAACTCCTGATGCTGTTTTCCACATCTATTGACTCAACATTCTTGGGAATGGGATCAGAGAATGTTTTGTGCTTGTTTTTTTAACAATCAAAGCTATGTAATTGCGACAGTCACAACATAACCATGGGATTTAAAACACTAACAGGGAATCTGCATTCTTAACCACCCCCACCCCTGATTCTGAGAACCACTGCCCTATGGCACCAAGGGCTTTCCCTGGGTCGGGGGAGATCAGAGCTCCTAGCTGGTACCGCTCATTCTTGACCCTACAGCCTCCTCACCTACTACTCCCAGCCCCACAATTTGTGTTCCAGACTTACCCAACAGTTAGACTGAACTGTTTCTCATCTTACTGCCTGAAAGTCTCCCCTCCCCCTGCCCTCTCTCCACCACACACACTGCATTCACTACAGTGACATGCAGTCCAGGCACTGTTATAGAAAGAGGGTGGCCTCAGAAAGAGCCTTTCCTGAATTTGGTTCTTGGCTCCTCTGATGACCTTGGGCAAGAGACAATCTGTGTGAGGCTGTGTTGCTATTTGTAAAATAGTGATAACACTAGCTCACAGGCTTGCTGTGAGAATCAATGGGGCAATAGCTTAGCATGGCGCCTAGTAAATACTGCCCAAATTTACCTTTCCCGTTGCTCTCTTTAATCTCTACTGGACCATGAGCTACGTCAGGAGAACTGTGCCCTCACTCATACCCAAACCACCAGTTTGCAGAACTCAGGGCCTTTGTTGAATGTCTGAGGCTACAAAATGAATCCCCATGCAGTGCTCTTACCTGCCCAACGTTGAAGGTCAGTGTGATGGCATAGAAGAAATTAGAGTTGGCACTTCCTGCGTAAATCCAGAGATGCCACAGGACAGGGAAAAGTAGGGAGCAGACAATAATGATGCAGGTGAGGACAAAGATGTTTCTCAGGACTGCAAAGACAGATGGTCACAGTTAACAGAATGCTGATTCTCCTTGGAACCCTTTCTTATGGGAATGGCCCCACAGGATGAAGGGGCCCAGGGAGAGCCCGGGGTAGCTCAAAGGCAGAAATCCTCCCCCAGATCCAGAGGCTCTGGGGTGCCAAGAGGCAAGCCTTAGACCCTTGACTCAATGGTTCCCCATGCCCAAAGCTGGTGTGAAGTCCTAGGTTTGGACCCTGCACCTCCCACTGTGGACCTGGCTGGTTACCAGGTGGCAATGTTGTGAATGCCTCTGGGCACCACAAAGGGGGCATTTCAGCAAGACAATGCCCTTTGCTCCCCCATCTGGGGGTGTCTAAGGGTAATCCCTCCCCTGTCCCCAAGCAGGGTGCTGTCTGTCCATGGGATCATGGACAGCGTGAACCGATGGAGATTAGGGCCCCACGGTGAGTCTCTATGGTGCCACAGACCTGCGTCTTAGGAAAACGCTTTCCATTTTCCTTAACTCCCTTCTTAGGCTGTCTACTTTCAAATGTCCTTCACTCTTCCTTGGAGGATTTGAAAATCTCTTTCAACACCCTCCCTGTCTAATATCACTGCCTCACACTCCCAGAGGGATTGCAGAATCCCACCAGGGAGGAGGCTCTCCCCAAAGCCCCAGGGAGGGCACACCGTGGTGCCGGTGCTGGTAGGCTGGCTGGCAGGCAGAGCACAGCTGGAGGGAAGGAGCAGGACAGTGTGGCCCAAACTTGGCCTCAGAAAGGCAAAGATCTTGGTTAAAATCCCTGCTCTGCCAGCAAGTTTCCCGGAGTCTCAGCTTCCCGAGCTCTACAACAAGGCTAGAATAGGGTCTGCTTCCTAGGAGGGTTACATGAATTAAACAAGATATGTGAAAAACCTGGCACAGATGTATTACTGAGTACTTTCTGGGGCTGCTGTAACAAATCACCAAAACTTAGCAGTTTAAACAATACAGTTTATCTTACAGTTCTGGGTCTCACAGGTCAAAATCAAGGTATGTCGTGCCCACTGGAGACTCCAGGGCAGAAGCCACCCACTTGCCTTTGTAGTGAGGAGGCTGCCTGCGCTTGCCTCACGACCCCTCTTCCTGCTCCACCCAGCAAGGCCAAATAAATCCTTCCTATGCTGCATTACTCGGACCTCCTCTTTTGCTTCCCTCTTCCACTTTTTTTAGCAAACAGACTTTAGTTTTTAGAAGTTTCAGGTTTTCACAGCAAAACTGTGGAAGAGATTTCCCACTCTGGCCTCCCACCTCCAGCTCTTCCCCCTTTATAAGGGCCCTTGCAGATTACACTGGGCCCACCTGGAAAATCCAGGCTAATTTCCCCATCTGAAAATCCTTAACTCTAAGTCCTTTTGCACAAAGTAGTACATTCACACGTTGTGGAAATTATGTGGACATCTTTGTAGGCAAAGGGTATTATTCCGCCTACAACACTGGTTCCCCTCACCTTTTAACTCAATTAGGGGTATCTGACAGGATTATGTGCTATTTTTATTTCTTTCTTTATATTTTATTGTATTTTAAAGAAACTAATAAGTATTATTTAAAATAAACTAGTTAAAAGGACATCTTCAAAAAAACAACCTACTACTGGGTCTGGGTCCCAGCAGGTACTTAATGAACAGAAGCTCCCTTCCCCTCTCTGATCCTGACCTTCAGGAAATCCCTTTCTCCAAGTCAGAGTCTGGGGAGATTTCAGAGATGGAAAGTCTCCTGAACAAGAGTCTGGGTCACTTGTCCCGGCTGTACGGAAACTTGGTGGAGCTGCAATACCAGGGGTTCATGCATCAGAAGGGGGACGGGATTACACATGCAATCCTCAATTCTGGATGCAAAATAAAATCACCCCACCTGGACTAAGTAAATCAGGTGTAATCAGGGTAAGTAACCCGATTTTCACGGGTGGGGCCTATGTATCCATATTAGTCTGTAACCGCTTCTCTGGTGGATCCAATATGCAGCTAGCACTTCTAACCAAGGGGGGACAGCTGCAGACCCTTGGCAAGTAAGAGGTCTGAGCCAGTCTGCGACACACTTCACTGGTCTATGTCACAGTCACAATAATCAGAACAAGGTAGTTCCGAGTTCTTGTTAAAGGCGAATGTTTTGAATTTATGATTGATGCGAAGTGACAGGTGTCTCTTTGTTGCTGGTTGTGGTTGTTAAAAAGTTCTTTCTTGGGGCGCTTGGGTGGCTCAGTTATTTAAGCGTCCGACTCTTGATTTTGGCTGAGGTCATGATCTCATGGTTCGTGAGATCAAGCCTGGCATCCCGCTCTTTGCTGACAGCATAGAGCCTGCTTGGGATTCTGTCTCCCTCTCTCCCTGTCTCTCTCAAAAAAAAAATTTTTTTAAGTCCTTTCTTTTTATGAAATGGGGATGAATGGCTGGCAGTTGACTGTTCTAATGTCTTTAGCAAATAAGTTGGCAACTCTGTCACCAGAGTTAAGATGTTAGTGGTCTGTGAACTCCCATAATTTGGAAACACTGGCATGGAGAGCTTGCAGGGTCCTCTTTTCTGACCTGAGAGTTCCATGACTCTGGGTTTTCAAAGCTGGGAGGGTAAAGCCCTGACTCAAGCCTTCCTGAGGCTGTAGGGAAGCCTCCTCTTTGCTCCCAGAACAAGAAGTCTGGGAAAAGGGATATACGCACTGAGAATTACTATTATTAAACAATGTTACAACCTCAAGACAGAAGAACAAACCTGTTTGCCATTCCTCCACTCCCACATCACTATTTACATTCTTAGTGGTTCTTTCTAATCTCCTGGAAATTATTTTGCTAAAAAAAGTATACACTATTCCTAAAACAAAACTTCTGTGGCCTGACAGCCCAAGTAGGCCTTTTTTCCCTGCCTCTGGCCAATCTGGATTTCAGACAGTGACAAGAAGGTAACAAAGTGCACAGAGACTGGGAAGGCTCCCATGCAGCTCCTGGCTGCAATTACAAACAGCTGCAAAGACACATTCACATGTGCCTGGAGGAACTGTCACCAGCATCCAGTTGGCTTCTGGCCTGTGGTGACCTTTGCGAGAACTGGGAGCTGCTACTCACTCTTGCTGGCTGACAGGCCAAAGGATTAAAGCTGACAGGCCAGAGCACATAGAGCTGGGACCTGGGGCACAGGACAGCTTGTTCCAGGCACCAGGTGTCAGAGATGATCAGGACCTAATGAGATGAAAGGCTCACCATTCCCCAGACTTACTGGGTTAGATGGAATCAGATTCCCCACTACACTCACGGGGTGGCTTATCCAGTCTCTGCCTCTGTTGCTGACAAGCTGAAATTTCAGGTAAGTCACCTTCCCTCTCTGAGCCTCAGTCATTCAGAAATAAAATTCCACTTGAAGAATCCAGTCCAACTGGCAGGAGCACAGAGGGAAACTGGGAGCTTCAAAGTTGCTTATTGTATTCTTATTCTTTATAATTTGGTTTTTTAATCCATATTCTCTTATCTTTATACAACAGTTAATAAAAACAAACACACACACACAAACCTAGGCTTTGCTAACTGGATCTTTCAGCTGGACCACTGGAGGCTAGTACCAGCTCTGCCAGCAGGCTGTTCCCTAACACCGCAATTGCGTGTCTGTATGACTCATCCCAGCCCCAAGCACCACAGAGTCCCAGCGTCTGGGGCCTACACTTTGGGCAGGGCCCACATACCTCGTCTCCTCCCCGGTGGCCAGGACAGGAAAACAAAAGGTGAATGTGTGAGCAGGCATGTTAGCACTGGCAACTAATGTTTAAACTGAACTCTTAAAACCACATTACAAGTCTGAGTACATTCACCCTAGACTCATAGACTTCTCAAAGTCTCCACTCATGAGTCCAAACGACTAGCCTGGAGATGCTCCTGGCTGAATGACTCACAGCTGTCATGGACCAAACAGATACCCTGTGCATGAATATTCTCTGCCACAGTTGCTGGCCATTGGGGTGGGGAGAGGGGTCAGCCCACATTCTGTGCAGGGTCTTCAGTCAAGCTGAACTGTAAACTGTTTGCCTAGCCAGCCAGCAACAGCATTTATTAATAAGATAATCTAGGTTTCTGGGAACCCCATCCTCATTTTCTCTGTGTCAACCCTGGAGGGCAAAAATAGCTTATTTCAAGCTTTGAAAAATATGTTCATTACAATGACCCTGAATGACTCTACCAAGCCTGAAACTTTGATGATGGAACTATGTAGGAAACCCCCACTGCATGATTTCATACTAATTGTAACTGCAGTGCTATTTACATACATTCTTTCTCAAACTTAAAACACCCCTGGAAGATATTCTCCCCATTTGACATTAAAAACCGACCAACTCCTAAAGGTTCGATGAGGGGTGCCTGGGTGGCTCTGTCGGTTAAGCATCTGACTTCGGCTCAGGTCATGATCACACTGTTCGTGGGTTTGAGCCCTGCGTCAGGCTCTGTGCTGACAGCTCAGAGCCTGGAGTCTGTTTCGGATTCTGTGTCTCCCTCTCTCTCTGACCCTCCCCTGCTCACACTGTCTCTCTCTCTCAGAAATAAATAAAACATTAAAAAAAAATCAGAAAGGTTCGATGAATTTCCTAAAAAGAGATCGCTAGTAATGGGAAAGCCAGGATCGAGATTCAAGTCTTTCTGGCTCCAGACTGTGTTCAACAATATGAGATGAAAGATTATTAACCAAGGCGAGAGACAGCTAAGAAAAAAAATGACTCTACTTCTGAGGAAAGAGGATCAATGTCCCCAAGACCCACACTGTCACAAACTGGGGCATGTCCACCTGTTTGGTGGCCTCATGACTTGTCACTGGGCACTCTGCTGAGGGGCACCAGGTTGAGTATGAGCCTGCTGGACTGGGTGATTCTTACCTGCGCAATGAGGACATCATAGGGAGAAAACACTACTTACTCCTCCCAGTCAGGCCGGACTGGTCACTGCCCCACAAACCACCACCTAGAAGAGCAGCGCCTGCCTGGCCCGCCCACTCTGCTGTTTACCTTAGCTCAAAGGCCCAGTATTACAGGTAGGTTTCCTTCTAGCAGCTGGTCAGTTTCACTTCCTGGTTGACACCCAGGCAGCCCCAAACAATAACAAAGATTTCCTTCCTCGGAAGCCTGCCCTCCCCCACTCTTGCTACCTGGCTGTGTACTTACTGCAGGCAAGGAAAATTCCACATCGCCCTTCCCATTTTAGTTTAGAGAATCAAGTGGTGTTGGGCTCTGACACTGCCCAACTGCTAGCTTAAAAACCCATCCGAAAACATCTGCTGAGTTGTATGGGTCAGGTCTGATCCTGGATGCTGGGGACACAGAGGTGAGTGAATCATAAGCCTACCCTCAGGGAGCCCACAAATACTGAAAAGAACCCACCCAGAAGGCTAAAAGCTCAACAGAGGAAAATACTGGGGGCCTAGGAAGCATAACTAGCCACTGTATGTCATCTTCTGAGGGGGGATGGTTACAGCTGTGTAGGTCTTCTGAGCAGGCAGATGACCAGTGTTGCCACAGGTCTTCTAAGAACGTTTACGTGCAGTGCTAGGGAATGAATCAAACACCAAGGTCTAGTGTTCCACTGTCCAATGTGCTAGCTACCTGCCATGTGTGACTTCTTAAATTTAAATACATTTCAGTTAAAAATTCAGTTTCTCTTGGGGCCGCTGGCTGGCTCAGTTGTTAGAGCTTGCAACTCTTGATCTCAGAGCTGTGAGTTCGAGCTCTACACACTGGGTGTAGAGATTATTTTTTAAAAAAAATCTTCAGGGGCGCATAGGTGGCTCAGTTGGTTAAGCATCTGCCTTTGGCTCAGGTCATGATCTCACAATTCATGAATTCGACCCTACATTGGGCTCTGTGCTGATACCTCTGAGCCTGGAGCATTCTTAGGATTCTGTGTCTCCCTCTCTCTGCCCCTCCCCTGCTCACTCTCTCTCTCAAAAATAAACACTAAAGGGGCGCCTGGGTGGCTTAGTCGGTTAAGCGTCTGACTTTCCGACTTTCGCTTAGGTCATGATCTCGCGGTTCGTGGGTTCGAGCCCCGTGTCGGGCTCTGTGCTGACCGCCAGCTCGGAGCCGGGAGCCTGTTTCAGTCTGTGACTCCCTCTCTCTCTGACCCTCCCCTGCTCATGCTGTCTCTCTCTCCTAGAAATAAATAAAACATTTAAAAATAAATAAATAAACACTAAAAATTTTTTTAAATAAATAAAATCTTCAAAAAAATTCAGTTTCTTAGCCATATCAGTGGCTATACTATTGGACTGCAGATACAGGACATTCCCCTCATCACAGAAATGCCTATTGGACAGCACTAGCTATCAGCTCATAGCAAGCCCTTCCACTTACCTGTCATGTAATCTTGAACAAATGGCTCTACCTTTCTGTACCTCATCTTTTTTATCTGCAAAATGGTGTTATTTTCCCTCCAAGGCTGGTGTGAAGATAAAATGACCTAATGCATGTAACACTCCTAGAACCAACAGTGGCCAGGTAGGTATTGAGTACTCAAAATAGGGTAGCTATTTTTATTACCATCACTACCCAGCAGGTACATACTGCCTCATGTCACTCCCTCTCTCCCGGTGCTGTTAGCACAGCAGATGCCAAGCAAATGCCTATCAATCTCTTTTTCCCCGGCTGTTTTATCCAGGGACCAGGCTGACACAAATCTGCCACCATAAGTTTAGAGGTTGGAGTACTCACATCTGTAGAGATGGTTCCACACAGGGAAGAAGGCCATGTAGAGGGCCACGTCCCCCACCGTTGGGTAGGACTTGAAGATGGAGATGATGGCAATCTGGATGAACATGAAGAAGACAGGGTGCTCCCTGGGATGGGGTGAGGCAGGCAGGCAGAGAGGGAGAGATCAGTCAGGGGCCAGGTGCACCCGAGACTCCTGACCCCATCCCTCAAACCCCAAAATACTCTCAAGTGGACTTCAGGCAGGGGCTGGCTTTGCTACCCATAAGACATGGAGCCAGGCAAGTAGCAGAGCAGAAAACCACAGGATCCCAGAGATGCCCAGAGGTGATGAGGAAGGACTAGGAAACACTAGAGAAACAGCCCATTGCCCATCACTCCCCTAGTTCTGGACCTTCACCCCCAGTTCCGGGCCTTCCCCTCCCCAGGAGCCATTGAGGAAGAAAACAAATGAAGTCAGCTTCATTATGGGGCTTTCATGGCTGGTCGTCAGTGTAATCAGCAGCCTCCCTTGCTAGAGGCCCCTCTGACACCCCCACCCCAGGGCAGGAAGTGACTCCTTGCTGATGCTCTTTTTCTCTGACAGTATGGTCAGTGGAGTCTACAGACACTTAACTATGATGAGCTCCTTTCTGGAAAGAGAACTGAGAACTGCAGGCAGCTTTTCAGCGCTTATGGGATGGAACTAGAGTTTTGTTACCTTAAACCAACAATAACAGCCAGTATTTCCTAGACCCTCACACTGTGACAAGTCCTAGGCCCTCTTCTTGTGCTATCACATAGGATCCTCACTACACCTCAGCTACTCCTCGAGGTAGGCAATATCATCACCCATACTTTGCAGATGAGGAAACAGGTTCAGAGAAGGTAAGTGAGTTAGTAAGCAGTCGAACTGTTTATATCCAGAACTCCTGAGCAGCACCAAGACTTTTCTCCTGAGTGCCTAGCATGATCACAGCTCTGGTCAGGAAGGGTGGGGACAGAACTCAATCTCCAGTGTTCTTTCGAGGGCTGACCAAGTGCTATAAGGAAGCCAACAGGAAGATGCCAGATCTACATCCTCCCCAGCTGTACCTAAACAACATGCATGTGGACTACTTCTGCATAGTACCTGGATGCCCAGCTCATAAAGGCTTTCTTCAGAGATTAATGGCAGTCATGTCTTGCAGGTCAAAGGTCAGGGTGACTCAATGGGTGTAAATCTGAGATGTGGACACAAACATGTACACACCCTAAACACTCCAGTAGTTTTACACAACAAATGCTTCAGACTCAGCTTGGCAAGTCTCAGTCCTGTAGGCTCTCAAAGGGTCCAGCTAGCTCAGTGAGCATCTTCCTAAAAACAATCCAAATCACTGGCTATGGGGTTTTTAGGTAGCCGGTAAGAGCTGCATGAAGAGCTTCATGGCCTATGAAAAGGCCAGTGAAAATCCGGTGACAAGAAACATGGAGACCAGAAGCCCCTGCCTTGCTGTCTAGGGAGAGTTGGTCAGAAGGGCCCTGTTCCCACAAAGCTGGCACTTGAAGCAAACACTGCAGGGGCTGGAGAGTCAGTGGAGCTTCAGATCCAGCCACAGGAAGTCAGTAGCAGAGAAAGTCACTTCATATCCTCTGTCCCCACAACCCTGAGGCCCTGTGGTGGGCAGAGGTGGGGGTCACGTGATGGCGCTGCTATTGTCTACCCAGAAGCACCTATAGCCTTTCCCATGCAGACAATGAAAGGTGCTACAGAGTGAGGAAAGGTGTTCCAGGCTCCCAGCTTCTCTTAGCCCAGTGGCTAGGCCTGACCAGAACAAGGGCAGAGACCAGGGATGACAGATAACTGGAGAGCTCGGCTGGGCAAGGCTGCCAGAGTTCCGGAGACTGCCAAGGGTATATCAAGGGAAGGAGGCATGAACTCTGAGCTTTTACAGAATGGGAACCATCTGCATTGGTATACTGGCCATGAAGACTGGCAGGAAGATTAGAACAGAGAACTCAGGCTCTTGAAATCCAAAGTAAACTCTCTTCCAGGTTCCCTGGACCATCAATGTGTATTTGTATGCTTCAGTGCCTGTTTTCCCTGCTCTGATAATAGAACATTTTCCAGGGATCTCTCACAGGAGTTTGGCATGGTGCAAGGGGATGAGTATAGATTGTAGAGACAAACTTTGGTTTCAATCTCAGCTCCACTAATTACTAGCTGTGTGACTCTGGGAAAATCACTCCACTTCTCTGAATGTCCATCTCCTCAACTATAAAATGGGAGTAATGATAATAAAATGATGCCTACTTCTAAGAAGTGCCAGAACAGTTAGGCATAAATACATTTCAGAAAACCTAAAAAAGGCTGGGATGGAGCCAGGCTCAATACATGTTAGCTTTCTTACACTGCAGAAGGGATAAGCCTTAAAGGAAATTGATGAGAAGATTAAACAGAGGTGTAGGTGGCCAACCTCCCAACTAATACATCCTCAGTCCCCACTGTCACTGGGCTATTCGTGGAGGACATCCAATAAGATCCACTTTTTCTAAAGACTCCTTATAATTCCAAACCCTTCCTCTATCAAAATAGTGAGTTAGTTCAGGTGCTCCCTGCAGCCTGCACTCATGTGTGACTCTACTGCTGGCTATGGCTACTGGCACCTGAGGCCATTAAGGGTAGGGTTCCCTGGGCAAAGATGGCATAAACCTGAGAGAGGATGCTTCCAGTTTGAAAGGAGCCTGTAAGACTACAAATGGCTATGTGGACAAAGAAGCAGCACATCCAACCACTTACTTTAGTTTTATGGCTAAGGGGATGGTGTAGAAGAAGACGTTGATCTGAAACACACATACAAAGAAGAGGCTGAAGTGCTCAAACATTTCCGCAAAGAAGTACCAAAAAAGACCAATGTTTGGAGTGAGATCTGGAACAGAAAGTCTGGAATGAAGAAAACAAAGAGGGAAAAAAAACAGAGCCAAATTTTAAATGGTCTGCCTTGATCTGGTTTTCTCCTAAAGATTTTGATCACTCTGGGCAGCTGAAGACTACTTTATCCCCACTGTGATGAGGATGTGAGGGGCCCTCCAATTAATAAGGGGCAGAGAAACAGAATGATAACCCATAACAAGTATCAGCTGAACCAAACTCTGGCATGCATCAAAGATCTGAAATGAGACAGGATTTGGGCTAGAAGTCAAAAGACTAGCCCCTCTTTTACTGCCTAAAATACATATGTTTAAATTTAGGAGATACCCAAGAAATAACAAGATAGGAATGGGTTTTAAACAAACAATATCTGGGTCATTCCGAAGACTTGCCCAGAGGAGTGAGCTCAAGCTCCTGCTGCTCCCCATTCTTGCTCCACATCCCAATAGCAGGTGCCAGAGACTGAGTGCCTGACACCATGGTGACTTCTGGGAGCTTGAGGAAGCATCGGCAAGTTCCAGCCAGGATCCCAGATCTCGTCTGAGAAATAAGGGTTTCCCTGGAAAACTTTTTGTCTAGTTCGATCAGATAGATCGGTTGCAATTCTGGCTCTTCTAAAACTTACATTATATGTGTTATTTTCAAAAACACTGAGTTGAAAGTGATGTCAATTCATGACTGTAAGAGGGCAATGATTTTAAGTGGAGCATGAAGAAGGCAGAAATACGCAATGGCTCATGGTCAGAGTGCACTGACCAAGGCCTCCACCCAGGGCAAGTCTTTGCCTCCTGCTGTGACTACATTTCCTTTTTTGTGAAATGAGGTAAAGAACACAATCTGTGGGCCAGCAAAAACCAGGAAGAGCTTTTCACCAGCATTACAAACTCCTATCTAAGGCTCAGCATGAAGAGCTACAAGTTATCCTCAGCCAGGATTTAACACAAATAGCAGTCCAGAATTCCAAAATTCCAAAGAGGAGTCTGCCCCTCCAGATCCCTTCCCCACCCTGACAGATTTAACTATCTATCAACTCACTGGGCTGTGAGTTCCCTGAGGTTTGAGCAGAGACCATCCTGTCCTACTCAGCATAACACACAGAGAGTACTGGGAAACGTTTGCAGAATTCATCCTCCATTTTGATCTTCTCTAAAAGTTGACCCATGGGAGGTGGCTTTATTTTAAAACTGTCAGAGACCCTCTTGCAGTAGAGGAATATATCCATTCCTGTTTGGGACTGAACCAAACCCTTCCAGGCAGAGGCTCGTAGTTGCTTCAGATGTTCCTAGAGAGTGCTCTTTAATCTCACAGGATCAAGTGTACACACTAGACCCATGGTTCTTAAAGTCTGTTCTTCCCTGGACCAGCAGCATCAGTATCACAAGAAAACTTATGACAAACGTAAATTCTTGGTTCCTATCCCAAATTTACTTAATCAAAACCTCTAAGGGCGGGGCCCAGAAATCTGAGTGTTAGTAAGTCCTGCAGGTGTTTCTGGTGTACACTGAAGTTAAGGACCCCTGAATCTTGATGCTCTCTGTGGTTGCTCACCCTGATTCCACCTGGAGCTGTGAAAAACAAATTAGCTTCCAGAGTTTTATAATGAAGTTATTACTTACATGAAACCATATACTGCAGGGATGAAATCCCAGGAGCTGAGGAGGAAGAAGGAGAGGCAAATGATTACCACTAGGCTTCCCACGTACATCATGGCATACTCCCAAGAGAAGATCCAGAAGGCTTTGCTCTTCACTTTCACAGGTATATACTGCCGCTAGGAAAGAGGGCAAAATGGTACATTTAGGGATGTCAAGGACAGAAAGAAGTTATCAGCTTAAACTTCAAGATCCCTTCTGCAAAGCACAGGGCACAGAAAAATGGAAAATCAAAGGACTGAAAAGGATTTATTTATGCTAGGTAAACACTAACCAAAAGAAAATGAGTTTAACTATACTATTACCAGATAAAATAAATTTTGATATAAAAAGTATTACAGAAATAAAGATGTTCCATAATGATAAAAGGTACAATTTATCAGAAAGATATAACAACTCTAAACTTGTATGTACCTAATAACACAGTCTCAAATGTATAAAACAAACATGGACAGGGCTACAAAGGAAAAACAGACATAACCATCATCAGTAGATAACTGATGGATCAAACAGACAACAATCAGTAACCAAGTAGGAAACATGAATAGCACACTTTCTTTTCAAAGTTTTTAAAAAGTTTATTTATGTATTGGAGGGGGGAGGTAAGGAGCAGAGAGAGAGAGAGAGAGAGAGAGAGAGAGAGAGAATCCCAAGTAGGCTTTGCTATCAGCACTGAACCTGACACAGGGCTCAATCCCACAAACTATGAGATCATGCCCTGAGACAAAATCAAGGGTCAGGCACTTAATCAACTGAGCCACCCTGAATAGCACACTGGTAATAAATTTGTAACCTCCCTGAGAATGAGTCAGGAAAAAGAAGGAAGGAAGGAAGGAAGGAAGGAAGGAAGGAAGGAAGGAAGGAAGGAAGGAAGGAAGAAAATCTGTATATCCACAGAGATATAGAAATGTGGCAAAACGCTGCTTCACATTCTGTATCTCCCTCTCTTTCTGACCCTCCCCTGCTCACACTGCCTCTCTCTCTCTCAGAAATAAATTAAAAAAAAAAAACATTAAAAAATTATTAGAAAATGTGGCAAAATGGTAACTGGGTAATTTAAATAAAAGGTACTTATACTAGTCTTTCAACTTTTCTAAAGCATGAAATAAAAAATTAGGGAAAAACTAATTAAAGAAGAATCAAAATTTGAATGGTCCTATAAGCATTTAAGAAACTGAATTAGTAGTGAAAAATTTTCCCATAAAGAGTAGGCCCTAAGCAAAATAAGTCAGATAGAGAAAGGGAGATACCATATGACTCTACTTATATGTGGAATTTAAGAAACAAAACACGAACACAGGGAAAGGGAAGGAAAAATAACACAAGGTAAACACAGAGAGGGAGGCAAACTATAAGAGATCCTCAACTATAGAGACTGAAGGTTGCTGAAGGGGAACTGGGTGAGGAGATGGGCTAAAGGGGTGATGGGCATTAAGGAGGGCACTTGTTGTGATGAGCACTGGGTGTTATATGTAAGTGATGAACCACTAAATTCTACTCCTGAAACCAATACTTCACTATATGATAATTAGATTGAATTTAAATAAAAACTTGGAAAAAAAAAAAAAAAGCAGGCCCAGCCAGTTTTACAGGAAGGTTGTAACAACATTCAAGAAGTTGGTGATTCTAATCTTACATTAACTCTTTCACAGCAAATATCATAAACTTGATATCACAACCATTTACCAACATGAATACAAAAATGCTAAATGAAAATTACCTAATATAATTCAGCAATGCATGTTAAAAGTGGGTTATAACTAGGTTGAATTTATTTAAAAATTCAAGGTTAATTCAACATAAGAAAAGTTATTAATATATGTATCACCAACAGTTTAAAAATAAGAAATCATATTACTCAGCCATCAAAAAGAATGAAATCTTGCCATATGCAATGACGTGAGTGGAGCTAGAGTGTATTATGCTAAGCGAAATAAGCCAGTCAGAGAATGACAAATATCATATGATTTCACTCATGTGTGGAATTTAAGAAATACAACAAGATGAGCATAGGGGAAGGGAGAAAAAAAGAGAGAGGCAAACCACAAGAGACTCTTTTTTTTTAACGTATATTTATTTTTGAGAGAGAGACAGAGCATGAGTGAGGGAAAGGCAGAGAGAGAAGGACACAGAATCTGAAGCAGGCTCTAAGCTGTCAGCACAGAGCCTGACGTGAGACTTGAACTCATGAGCCATTAGATTATGACCTGAGCTGAAGTCAGATGCTTAACCAATTGAGCCACTGAAGTGCTCCAAGAGACTCTTAGCTACAAAGAACAAATTAAGGATTGCTGGAGGAGAGATGGGTGGGGGATGGGCTAAATGGATGATAGGTATTAAGGAGGGTACTTGTCGTGATGAGCACTGGTGGTTTATGTAAGTGATGAATCATTAAATTCTACTCCTGAAACCAATATTACACTATATGTTAACTAACTAGAATTTAAAAATTTGAAATATAAAAAAATTAATTCAGTACAATAATGCAATCCCAATAAAAATGCCAACAAGCTATTTTATGGAATGCTACAAGATTAAGGTTTATATGGAAATATAAACATGCAAGGAATGAAGCACTAACACATGCTAAAATAGAGATGAACCTTGAAAACATCATGCTAAGTGAAAGAAATCAGTCATAAAAGACCACATATTGTATGATTCCATTTATATGAAATGTCCAGGACAGGGTAGAAAGACAAAAATCAGAATACTGGTTGCTTAGGGCTAGAGGGGAAAGGGGAACTGGGGAAAAGTAGAAAATGACTGCTAACAGGCATTGGTTTCTTTCTGGGTTATAAAAATGTTCTAGAACTGATTGTGGTAATGGCTATACAACTCTGTAAATATACTAAAAATCACTTAATTGTATACTTTAAATAGGTCAATTGTATGGTATATAAATTATATCTTAATAAAAAATAAAAGATGTTAAAAGAAAAACGCCATAAATAAGTCAAAAGACAAATGAAAAATTAGAAGAAAATATTTGCAAAGGGTTAATACTCCTAATATATAAAGGATTCTTCAAAATGGAGGGAAAACAGATCAAAATGCAACCAAAAAATGAGGGGGGAAATGAATAGACAATTCACAAATATGAAAAAAATGTTCAAACTCACTCATATTTAGAAAAATGCAAATTAAAACAACACTGAGATACCATTTCTCAGAATTAGACTGGCAAAATTCTTAAATGTGACAACACATTCTGTTAGCAAGGCTATGGAAAAATAGACACAATCCTTGTGGAGGGATATTTAAAAAGACCTATAAAAAACCCTACATATATACTTACCCTTGGATCCAGTAATTCTACTTCTAGAAATCTACCTTGAAGATATCCCTCCGACAAAACAAAAATACATACAAGCAAGGTTACTCATTAAAGCATTAATTGTGATAGCAGAATACTGGAAACAATCTAAATTTCCATACAAAGGAGAAAAGCTGAATAAACTGCAGTACGTCCATATAATGGAGTCCTATGCTGCTATAAAAAAAAGATCTCTAAGTATCAATATGCATTGAATTCCAGGAAATAATAGTAAAAATAGCAAAGCACAAAAGAATACCTAACATATGCTATCCTTCATATAAGAAAGAAGGAAATACACATGTATCTGCTTATTTGTGGAAAAGAAATACAGGAAGGATAAACTAGAAACTAAAAACAGTTACTTGGGGTGACAGAAGAAGAAAAAGAAAAGAACAAGATAGCAGGGATGAGGGCAAGGTAATACTTCTCTGAATATATGGCTTTTGTATAGCTGATTCTTAGAACCATAGCAAAATTTCTTAGTCTCTTCACATACCCTCTCAAAAAACAAAAAAACTAAAATCAACCAAGGTGTAGGGGGAATCCAAATTAATACAGGCAGTAATAAATGAGCCTAATTATATGTCAAATTAATAAGATACCTACATTGAAGAGTCGCATGGGAGAAGAAAACTAACCTGAGTGACTTTAAGAAACAGTAACCTGACAGAATTCTGTAATGCTAAAGACAAAAAGAACTACACATACATATTATAGTCAAGTCAGTAGATCTATTTCTTTTTTAAAAAGATAGATTTATTTATTTATTTAATTTTCGCATCCAACGTGGGGCTCGAACTCATGACCCCAAGATCAAGAGTCACATGCTTCACCGACAGAGCCAGCTGGGCACGCCCCACTACATAGATTTCTGACCTGAGTACTTCTCACAGAAATTCTAGAACCACTCTATGTGTATTTTAGAACTGAACATATTAGCAAATATACTGCAGATAATGAAAGTTGGGCTTCCAACCATTAGAGGAAGAAATTATACACAAGGACAAGGGAGAGACTAAAGTGAACCCTGTGGTGTCAAACTGGAATCATAGGTATCAGTATAAACAGGTATTAGTATGAAGAGACAGAAAAAGAATTACAGATGTAGGGGCAGGGTTAGTGTACATGCATGTCCTTCACAGCTGTCTGCTAGAAGCAATGCTGCCCTGATAACAATAAGTGGACCTATAACCCTTGGTTTCTCAATAGCTTTCACCAATAAAGGCAACCAAGAGTCCTTGAAGAAGTAGTTGATTCCAGGGCTGGAGCACGTAAAATACAAGATGAACCTGAAACATCTTGTGGGACCAGAAAGAAACAAAAGAAAAGCTCAAGAAGACGAGGATGTCAAAAGAACACAAATGCCAATCTAACAGAGCCCCCAATGGTCAAAGCTAGAAAAATTTGACCAAAAAGCTAATATTAGTATTGGATTTTTCTATTTTTTTTTTTTCTAGGCGACAGAGAGAGACAGCATGAGCAGGGGAGGGTCAGAGAGAGGGAGTCACAGACTGAAACAGGCTCCAGGCTCTGAGCTGGCAGTCAGCACAGAGCCCGACGTGGGGCTCGAACCCACGAACCACGAGATCATGACCTAAGCGAAAGTCAGATGCTTAACCGACTAAGCCACCCAGGTGCCCCGGATTTTTCTTTTTTGAGGTGAAATTCACACACCACATGTTTAACTATTTTAAAGTATGCAATTCAGGTTCTTTACCAGTTGCCTTGAAAGACGTGAAAGAAGGGGCATCTGGGGTGGCTCACACGGTTAGGTGTCTAACTTTGGCTCAGGTCATGATCTCATGGTTCAAGGGTTCGAGCCCCACATCGGGCTCTGTGCTGACAACTCAGAGCCTGGATCCTGCTTCGAATTCTGTCTCTCCCTCTCTCTGACCCTCCCTCACTTTGTGCTCTCCCTCTCTCTCTCTCAAATGAATAAAATTTAAAAAGAATTTAAAAAGAAAAAAAGAAAGAAGTGAAAGAAGTCAGGGGGGTGGGGGCTAGCTCTCACTCTACAATCTTGCTGCAAAGAAAGCAAGTCCCAGACTAGATTCTGGCATAACTTAACAAAATTTATTAAACAAATATTCACTAGCAAGCAAGCACAAAGCAGTTCACACAAATCATTCTAGAAGGTCATTAAGTCCCAACTCTCTCCTCGTTTAGTTGTTCCAAATACATATTGTAAAAAAGCTTCACTGGGGCACCTGGGTGGCTCAGTCGGTTTAGTACCTGACTCTTGATTTTGGCTCCAGTCATGATCTCAGGGTTGTGGAACTGAGCCCATGTGGTTGTATGCATTCCTCTTAGTGCTCAGACTTTCTAGAGAATGAACTGCAACTATGAAGTAATAAAGGACATGCAAACAGTATACTGTTATGCAGAAAAATTCTTGGATTCAACAAGAATCTAGAAAGAGAATCAAAGCAAAATCACAGTGTGATGATACATCTATCAGACTAGCAATCATAACTCAAATTTGAAAAGCCAGTGCTGGCAGCCTGGGAGGAAATGGTTCACTGCACTTCGTTTTATTGTTTTTAAAGATTTTATTTGAAAGTAATCTTTACACACAACATGGGGCTCAAACTTCCAACCTTGAGATTCAGAGTTGCATCCTCTACCAACTAAGCCAACCAGGCGCCCGTGGTTCATTGCACTCTAGACACTTTCTGTGGCACTGCAAATTGGCTCAGGTTTTTTGGTAAACACTCTGGCCTTGCATAATAAGGACTATGAAACTTCTCACACCTGTGGGTCCAGTGAGTCAGCTGGAGGTACATACTTTAAGGAAATAACTCAAAGAAAACTAAATTTCTATACTATTTATATCAATGACAATCAGAGCATACCTCAAATTCCCCAAACAGGATGAAGACCAAGCTAATCATGAATCACTGTGTACATCAACACAAAGACATATTATGAAGTCACTTAAAATGACAAGCATATAGCCTATTTCAATAAATGGAGGTATACACTCAGTTTTAGCAACAGTGTTTTGTTTTTTTTTTAAGTTTATTTATTTATTTTAAGATAGAGAGCGTGTGGCACAGAGAGAGAGAGGAGGAGAGAATCCCAAGCAGACTCCATACCTCTATACCATCAGCACAGAGCCCAACATGGGGCTCAAACTCACGAACCATGAGATCATCATGACTTGTGTGGAAATCAAGAGTTGGATGCTTAACTGGCTGACCCACGAGGCACCCCAGCAACAGTGTTGATAATTAACAAAGGCTCTGAAATCAGACATTTCTTGGTTTGAATTGTGGCACTGGCCTCTCTATACTTTCAAGAAACGTTTCTCTCCTAAAAATGGATTTGGACCATGGAGGACCTGCAATTGGTTACCTGCTCTTGAGGAGATGTGTGTATTCTCATTGGTGTGAAAAAGGCAGACAGTTAGAGGGCAAGCTCTTGCAACAGGCTGCCTGAGTTCATATCTCAGCACTGTCACTTGCTGACCATGTCACCTTAGGCAAGTGACTATGCTGACAATATTCCAGTAGCAATACATGGGTGTATTATGGCTAATATTAGACTAATACATGGCTAATAATATGACCTACCTCAAAAGTTCTTATGAGGTTGAAGTGAAATGGTGCCTGCAGAGTGCCTCAGTATAGTGCTGGACATAGTAAGTTCTCAGTAAATATCAGCAATCTGTATTCTTCAATTAATATTTACTGATCACTCACCATGGTCCCAGTACTTTATTAGGTACACCCACAACGTTTAATCCCTACAAGAACCTTACAAGATGAGTGTTGTTATACAGAAAAGTTTTTTAAACATGAGCTCAGAGAGGGGTCTATGAATATTAGATGGAAGAGGGAAAATGAAAGATGGTTGGTCGATTCCAACTACACACATAAAATGAAATAAACTTAAACATTTGCAATGATATGCATAATTAGAACTTAATGGTCACTAGGTCCATTTTGTTTAAAGTTAGTCAAGTTTCGGGGCGCCTGGGTGGCTTAGTCGGTTAAGCGTCCGACTTTCGCTTAGGTCATGATCTCACGGTTCGTGGGTTCGAGCCGCGTTGGGCTCTGTGCTGACTGCCAGCTCAGAGCCTGGAGCCTGTTTCAGATTCTGTGCCTCCCTCTCTCTCTGACCCTCCCCTGCTCACGCTGTCTCTCTCTCCTAGAAATAAATAAAACGTAAAAAAAATTAAAAAAATAAAATAAAATAAAATAAAATAAAGTTAGTCAAGTTTCTTTGTTTGTGTTTTCAAGTAGAAGCAAGTAGATGTGAGATAGGGACCCGGTCCCCTTGCCTTTATTGAGCCATGCCCTTCGCTGCCCCAGGCAGTGACTGGGCCATGTATTAAATGTCACTTGAGTGCTGGCTTCTGACCAGCAAGTGCTTACCTGGAGGAGATAGAGGAGTCCTGGAACAAACAAGGTGAGCGGGTACAGAGACTGGTATGTTGCTAAGGCAAGAAAAATAGCACTGAGGAAGGCACTACCTGTAAAAAGAAAAAAATATATGGAATAATCCAGCTTTATCAGTCAGGATTAAACTTATCAAGTCTCAGAAGCAAGAAACTTTCTGTAACTGGTCAAATAAACTCTTGTCAAATGTCTCCTGGTGCACAAGATGCTATGCAAACTCACAGATTGATTTCCCATGAAAGGAAACCTAGGAACTCAAAACCATTTACCTTTAGCAACCTGAGAGCCCTCAAGTAAGTTTCTGTAAAATTTTCAGACCAAGAAAGATTTCACAAAACTCTGGCTGGCCTAAAGATGAATAAAGGGATCAAGTCTATTAACATCCATGTCCAATTTAATTTATCAACTAAGCCCACAATTATTGCTTAAGCGATTCAGAGCTATGAAACCCATCCCTATTTTATTTTTTAAAATTTTTTAGTTTTTTTTTTTAAATTTATTTCTAGGAGAGAGAGAGAGAGAGACAGTGTGAACCGGGGAGGGTCAGAGGGAGAGGAAGTCACAGACTGAAACAGGCTCCAGGCTCTGAGCTGGCAGTCAGCACAGAGCCCGACGCGGGGCCCGAACCCACGAACCGCGAGATCATGACCTAAGCGAAAGTCGGACGCTTAACCTACTAAGCCACCTAGGCGCCCCAAAACCCATCCCTATTTTACAATACTCTTTCCTTATGTACTATCTTCAGGTCATGTGTTATATTAGAGTATATTAATTTTTATTAATAATATCCACATTCCCTACATAAAATGGCCCACTATGGAATTATTAAACATGATGTTATAACAAATTTGCAATGATATAGAAAGATATTTATAAATCCTATTAATTGAAAGTTACAAAAGAGATATGTACTATCATCTCTTTTAAAAGTAAACATTCAGGGAGTGCCTACGAGTGGCTCAGTTAAGTGTCTGACTCTTGATTTCAGCTCAGGTCATGATCTTGCAATTCATGGGCTCAAGCCCTGCACTGGGCTCTGTACGAATAGCACAGGGCCTGCTTGGGATTCTCTCTCTCCCTCTCTCTTTCTGCCCCTCCTTTGTGTGCATGTTCTCTCAAAATAAATATAAATAAATTAAAAAAAATAAAACCACATGCATAAATAAATTAAAAAAAAAAAAAGACTAAAAGACAAGACCCAAAGTTCGCAGGGATTTTTTCTCAGTGGTTGGATTACAAATATATTTTTTAAAAATTTTTGCTTCTTTGTATTTTCTAAGTTTTCTTTAAAAAAAATTTTTTTAATGTTTTATTTACTTGTGAGAGACAAAGAGAGACAGAGGACAAGTGGGGGAGGGGCAGAGAGAGCAGGAGACACAGAATCTGTCAGCACAGAGCCTAATGTGGGGTTTGAACCTATGAACCATGAGATCATGCCCTGAGTCACAGTCTGACGTTTAACAGACTGAGCCACCCAGGTGCCCCTATAAGTTTTCTATAATGAACATGCTTTGTTTTTGTCATAAGAAAAAACTGATTTCTTTTTTAGAAAAACAAAGCTATTCTCTTTCAGGTATTTTAGACAACGGAGTACCCTAAAACCAAGGCTAGAGAACCCAAGTTAGTAACAGAGGTTTCAAAGTAGCCCAGAAATCAAGAGAGTGTTTGATAGTCGGAGGCTGGTATCTTATAACAATGATGTTTCATAATTGACAGGACTCTTGATCACTCTCATTAGTGTGGGGTCAACTGTTTACTGGAAATAACATATCCTCTCAATGGCGTTTCATTAAAGGAAGAACTAGTAACTCCACTTAGTTTGAGGAGTTTTATGCTCTGCCAAACCACCTCCAGAAACAAACAGAAGGAGATGATCCATAGGATTTTTTGCCTACCAAAGTAGTCTATTTCCTTGAAACATCTAAGAGGCACCTTGGAAGAAGAGAGTTATGAATGTGACTACTTTACAGGAGAGTGAGTGGAGAGAAGAGAACTTTTTGAGGGCTCCATCCCTGAAACCAAGGAAACTCATTAGCTAGGAACAATTCCTGGTTGAAAGAAAGTGGCAGGAGGGCAGAAAATGGAGGAAGCTGGAAGTGAAGGACCAAGGACAGAATTCTAGGGGCTGGGCTGTTTTGCACTGCTGATCAGTGCCGGGCATGATGTCCTGTGTCCAGGGTACTTGTAAACATGACTGAGCAGGGACAGGATCATGCCCAGCCAAGCTGTGCCACCAGCAGAGGCCCCCACATTCCCGCTGAGCTGCCGACACCTAGAACCAGAACCAGGTCAATTCTGAGATAGGGAGATGGCAGTGATGGGGAAGGTGCTGTTCTGGAGTCTGACAGCTAAGGTGGGCTCAGGATTCTCTGACTTGGCCAAAAATCTGAATGGCATTGTGTGGGAAACCAGCTAAGGGAGGGGAAAAATGGAAAAGAACTTTAAATTTAACATGACTTTCTACAGAGACTGGGGTGCAAGAGAAAGAGGCCTGAGGAGGGAGGCTAATGTTCTAACTCTATCCATTCTTACAAATGTGAAAACAAACACATGACACCAGGGAGTGAAATAAACACAGCCACCTCCTGCCCTGATTGCCTGAGCTCAGTAATTACTTGTCTGAAGCAGCTGACTATCTATAAGGGCCAAGAGAGAAGAAAAGGCTCATAGCATCAGAGAACAGACTCATGAGTTTGAGACTTGCTCCCTGGATCAGGAAGAAGCAGTCTTCCTTCCTTAGACGAAATCAATAGGAAGGAAAAACCTGTTCCTTCTGCTATTCTCTACCAGTGAGTAGAATCAACATGTCCCTCGTTACTGCAGTGATCCTTCACCCCTCCCACACTCACACTCCTTCTTCCACCAGTCATCACGTCCTGCTGGTCGACCTCTGGAACATCTATCATTGCAGTTCCTGCTCTTACTGTTGCCATGAGTTT
Organism: Proteles cristata cristata; assembly: GCA_017311185.1. Taxonomy (NCBI): domain Eukaryota; kingdom Metazoa; phylum Chordata; class Mammalia; order Carnivora; family Hyaenidae; genus Proteles; species Proteles cristata. Next base: position 530,329 of record JAESUZ010003725.1, read on the forward strand.
TCAGCAGCCTCTTCCTTCTCCTCCCCAGTGGTCTCCCTAGTCTCCTCCCTTCTAGTTCTCCAGAGAAGTACCAAAAGGATCCTTCTAAAACAGATTAGATTGTGACAGGCCTCTCTTTAAACATTTCTGATGGTTCTATTTCATCTATTGGATTAAGTCCAAACTCCAACTGCAGACAAGGCCCTTCACGATCTGGGTCTTATTTCTCCAGCTTTACCACCTCTCACTGTTCTCCTACACACACCCCACCCTCCAGCTACTCTGGACTGTTCCCCAATTTCTGAAAACACCATTTTTCATTCCTGTGTCTGTTCTCAGCCTATTGCTTCTGCCCAAGCTGTCCTTCCCTACCCTCCTTCTAGTACAGACCCATCCCCAGTGGACAATTAAAATGTCACTTCCTCTAAGAGGCCTAAGCAGAGATGATAACAATAGTGATTACAGCTAACGGTGGTCACTTACTAGGTGTCAGGCACCTCTCCTCTGTATCCAGAACAGTGCTGGACTCACAACAACAACATAAAAGCCCTCAGTGAACAGCACAATAACCTTGTGGACGCTCTATTTTTACAGGCAAAGAAATCAAGATACAGAAACAGAAAGTTAAGTAACATATCATTTTAAGTAATAGAATTACTCAGATGATTCCAGTGCCTTTTCTCTTAATTCATTCAATACCCTCATTCAACACTGATACCATCTTTATAATAATTTGCTAATGTTGCTCTCTCCCCATTTGTCTATGAATTTCTCAAGGGCGAAAAACCCCTCTTCACTTTGAATCTCCAGCATCTAGCAAAGTGCCTGACACACCTGATGAATGAATGAATATCATTCAGTGATACAGATGAATCCCTTTGAAAATCCAAGCACATTCAAGAAAATCAGAGTTTCTTTTTTATTGAGATATAACTGACATATAACACTGTATAAGTTTCAGGTGTACAGCATAATGATTTGATATTTGTATATATTGCTAAATGAGCACCCCTATAAGTCTAGTGGAAACCAGTGTTCCTGAGGAAGGAGAACTTAGGAAGTGTAAAACACAGGTAATGACATATGGGCAAAGCACAAAAGAAACCCGATTCTTAAAAACAACGGAGCTTGCTGAATAGAAGTTGAGGACTCGGGACAGGAGGCTGGGCACAGAGAATGCTCCTTGTGGAGTAAACTATTGGATGGCAGAGGCCTGTGGTCCAGGGGCAGAAACACGGCATTACAACAGTTAGGAGCCTGGTGTATAGAATGCTGGGGTAGGTGTGGATGGGGCATATACAGAGTCGGAGAAAAAGCGAGGGCGACTATGAAGACACATGAGAGACTCAGACAGGGCTGATATGTTTTGAAAAAAGTCTAGAAGGGGCATGGTGGGTAAATTAGGAAAGCAGAAGGATGATGATATGTACTTGGAACAAGATCAAGAAAGATAAAGAAAAGTAAAATGTGGGGTGCCTGCCTAGCTCAGTCAGTAGAGCATGCAACTGTTTTTTTCTTTAAGTTCATTTATTTATTTTGAGAGAGAGAGATAAAAAGAATGAGCAGGGGAGGGGCAGAGAGAGAGAATCCCAAGCAGGCTCCAAGCTGTCAGTGCAGAGCCCAAAGTGGGGCTTGATCCCATGAACCATGAGATCACGACCTGAGCTGAAATCAAAATGGGATGCTTAACCAAAAGGAAAAGGTGACTTCAAATATTTTAGACAAACTATTCAATATGCAAACATCTCTGGAGTGCCTACTCCATGCCAAGCCTGTGTTGGGTGCCAGGGAAACTGGTGACTGAGACAAGTCTCTGTCCTCGGGGAGCTCCCAGTAACCAGTGGCAAAATGTAGAGGGAGAAAAGTATGAAGCTAGCCCATCAGAGGAATGACATCTAAGTTGTGAACAGTGTTTAGGTAAGGCCCAGCAGTTCAAGAGGGAACAGTATGTGCACAGGCAGGAGGTGACGGATGACAGAAGGGTGCACTGAGCATGGAGGGAACTGTCATTAGCCTGATGGGCAAACAGGGTGAGAGTTGGGAAGAATGTCTGGAAGAGGGCACAAAAGGGGCTCTTGTGGGTGTTGCTAATATTATTTCTTTTTTAAAATTTTTATTTATTTATGAGAGAGAGAGAGTGAGAGAGAGAGGGAGTCAGTGAGAAAATTTCAAGCAGGCTCTGTGCTGACAGGATGTTGGGCTCAAACCCATGAAACTGCAAGATTATGACCCGAGCCAAAATCAAGAGTTGGATGCTCAACCAACTGAGCCACCCAGGCACCCTGCAACCCTGCACCCTGTTTCTTTAAAAAAATGTTTTTTAGTGTTTATTTATTTTTAAGAACATGAGAGAGGCACAGTGCACGTGGGGGAGAGGCAGAGAGAAAGACACACAGAATCTGAAGTAGGCTCCAGGCTCCGAGATGACAGCAGCAAGCCGGAAGCAGGGCTTGAACTCACAAACTGTGAGATCATGACCTGAGCCAAAGTCAGACACTTAACTGACTGAGCCACCCAGGCACCCCCAACATTCTGTTTCTTTCTTTTTTTTTTTTTTTAATATTTTATTTATTTTTGAGAGAGAGAGAGAGAGAGAGAGAGAGACAGCATGAGCAGGAGAGGATCAGAGAGAGAGGGAGGCACAGAATCTGAAACAGGCTCCAGGCTCTGAGCTGTCAGCACAGAGCCTGATGCGGGACTCGAATCCATGAACCGTGAGACCATGACCTAAGCCGAAGTTGGACGCTCAACTGACTGAGCCACCCAGGTGCCCCCCAACATTCTGTTTCTTAACTGGAGTGTTGACTATTCATCATTTTGTGGGAATTCATGGAACTGCACACTAATGATTTGTGCACTTTCTGTATATGTGTTATACTTCAATAAACAGTTATAACCTACAAAGTCTCAGCAAGCAGGTAGGTAGGGATCAGATGACAGTGGACTGAGCTTGCACAATCATCCCAAAGCATCTGGCTACAGGCCTAGACATGACATCTCAAATAATGCCTGAAACTGCAGGCTTATCTGGACAAGACCTAGGGCATCCTGTTCATCTAACCAGGAGGAACTATTCCAAGAGGACTACAAGTTTTACCAAAAAAAGATAACCTACTGTTTATCTGCTGGTACAGCCCAGATACTCAGATACTAGGTTTTCTGTCCAAGCCCTAGTCTTTGGCCTTAGGATGGGAGTATTAAAGTAAATCAGTCAAATGTGCACGTACACTGGCTATAGTATTCAGGGAATTTCATTATATCTACCCATTTAGCTTTGAATATGTTTTCCAAGTCTCCATATGTGTCAGGGTGGGGGACAAGACAAGCCTTGGCAAGACATGGGGTAGCTATGCCACTAGACACTGCATCTTGAAGCAATCTGGGCCTGGATAGGTACCAGAGCTACATGATAGTGCAGGAATGTAGACGAGGTGGGGGTCTGGGGGCTGGTTCAAGATATGGACTGCAAGTGGAATGAGCAGAGAGGGGTCATGGACAGTGACCTGTACCATGACAGGTCATGACAGGCAGTGGAACAGACTAAAATGTGGTGTAAAGGTCCCATGGGACACCTTTCCTCAGAAGAGGAAGTTGCACTAAGGCCTGACCAACAAGCAAGATTGCTGGGAAGGAGGAGCTGATGCTGGGGCCTGGTCTGCTAAACTAAATTCATTGCCAAGCACTCGTTTAACAGGGCAGACTCTCTCAGAGTAGTCCATCCACATCAGTGATGATAATAATTTACTGAGCACATACTCAAGCCACAACTGCATGCAGTTTACACGTATTAAGTTATTTAGTCCTTCCAATAACTCTACAGAGTTGGTACTAATACTATTCCCATTTTATAGAAAAGGATACTGAAGTACAGAAAGGTGGTTTGCCCATGGTCACAAAACTAGTGAATAATAACAGGATTTGAACCCAGACAGTCTCATTCCAAACCCTACTCACTTTAACTGCATCACTATGTTACCGTCTTGATCTTAATCCATGCCCGTACCATAAAAAACCACAATAAGCCAAGCAACTATTTGTTGAATGGGCTCTGCTAAGGTAGTATGCTAAGTGTTTTATATTTCTTGTTTATTCTTCCAGTAATCTATGAGGCAGACATTATCTACGTGATCAAACTAAAGCTCCTGAAGCTTTGTGATTTGCCTAAGGCTACAGAACTGGTGACTAGAAACTAGCAGAAACTGGGTTGATCTGACAACAAACAAACAAATAAAAAACCCAGGTTGCTTAATCTTAGGGTCCTCTATGACTTTCTTCATGGGCAGAGCTTTACCTTAGAGGGACCCCATATGGATGGGCTCAGGCCTAAGGATCATCATCTCCAATTGTTCTTCCAGGGCTGAGCTCCAGGAAGAGTCTCTCATTTTAACCTCCAAGTTTGCCCCAGAAGGCTCAGCGAGCCCCTGTCAATCCTGAGGGATCTTTTAAAAAAGAGGATATTTTCTTAAATTAAAAAAAAAATTTTTTTTTTTCTGAGAGAGAAAGAGAGAGAGAGACAGTGTGAGCAGGGGAAGGTCAGAGAGAGAGAGACAGAGAATCTGAAACAGGCTCCTGGCTCTGAGCTAGCTGTCAGCACAGAGCCCGATGCAGGGTTCAAACCCACGAACCGTGAGATCATGACCTGAGCCGAAGTTGGATGCTTAACCAACTGAGCCACCTAGGCACCCCAAAAGAGGATATTATAAAGAGTAACAACCAGCATCATCATTTACTGAGCTCTCAGTACATTCTTCCATTCCATGCTGTGTTTGATAGACACCATTTCATTCATTCTTTACATTTGCTGTACGAAGTAGGGACTGTTTCAATCCTCATGCTACCGATAAGGAAAATGAGGCCCAGAACAGTCCAGTGACTTGGTCAAGGTGAAACAGCCAGGAAGTGGGGGAGCTGGGATTAGCTACCACATCAGTCTGACATTAGAGAAGCCTGAGCTCTTAACCACCAAGCACTGCCTCTGATAGTACTGATCCTTCTTTTTCCTCCGGAAGAGAGTCCTATCACCCATGTCTCTTTTGGTGGAACAAGGAGAGCTGGAAGTGTCCTTGGGCTGCAAACCTCAAGAAATCCTAGTTTGAAACATCTTATTGTTGACAAACACAAACAGTGAACAAGCAGGACTACCTATTAACAAAGCTCAATAAAGACTACTTCACAGGGATGGAATATTTTAATTAGCTCACTGAAAGGCAGAATAGCCCTTGACCAAAAGCCCCAACCTTTGAAGTGAAACCCAGACTGCTCCACTAAAATAACTTCAACCCTGCCCTTAGGTCTGCTTGCTAGCCAACACCCCAAAAAGGACATCGTAATACAATGGCCTGGGCCCTGTCCTGGTCTGTAGCTCTCCATGTGTCCCAGGTAACGCTGGGCTGCCACAAAGGAGGCCAAGGGAGAGCAAGTAGAAGGGGACAGAGCCAGTGAGGCCACTTTGTTCTGTGGGACACTAGCTCCATGGAAGTCTGGGGAGACAGTTGCCAAGCTTTCTTCCACTGTCCCTAACTTATCAGTCAGGTAAAATTAATTTTAATTATGTGCTCACTGAAGAAACTTTGGGGAAAAAAACAGATATGAAAAGGAAATAGAAACATGAGCTTACTTTCCAGAAACAAGCATCACTCTTTTGGAACCTATTTTCTATATATTTTTGTTGTTGTTTTAACATAGTTGAGATTATATTTGATTAAAATATACAATCTTATATTCTGCCTTAAAAGATAAGTATTCTCACATAATCTACAATTATTTATAATTTGTAATTAGTTGTAACCACATGCATGGGCAAACTGTATTTGATTTACCTACATGGGTAAACCATGTTTTACATAGTCATTTCTCTATATTGAAGTATTTTCCATTATTTCCAGTCATTACAAATCATCTTGCAATTAATGACTTTGTATCATAAAGCTTTGCCTGTATTTCTGCATTGCTTTCAGATAGGTTCTCATAAGGAGAATTAATTAATAAATCAAAAGTACAAACATTTTAAGTCCACTGCCAAACTGTTTCCCAAGAGGCCTGTACTAATTTCTAAGTCAAGTTGCCATGTGGAAGAATGCCTATTTGATAGCACCTTTGTCAGCACTGAGAATTATCTTCTAAAATCTTTGCCGGTTTGAAAGGGGGAAAAAATAAGCCTGTGTTATTTCAATTTGCTTTTATTAATCATCTATGGGGTTGAGTATTTTTCCATGGTTTTTAGTCCTTTATACTCCTTCTTTGTGAATTCTCCCATTTTCTTCTCTAAATAGTGAATTATTCCTTTACTAATCTCATTAAAATTTAATTATGTGATACAAATATGAAATGTAGAAAAGTGACTTACAGATTTTACAAGTGAACCAACTTCATTGTATACTCTGTTAGTAAAGATTATTAATTATCTCAAAGAGTCAGGGTGTGTCAGAGACCCAACTAACATAAAATTCTTTGAATATTTTAACAGATTTTAACAGACGATTATTTGTGATGGCCTCTGTTTACAGCTGCCAACAATGGAAAAGGTCTGGGAATATAATGAATCTACTGAGAAACGGAAGAGGAGGTGGGGTGTGCTGATGAAAGACTTTTACTTCTCATTTTATACATTTTTTTTTAACGTTTATTTATTATTGAGAGACATTGAGAGACAGAACATGAGCACAGGAAGGGCAGAGAGAGAGGGAGACACAGAATCAGAAGCAGGCTCCAGGCTCCAAGCTGTCAGTACAGAGCCCAACGCGGGGCTTGAATTCACAAACTGCAAGATCATGACCTAAGCCAAAGTTGGACGCCTAACCAACTGAGCCATCCAGGAGCCCCTCATTTTATACATTTGAATTTCTTTTATTCTTACCACATACTTCAATTATGTATGAGAACTACTCCTAAAATTAAAAAAAAACAAACAACAACTAAACGTAGATTTAAAGAAACTGACAAATATGTGACCAATGCTATACAATTCACATGAAATAAGTGATAAAAGTAAAACAGAATTGTGTATATAGCATTACAAAAGTATCTATGAGTTTATCCAACAGAAATCTGGATACAGATAGAAGTAACTTCTTCACATGTTTATCCCCCAAAACAAAATCTTTCCCTTCATTTAAAGAAACATACAAAAGACATTTTTTAAAACGGCATATTTCACATTTTTGTGTGAGACTCTTATTACACGTAACTTCAGAGGTTATGTCGTCAGTCTTTCCATCTTACACTTGGCTATTTAAAAAAATTTTTTTAATGTTTATTTTTGAGAGAGACAGAGAGACAGGGTGTGAGCAGAAGAGGGCCAGAGAGAAAGACACACAGAATGTGAAGCAGGCTACAGGCTCTGAGCTGTTAGCACAGAGACTGATGCAGGGCTTGAATTCACAGATTGTAAGATCATGACCTGAGCTGAAGTTGGATGCCTAACTGGTTAACTGACCATCCAGGCACCTCTGCACTTGGCTTTATTTCCAAAGGCTAGTGCTCAGTCCCTTTTGCCAGGCTGTAGCACAAAGTCCTTATTTTATTTTATTTTATTTATTTTATTTTTTTGAGGGGGTGTGCTGGGGCACAGGAAAAGAGAGAAAGAGAGAAAGAGAGAGAGAGAGAGAGAGAGAATCCCAAGCAGGCTCCACGCTCTGCACAGAGACTGACGCAGGGCTCAATCCCACAACCCTGGGATCATGACCTGAGCCAAAATCAAGAGTTTAACTGAGCCACCCAGGCACCCCTAGAGTCCTTTACTTTATTTTTTTTATTTTTATTTTTTTTAATATTTTTTATTTATTTCTAGGAGAGAGAGAGAGACAGCGTGAGCAGGGGAGGGTCAGAGAGAGAGGGAGTCACAGACTGAAACAGGCTCCAGGCTCTGAGCTGGCAGTCAGCACAGAGCCCGACGCGGGGCTCGAACCCACGAACCGCGAGATCATGACCTAAGCGAAAGTCAGACGCTTAACCGACTAAGCCACCCAGGCGCCCCTAGAGTCCTTTACTTTAATGGACACCAGGCACCTTGATCAGTGAGTCTACCTGAGCCTGACACTCTGGAAACAGGGACTGAGGCAGGCAGTATTCACAGATAGCAGAGTCCACTATTTCAGCATTGTTTCTGACAAAATGACCACAATTTTCATAACAAGAAAATATCTAGTCATAGATAATAAGTTAAACTAAACAGCCCACAGAAAGACCACCCAGAGCTACTGCAAGAGAAACAATGTCTTACAAAGACCTAAGTCGTTCTCATGCCACCCTAGAAAGGGTATGTAAACTCTAAGTAAAAAGTTCTATGTACCACTTTTAATTCTTTATTTCCTGAGTGTGCAACCTACTCAGCAACAAGGTGATGAAATAAGGATGCTCATATACTTCCTTTGAGAGTATAAATTGGTAAAACTCTTGAAGGCAATTTAGCAATACATTTCAGAAATCCTAAAGAAGACATATATTCAGTGACACAATAATTCTAAGACTTCACTGTAAGAAAATAAATGTACATGGTGTGGAAATTACTATACAATAGAAAATCAATTGTAGTATTATTTAAAAAGCTGTAAAGTAAAAAAATTACCTATTTTTAACAATAGAAGTTGGCTAAAGAATTTCTACACATTGCATCCATACAATGGAATAGTAAGCAGCCATTAAAAATGACAAATGGGGTGGGGCACCTGGGTGGCTCAGTTGGTTAAGCACCCTACTTCGGCTCAGGTCATGGGCTCAGGTCATGATCTCATCGTTCATGAGTTTGAGCCTCATGTCGGGCTCTGTGCTGATGGCAAGGAGCCTGGAGCCAGCTTCGAATTCTTGTCTCCCTCTCTCTTTGCCCCTCCCCAGCTCACACACTGTCTCTCTCTCTTTCTTAAAAGTAAACATTAAAAAAATGTTTAAAAAAATGAAAAACTAGATGTTTATTGACATATATGGTAGATTATACTATACTACTGACCTCGATTCTCCACCCACTCTGTGTTCAAGCTCTGTGTCACGAAACTTTGCAGAGCCCTCCCATCGTGGACAAGATGGAAGTCACTCCTGCTGTTTTGATCAATGGGATCAAAACACATGTGATATAACCAGAAACTTAAAAATGCATGCCTGACTGGGCTTGCTCACAGTTGTGCCACTGTTATCACTACGAGAAGAACATGCCCAATTTAGTTCCCTGGTCCAGAAGGATAACAGACATGTGGAAAAGGGTCCAGCCTACTTAACAAACTACAGCCAGCCACTAGTGCTGAATGAATCCCAGTGAGACCAACAAAATGCCTACCCAAGTCTAACTTAGATCAACTGACCCCTGGCTGACTTACAGATATATGAATCAAGTAAAGGTTTATTGTTTTAAGCCACTGAGTTTTGGAGTAATTTGTTAAATAACAATTTTTGTGGCAACAGTTGACTGACAACAGTAATATTTAAAGATCTGAAAGAAAAATGAGGGAAAAAATCTAGAAATATATATCCCAAATGCTAATAGAATTCCATTTAAAAATGGTAGATTGATCACATGTATATCCTCTCTCCCTCCCAAAACCTCACTAAAATGACAATAAAGAAATAAAACTTGTCTTAAACAACAAAAGAGAGATTAGAGCAAAATGAAGTTTAATACAATAGCGAAAACAGGCGGAAGAGAGATAAATGAATGAGCAACATGGAGGAAATCAGTTTAATGGCCTACAGAGAGGAACGGCAATCAAAATCAGGCCAACTCACCCCCTAGAACTTCCAAGAAACTCAGCACTTGAAGGCATCAGGTACTTGGAAAGTGGGGGTACAGAGATGACAATCAAGCTGAAACAGATGTCAGAACCCCATGTCACATCCCATCTGTGCAGCCAGAGGACTACCCCTACATACCCCATCTTTCTACCTTCTACTCTACCCCCAGAAACTACAGTTCCGGAAAACACTAACTAAAGAGGCACAAGTCTAGAGGGTACTATGCACAGTAATGGGCTGAGGGTAAGTGTGGGCTGAAAAGTAATGAGGTTACATAAAGTCTCTATATTGCAATCAGTCATGCCCCTGTTCCTGCTCCCTCAACTCAAGCAATTGGTCACATAAGCCCCCCATACAACCGAAAACTTAATCTTGGTTACCTTTAGGCAGAAAATTGGGAGGATTCCTCTCTGAAAAAACTAAAGCATTCTAGAGGGAAGGAAAACCTATAAATGAAGATATTTAGGGATACTTCCAAGAAAAAAGGTCAGCCTACTGCCCATTCACGGAATCTTTTTTTTTTTTTCCCATTCACAGAGTCTTGAAAGAACATGTTAGGGCCTCAGTTTTTAAATAATAGACAAACAGGCAAGAGCATCAAACATAAGAGAAAATCCTCCCATGTGAAAGACAGAGACCAAAACAAACAGTAAAAGAAAAAGGGCAGGTGGAGGATGGGGGTCCAGGAAGACAAAGGGGCTATGCTTAAAACTGATGTAAATTAACAACAACAACAACAAAAACTCCGAGGGATAAGAGAGGATACTGTGGTGATAAAATAAATAATAACAGGATGCTTCTAAGAAACAACCAGAGATGAAGAAAGGACTTTAAAACATAATAAAAATATTAGAGGCATCTGGTTGGCTCAGTCAGTAAAGCATGTGACTCTTGATGTCAGGGTCATGAGTTTGAGCCCCACATCGGGCAAAAAGTTTAATTTAAAAATAAACATATATATGTAATTTAAAAATTTAGAAATTCAGATACCTGGGTGGCTCAGTTGGGTAAGCATTTGACTTCTGCTCGGGTCATGATCTAATGGTTCATGGATTCAAGCCCGGCATCCGGCTCTGTGCTGACAGCACAAAACTTACTTGGGATTCTCTCTCTCTGCCCCTCTCTCACTCATGCTCTCTATCTCAAAACAAATAAATAAACTTAAAAAAATTTTTTAAATTCAATAGAATTAGAAGGTAAAAACACAGCAGTGGGGTGCCTGGGTAGGAGTCTCTCTCTCTCCTTCTGTCTCTCAAATAAAAAAAAAAAAACAAAAAAAAAAACAATAAAAAATAATAAACAAAAACACAGCAGTATCCCAGAAAAACTAAAAGGAAATAAATAAGCAAAAAAAGATGGAAAGTCCATTGAAAATAATATATGCAAATTAGCTCAATCAAGAAAGGCCAATATCCAATACATGTCCCAAATAAAAGGACAGAGAAAACAGAGATGAAAGAATTTGAAACATAATACAAGAACACCTCTAGAACTAAAGGACACGGTGTCCATACTGAAAGGGCCTACCATGTGTCCAGCATAATAAATGAAAGAAGACCCATGTCAAAACATAGCATCATAAAATTTCAAAACACTGAGGATAAAAAGAAGATCCTAAATCTTTCAGAAAAAGTTAAGTTACATATAAAGGCATCAAACTGCTGAATAGCAACCAGGATGCGAGAAGACAGTGAAGCAATGCCTGAAGGAAAAGTTTTCCCAGTCTAGAATTCTATACTGTGCCCCAACTATCAATTTGGTGCTAAACTAGAATAAAGACAGTGTTCAGAAGAAGAATGACTCAAAATATGTATCTTGTACACCCTTTCTTAGGAAACTACTAGAGGAAATACTTTAGCAAAACAGAGGAAAAAATTAGTGGAGAGAAGGAATCCAGGGAAGAACGGAAACAACACAGGAGAATTATAAAGGGAAGTCCTAGTATGACAGCTTCGCACCAGGCCCAGGAAGTGACCAGGGCAGATCGGGCCAGGATGGAGGATGTGTGAGAGAAGTCTTCAGATAAATAATGGAACTGATAGAATATCTGATGTATTTAAACATTTTTTAGGGGCCTCTAGGTGGCTCAGTCAGTCAGGTGTCCGGTTCTTGATTTCAGCTCAGGTCATGATTTCACCATTTGTGAGATCAAGCCCACATTGGGCTCTGTGCTGACAGTGAGGGAGACTGCTTGGGATTCTCTCTCTCCCCTCTCTCTGCCCCTCCCCTGCTTCACACACACACACACACACACACACACACACACACTCTCTCTCTCTCTCTCTCTCTCTCTCTCTCTCTTTCTCCCTTTCTCTCTCTCTCAAAAATAAATTTAAAAACTCTAAAAATAAATAAGCATTTTTAAAAAACTATTGTTAGGCACTTGATAGATCTAGCAGAACAACTGGGGGAAAATACAGATTGGTACAAAGAGACAAAGCAAAAAAAGGTTATTATTTTTTTAATGTCTATTTATTTTGAGAGAGAGAGAGAGAAAGAGAGAGAGAGAGAGAAAGAGCATGCACACAGGCGGGGGAAGGGCAGAGAGACAGGGACAGAGAGAAGAGAATCCCAAGTAGGCTCTGCACTGTCAGCACAGAGCCTGCTGTGGGGCTTAATCTCACAAACCCTGAGATCATGAACTGAGCCAAAACCAAGAGTCAGATGCTTAACTGTCTGAGTCACCCAGGTGCTGCCCCAAAATATAATTATTAACCCCAGGAAGAAGAAAAGGTTATACAAGAAAGAAAAAGTAGTCATAGTTACTACTTTGCCCAAAAATGAATAGTACATACCATGTCATAAAATACAGGTACCAACTACTAATTTAATCAAAACTGTGATATAACTTCTCTAGGAAAATTAGTTGTAAGGGGGAAATGAAGATATGATACAAAAGAGCTGAATTTTTATTTCCCATATGGGAAGTACAATAGATAATGTCTTAATGTAAAACATATAATTCATGAAATAGCAGTATGAGATCTTACTTAGAAATATGGAAGTAGGGTGCCTGGGTAGCTCAGTTGGTTAGGCCTTCAACTCTTGGTTTCAGCTCAGGTCCTCATCTCACTGTTCATGGGTTTGAGCCCCACATCAGGCTCTGTGCTGGCAGCATGGAGTCTGCTTGAGATTCTCTCTTTCTCCATCTCTCTGCCCTTTCCCTGCTTGCTCACTTGCTTGCTCACTCTCTCTCTCTCAAAATGAAATCAATAAACATTAAAAATGTTTCGAAAAAAAATAAATAAATATGGAAGTAAATACCAGCAAAAGCCAGAAAGTAGTTCTTTTGAAGCTGAACTAGGGATGGGAGGAGAAGCAGAGGGTTGCTATTCTCATTATAAGCTTTTTTCCGGTTTTTGTTTGTTTGTTTTTTTTAAGTTTATTTGTTTATTTTTTAAAGTAATCTCTATACCCAACGTGGGGCTCAAATTCAGGACCCCGAGATCAAGAGTCCTATGCTTTTCCAACTGAGCCAGCCAGGTGCCCCATTGTTTGTTTTTTTTTCCAACTCTGTTAACAGTAACTCTCTGATTAGTAGAATTTCAGCATCTTTTAATTTTTTTCTTTTAGCTTATCTAAATTTCCTGTAATAACCTTATATTACTTGTGTAATTAAAAAAATATTCTTAAGTGTTGGATTGTTTTTTTTTCTTTAATCCACAGCAGAAGTGTTACAAAATCCTAAACAAATCAAGTCAGGGACTGAGCTTTGAGCTTTCTTTTGGGAGCTTACCTTTTATCGTGGTCAAAATGAAGAAGGCAATGAGGGTGTTATTGATGGCACAGGTAGACTTTGCAACACAAGACAAGACCGTGTAGGGATTTAAGAGATAGCTGGGGGGAAAAACATACAAAATTGGCATCAGTAAGTCCAGTCAAAGGACCAGGGAATCCTGGCCAGCACAGGCAGGCAATTCAAGAGATTTACTAAAACCATACTCAAGGGAAGGCAACTTCTTAGAAATGAGTTCTCTTAAGTAAAGAGAATGAAATTGTGTTGGTACCAGTGAACATACAGAACATTCACTGCCTGTTCCATGCTCTGTGGTATATCATCACAAAGATCCAGTAAACTAGTGATACCATTATTCCTCCAAGAGGAAACTGAGACTCAGTGGTTAAGTAATTTGCCCAAGGTTTCACAAGTTAATAAATACATTCAAAATCAGGACCTTCTGGCTCTAAAGCCTATGTTCTCTCTATTATTTCAGATCTCATAAATGATAAAATCTTACCAACTCCTACAGAGCCATATATTTTAGGAATGACTACAGTTGTCTCTGAAAACCAGGAGGTAATTTTTCCTCAATCGGGCTCCTAAGCTCTGACACAGGTTAACCCCCCTTTCTTCTGAGATGTCAGAGTTGCTTCGGTTTAGCCCTCTGGGTAGTCAAGCCAGATCCCAAGTAAAGGGTAAATGTCTGCTGAATTCAATGAGCTGGTTGTCACAGAACTTCAAAGGACATCTTGAACTTCTACTGGGAAGAAATTAAGCTCAAAAACCTAGCCTTTTCTTGAGATGGGAAGGAATGGACTGAGAAATGAATTTACTGATTTTTAAAATTTTTTAATGTTGTATTTATTTCTGAGAGAGAGAGAGAGAGAGAGACAGTGTGAGCAGGGGAGGGTCAGAGAGAGAGGGAGACACAGAATCTGAAGCAGGCTCCAGGCTCTGAGCTAGCCATCAGCACAGAGTCCGACACGGGGCTTGAACCCACAAACCGTGAAATTGTGACCTGAGCCAAAGTCAGGCTCCCAGGCGCCCCTGAGAAATGAATTTAAAATGCTGATTAGGGAAATCTTATATAGTCAAAATAGATTATTATTTTATTTATTTCTATCCTGCTTCTACAGAAGATTCAAGGCAGCTCAAATGAGAACAGATAAGAAAAAATAATAGCAAAATAAAAATAGAAACAAAAAAATCAAGATCAGGAAAAGCATAAATAAAACAAAACAAAACAAAACAAAAAAGGCCAGGGAAAAAAAGACCAAATGGGTTTTCTACAGCACTGTAATAATCAGCTTCAAATCTGGCTCTGAGTTTCCTGGCAGACAAAGTGAAAAGGGAAACCAGTTACATAATTCTGATTATTAGATAGGAAGAAACATACCAGTGTTTCAGAGAAAGATTAGAATTATTATTCACCAATAAAGACCTTAAATCCAATACCTCCCAGGGCTGTAAGATTAGCACTTCTAAAGCCAAAGACCCAGAAATTGTTGGTGTTTTTTTACAAGAATTACAGATGGGCTTGTTATACAACCTTTAAAGAAATGGCTGCTGCTATTATAAAAGTATCCCCAGGAGATAAATGAGTCCATAAGGGATTCATAAATGTTGCTAAACCTCTGGTTCTAATTAGGTAGTTCCTGCCAGTATTTCTGAAATACATAGAAATAAAAGTTGTTTGGTGGGAGAGGGAAAAAAAGCCATTTCTAAATAGCAGGTGATGTTCAAGAAGCAGCTGCAGAGCCACCTAATACTGAATAGGAGATTCACATACAAACAGAGGGTTGAATAAGCTGTCCTCACAAGCCCCTTCTAATTCTGAAGTTCTAAGGTCATGTTTTTCAATGAGGAAACTTGTCCGTCTTGTTTACAGTATATCCCTAGAAGCTAGTATATTATTCATATTTAATGACTATGAGTTGACTGAACAATTATTCACATTTGCCTATCTCCGGAATATAAACGGGAATAACCTGAAAGAATTAAACTTTCTGGCAAAACTGAGTACTCCTAGAGAATTCTTTTAAAGAGCTTCAATAAGTTCCACTCTCCCAGACTGGTCATCCAGCTGGGATGGGTCTATCTGGCTATAGTTTTCTAAACTACCAATGGGGGACTGGGGGACTAATTGTATTTAAAACATATGAGCTGCTCAAAATAAAATAATGGCCATATAAAGATCAGAATTTTATTCAATCTATATATACAATTAAAGAATTTTTTTTTTTTAAAGAAACACGGGTTACAAGTAGGCTGGAGCACAGATCAGCGTGGAGTGAAAAAGCATTTGTGAAGGGCTGATTGTGCATGTCCCTGTGTGAGGCTTTGTCCCAACAGAGACAGAATGGCTCTGTCTGTTTTGCTGGCCAGAACCCCAGTTGTGCAACAGAACCACAGCAAGTACTTGATGACTAAGACCGCAGATCTCCAAAAATACAACAAACAACATGAGAAAGTCTCATCAGATTTTCCTCGCATTCACTGGCACCGAGCCCTGTTTTGTCAAAGAATACTTACAACAGGGCCACTTTCAGAGGGATGTAACGCATTTCCATAGGGGTTCGGATGAGTTCGGCCACATCTGGGGCATACTGGTCTAGTTCTAGGAGGAGTTTCTGCTTTTTAAACTGGAAAAAAAGGAAAAAAAAAAGACAAAGCACATTACTTCCCATTGCTTTTAGAATGAAAACAGTGGTCCTTCCATGGCCCACATGCCCCACCTGGGCTGGCCCTACCTGTCCAGGCTCATCTCACACCCACCTCCCGCTTCTCCTCTCACTTTCTGGGTTCTGGCACCATGAACATGCCATACCCCTCCTGCTCCCAGGCCTTTGCATTTGGATAGGAACAACCTCTTCTCTTTGCTGGTTAGCTCCCACAGAGTTTTTAGATCTCAGTTAAATCATTTCTTCCTCAGGAAGGCACACTAACTCCCCTCAAAGTAGGTAGAATGTCCCTATTAATACACATTCTTTCATACCGCTGTTCATAGTTATGACTTTTTTATTTATGTGACTAATATCTGTCTCCATCACTAGACTATAAGTTCCGTGAGGACAGGGATCATGTTTATTTGCTAATACCTGGCACAGTGAGCAAACAATAAATATCTCTTGAGTGGCTGAATGAATAAATGGCAAAGCAATGTTCCCAGCCCTGTTGAAGAATTATCATGAGTGGCCTAAGGACTCCAAAGTTCCATCAGCAAAGCAAAATATTTTCATGCAAAGAAAAATGATCCCCTGAATGTCACAGTATCCCAGGTTTTCTTCCAAGTTCTCCTGTTTCACGTTTTTGACTTCTACAGAGGGAGTGGGGAATAGCCATGATGAAGAAAAGGAGGAGGAGGGCTTGGTGTGCCTGGGCAGCTGGATAGTCTGGAGGGAGTGAGATGGGGGTGGAAAGCTCTTGCCTTCCCTGCTGTGTCCCAACAAGTTCATGGGTGTGCTCCAGAATGAAAAAAAGGTAGGCAACCCTATGAGCAAACATGGGTCAGACTATAGATGGAAAAAGCCTCTGAAACTAAAATGGGTAGCCTTGCTGATTTAATAACCTGAGAATCTTATTTTGACAGTATAAATTCAATGCTGCAACTGATTATAAAAGAGAGCACTGCAGAAGAGCCATGCAGCATCTGGGCATGATTAAAGATTTAATGATGAAAAAGGCATGTACAGAATATATATTGCACTGTACCGTTTATACAAAGTTAAAAGCATGCAAAATAATACTACATATTATTTAGGGATATGTACAAAAGTAGTAAAAGTTAAGGTCCTGTGTGGAGATGATAAACACTAAATTCTCAACAGTGGTAACTGGTGAGAGGAAGAATAAGGAGGTGAAAGTCTCTGAGGCAACTTTATGTGTAATGTTTCATTTTTTAAGCTGAAGTAAGTTCACAGTACATATTATTCTTTACATATTTTTGCAAGTCTTAGGTATTTCGGAATTTTTTAAATGGAAAATTTAAAAAGTTTTTAAAGAGCCATATTTTAATTCAAAAGAAAATAGAGAAGTTATCATAGGAACACAAGTAAACACTTATTTCTGGCATAGATTTAGTAGTAGGGGGGCCTGGGTGGCTTAGTCGGTTAAGCATCCGACTTTTGCTTAGGTCATGATCTCACGGTTCGTGGGTTCGAGCCCTGAAATGACTGCCAGCTCAGAGCCTGGAGCCTTTTTCAGAGTCTGTGTCTCCCTCTCTCTCTGACCCTCCCCTGCTCATGCTGTCTCTCTCTCTCTCTAGAAATAAATAAAAATATTAAAATAAATAAAACCCAAAGATATATATATATATATATATATATATATGTTTGTGTATATATATATATGTTTGTGTATATATATATATGTGTGTGTGTGTGTATATATATATGTGTGTGTATATATATATGTGTGTGTGTATGTATATATATATATTCAGCAGCCTTGACAATGATGAGATTTAAAACTATCATAGGAGAGGTTCAAAGTGGCCTAAAAGGAAATTACCTGGGTGCACTGTCTCTGTGATATTGATCACTTCATACACAGATGCCTGTGCACTTTTCCATTTGCGTGTTGTATTTCAATAGACATTTTTGAATTAAAAAAAAAAAAATCTCCAGGGTGGAGTTTTCTTTCCCTTCTAACCACTTCTCTATGCGGCCTCTCCCTGTCCTTTGCAAGATTTGGCTTTACAAGGACATGATTCCCCTGCTTCAAATAAAGAGCTTTTTCTAATCGTTGAAGCTGTGTCTATACCTACTTGCATCCCCCAAAACTAGGGTGTCCGAAGGTGGAGGAGTGAATACTCCTCTCCCACCAAATCTCCCACTGTTAGCCTCACCACATTCCAAGTTCAGGAGCCTATGCTCCAAATTTACAACCCTCTAATCATATTAAGGGGAGACAGGTTTTTATCACTTCCTCTCAAACCACAAGCAACTTTTTAACACGAATTCTGAGTTCCAAATAGAAAGTACAATCTCAGCAAAGGACAGACTAGATGAAAAACACTGCTTTTGTTAAGCAAGGTAGATGTGACATTTGAGAATCCACTGGTCCCAATCAATCAGCATTCATATTCCATAGGTTAACAGCTGGAGATGAGCTGGGGATGGAACCCACCTTTGCATCATATTTTTCCAGATGGGTAGCCTTGCTGATTTAATGACCTGAGAACGTGTCTGAGTGTAGACATGGTTGTGTTACCAGGCATCTGGTCTTAAATCCTAGCAGGACTAAAATGCTTCCATATGCGATGGGCCCATTCTGACAAAGTAGGGAAGATGTGGGCAAGACATGTGCTGATACTCTATCCCCATCATCAAAATCTGCCATTCAGAATGAGTTACACAGTGTGAATAAAACTCTTGTTGTGACCAAGAAACCTAATGTTCCAGTAGGCTGAATTCTGAGGATGGAGAAACAAAACTATTCCAAATTTCAATTCAGTCTTGGTGATAACAGAATGTTTTGGTGTGCTAAAAAAAACAGGGTATCGGGGCGCCTGGGTGGCTTAGTCGGTTAAGCGTCCGCCTTTGCTTAGGTCATGATCTCGCGGTTCCTGGGTTCGAGCCCCGCATGGGGCTCTGTGCTGATTGCCAGCTCAGAGCCTGGAGCCTGTTTCAGTCTGTGACTCCCTCTCTCTCTGACCCTCCCCTGCTCACTCTCTCTCTCTCTCTCTCCTAGAAATAAATAAAAAAACATTTAGGGGCGCCTGGGTGGCTTAGTCGGTTAAGCGTCCGACTTTCGCTTGGGTCATGATCTCGCGGTTCGTGGGTTCGAGCCCCGCGTCGGGCTCTGTGCTGACTGCCAGCTCAGAGCCTGGAGCCTGTTTCAGTCTGTGACTCCCTCTCTCTCTGACCCTCCCTTGCTCACGCTCTCGCTCTCTCTCTCTCTCCTAGAAATAAATAAAACATTAAAAAAAATTAAAAAAAAAAACATTTAAAAAATGGTAAAAAAAAAAAAAACAGGGTATCAACAAGAGCTCATTTGGTTTTCTCTCAACCTCTTTAAATCACACAAAGAAAAAAATTCTTTGTTTCCATATAAACTCAAATAATAAACAAATGAATTAAAATTATCATTACTCTAAATTAAGGGTATCTCTTCTACTGACACTGAAGCCTAACTTTGTTAAGAAACTAAATGAAACCTAGCTTCATTACTTACCCTTAAGCTTCCCCCACCATTAAAAAATTGTTTTAATTGGGGTGTATGCGTGGTATTTTTATGACACTTGAACAGGAAAAGAAAGAGTACATATGATGCTGGCATCTCTAATCAACTTCCACCAAAACACATTTCAGTTTTGCATTTTGGTTGAAAAGATCTGGCTGGCTGTGTTCTTAAATGAAAGCTACCAACCTTCCTTTGGATATTCACACATATCACATCTATACTGTGTGTGTGTGTGCGTGTGTGTGTGTGTGTGTGCGCGCGCACATGCATGTGTATACACAGACACTGACAGACATAGATCTACTTTTTCCCTAGTGTTTTTTATTGAAAATTTACAAACTATAGAAAAGTTGAAAGAATAATTCAATAAAACACTTAGATCTACTAATTTTGCCACATTTTGCCACATTTCCTTTATCTCTAAACACACAAATATGCAAATTATTTTTCTTTTTTTAATATTATTTTTAACGTTTATTTACTTTTACAGTGAGCAGGGGAGGAGCAAAGAGAGATGGAGACACAGACTCCAAAGCAGTTTCCAGGCTCTGAGCTGTCAGAACAGAGTCCAATGTGGGGCTCAAACTCACAAACCATGAGATCATGACCCATAATGAAGTTGGACCCTTAACTAACTGAGCCACCTGGGTGCCCCACGCAAATTCTTTTTCTGAACCATGTGAAAGTAAGCTGCGGATATCATGACACTTCACCCCTAAATATTTTAGCATATAACTTCAAAGAACAAAGACTATGGTCTATATACACAATCTATCTTGGGGAAGAAAATAACCATTGCTATTTATCTCTGCATTCCTCAGCTTATGAATTTCACACCCAATTATATCATCTCTAGCTCTCAAAGGAATCCTGTTGAAGTATTTCACCTCAGTCACTACAATTTTCTTTTCTTTTCCAATCCTACTGAAATACAATTGACATATGATATTGTTTAAGTTTAAAATGTACTGGGGCGCCTGGGTGGCTTAGTAGGTTAAGTGTCCGACTTTCACTTAGGTCATGATCTCGCGGTTCACGGGTTCGAGCCCCACCTCGGGCTCTGTGCTGACTGCCAGCTCAGAGCCTGGAGCCTGTTTCAGTCTGTGACTCCCTCTCTCTCTGACCCTCCCTGCTCACGCTGTCTCTCTCTCTCCTAGAAATAAATAAAAATATAAAAATAAAAATAAAAATAAAAATAAAATGTACAATAAGATTTGATACATGTACGTATTGCAAAATGATTACTGCAGTAAGGTTAGGTAACACATCTATCACCTCACATAATTCCTGTGCTGGGGGCGGGGGGGGGTGGTAAGAAGATTTAAGATATACTCCTATAGCAAGTTGCAGGTGTATAATATTGTTAACTATAGTCACTATGCTGTACATTAGATCTCCAGAATGTACTCATCTTACAACTGGAAGTTTGTACCCTTTGACCAACACCCTCCAATTTTCCCTACCTCCAAACCCACCCGCTGTCAACCACCAATCTACTCTGTTTCTAGGAGTTTGGCTTTTTATTTTTTTGTTTTATAGTTTATTTAAAGTAAGCTCTACTCCCAAGGTAGAGCTCGAAATCATGATCTCGAGATCAAGATTGCATCTTCTACTGCTTAAGCCAATCAGGCTCCCCAGTTTTACTTTTTTAGATTCCACATATAAATAAGGTCATATAGCATTTGTCTGTCTGATTTATTTCAGTTAGTATAATGCTCTCAGGTTTATCTATGTTGTCCCAAATGCTCCATTGGTTTAAGATGTACACTCTCTGGTCTAATAGGCCTATTAAGCCTATAAATGGACTCCAAGTTAAGAACTCCCAATCTAGATATTTTATAAATCTCTTTGAGGTCCATAATTGTAGAATTCACCAGCTTTCTTACTAATGACCAGTGCCACAGAAAGGCAGACTGCTACTTCTGATTCTATTGCTTGGTAACAGAAGTGAAAATAAACCGCAGACACCACCAATGGGATGCAGCCTTCTCTCTCTCCAGTCTAAATCATCTCAGTGGCTCCCAGCCAATCAAGGAGGACTGCAGCCAAGTTTTAAAATAACTACATGGATAGTACACATGGTTAATCTGTTAACTCTCAGAACCCAGGAAAATGAAAATGGTCATGATATACCATTTCCCTTGGCTATTACATATGGATTAAGACTAAAGTTTACATCAATACTTTCTAGACTGGTGGGATGCCAGGTGGCTCAGTGGTAAAGTGTCTGACTTCAGCCCAGGTCATGATCTCATGGTTCGTGGGTTCAAGCCCCATGTCAGGCTCTGCACTGGCAACATGGAGTCTGCTTGGGATTCTCTCTCTCCTTCTCTCTCTGCCACTCCCCTGCTTGCTCACTATTTTTCTCTCTCTCTAAATAAATAAAGAAATAAACTTTTAAAAAAAGATTACATCTGATTTTAAAAACCCAAAACTTTCTACAGGCATTTACTACATGCCAAATTTTCCAAATAAGATTAATTCTCTGTAGGGAAACAGAAACTACATTGGGAATCCAATTTTACCTCAGGTATAACACAGTGAGTTAAAAGCTGTACTCATGAAAGGAAGATTACTAGGGGCCCTCATTACTATAATTGTAGTTCAGCTCTGCTCCAGAAAGTCTAAAGTTGCAGGTGAATGGATATTAAGCTACAGAGATTAAACTGACATTTCTGTGTCTATTCGGGAAGCTGTCTTGTTGGTTTAGGTTTGGCCATGGCAGGGCTGGCTTAATAGGCCAGAAGCTTCATTCCTACTTCTTAGTATTTTTAAACAGTTACATCCCTAAGTACATGACCTTTGATTTTCTGTAATAACAGAGACCAGAAGGCTACCAAAAAATTCCACCAGTTTGTCTCACCTACTGACTACTTACCACGACTTTATTGAAGTCTTGGATTGCAAAATACAGGGCAATGGCAGTGAGTGCATCAGTTACCTGTCAAGAGAAAGAGAAATGATAGTGTAAGAGTGAGGAAATGCTGCCACCTTGAATGGTGGTGCGTTATTCAGTATGAATTCATCCAGTTAGGCAGAGCTTTAACCTTCACTCTGACTACCCAAAGATAAAGCCTTTCAGGAAGATTTGACTGGAAAACTTTAAGGATTAGGACCCATCAAGGCTTATGTAACCCTGGTGTACCACATCTGTTCTTTAATTGCAAGTTACTTAAGTTTTCTGTAAAGTAGTAATAATACCCAATACTTTGCAGGCCTGATATATGTCAAGTGCCGAGCACTAAATAAGTCCTCAATAAACAGCAGCCATTATAATTATGGAATTATTATAATTAATTAAGGAAGACCTCAGCTGATCTCCTACTTGACTCAGATTTTCAACTCTACATTAGGCAAGTGTTTCAAATTACTGTCTCTCAAAAAAGCCCTGTCATCTCAATGTTGAAGGTTACTACCCCTAAGAGTCTCATCAGGCCTATGTCCACTGCATGGAATCTCTTGGCAGAATGCTTAGGAAAGTCAGGATACCCTCTACACTGGCACTACAATTAAAGCCAATCATAAAATCTTGGCACTAGAAAGTTTGAGACTACATAGTCCAAAAATCAAATTTTAAAAGTATAAGGAATAAGAACTGGTCAGATGTCAGAGACTACTTCCCATACTTCCATAATATATCACAGTTCCTTGAATTCAATTAGAATAGGTTTTTGCTTTTATACTCTGAGAAACTCCTAAGTTCCTAAAAGATAATTTTTCTTAAAAACAACAAGATACTCTATAGATACTCTAAAGATATATACATGTTGATTGCAGGTGGAAGGTTACTTACCATGAATACCAATTCAGCATAGTCAATCAGGAAATGAAAGAGGTATATTATTAATGGAGTCTGCAGGAGAAAAACAAACAAACAAACAAACAAATTAACTTAAATCTTACTATTATCAGTTTCAAGAGAAGTAAAGGAATGAGGTAAACTTTAGTTCTAAGGCATATAGAATAGCCAAGGGGAACTCCATAGGAGACCAAGATTTCTGAACCCATAAAATAAATTGGGAAATGTTTTCCCTTCTTCTGTCTTCTGAATGTTTTATATCTCATAGATCTCTCTTTTTTTCTGTTTTCTATCCTTTTCTCTCCAAGCTTTAGTCTAGATATTTTCTATAGACCTATCTTCCAGATCATGAGTCCCTTTTCGTTTTTCTTAAAGATTTTTTAATTTAAAAAATTTTTTTGTTTATTTTTGAGAAAGAGTGAGAGCAAGAGCAAGCATGCATGCATGGGAGAGTGACAGAGAGAGAAGGAGACAGAGAATCCCAAGCAGGCACTCACGAACAGTGAGATCATGATGTGAGCTGAAATCAAGAGTCGGACACATAACCAGCTGAGCCACCCAGGTGCCCCAAGACTTTATTTATTTATTTATTTATTTTTTAATATTTTTTATTTATTTCTAGGAGAGAGAGACAGCGTGAGCAGGGGAGGGTCAGAGAGAGAGGGAGTCACAGACTGAAACAGGCTCCAGGCTCTGAGCTGGCAGTCAGCACAGAGCCCGACAAGGGGCTCGAACCCACGAACCGCGAGATCATGACCTAAGCGAAAGTCGGACGCTTAACTGACTAAGCCACCCAGGCGCCCCGACTTTATTTATTTTTTAAGTAAACTCTACAACCTGTGGCTGGAATTCACAACCCTGAGATCAAGAGTCACATGCTTTACTGACTGAGCCAGTCAGGTGGCCCATGAATCTTCTCTTTAGCTTTGTGTAATCTGTAGTTAAATTTGCCTATTGCATTCTTAATTTGCTACTATGTTTTCCAGCTCTAGAATTTCCATTTGATTAATTATTATATATTCCAGTTCCCTGGAGAAATTCTCTACCTTGTCACTTATTTTTTGTGCATATTAATCACTGACCACAGTTATCTTACAGTCCAAGTTTGACAACTCTGATATCTGAATCACCTGTGAATCCTTGGTGCCCATTTTTTTCTCTTTTATTTTATTTGGTAACTTTCGACTGAATGATGGATATTATATATGAAAAATCGTAGAGGTTCTGGATAAGGCTATTTTCTTCCAGGAAGGATTTCTTTAAATTTCTGGCAAGCAATTAAATAGAATAGCATCACCTTAATCTAATTAGAGTTTAGCTAACTAAGCTGGATTTGTGTGTGTGTGTGTGTGTGTGTGTGTGTGTGTGTGTGTGTGTGTGAGAGAGAGAGAGAGAGAGAGAGAGAGAGCAACGAGCGAGCAACAGAGAGCACAACTGGGAAAGAGGGGCAGAGGGAGAAAGAATCTCAAGCAAGCTCCATTCTCAGCAAGCTCCATTCTCAGCATGGAGCCCTACGCAGGGCTCAATCCCATAATTCTGGGTTCATGACTCAAGTCGAAAACAGGAGTCAGATGCTTAACAGACTGAGCCACCCAGGCACCCCATTGATTTGTTTTTTTAATAGTCTATATGTCATCTACCCTTATTTCTTCTTTCAGTGTAGCCCTTCTGAGGGCCTAACTGGAAGCCAAGACATTTACCAGAGCCCTTCAGCCTTGGTTGGCCATGCATTTGGCTTTTTTTTATTTCTCCAGCACTGTGAGACTGCCAATAGCTCTACTTAGCCTCTTAACAGCCAATTTCTGTTCTCTTTCTCTGACCTCAGCCTATGCCACTTACAAATTGATAAATACATCGGGAGAAAGCAGCCCAGACTGTCAGTCTCACATTTTGTATTTTCCTCTCTGGGATTGCAGCCCCTCAGTAATCCTGGCTATCTTGGTGCTTTCCAATACCACCAAACAGATTCTTTTTTTTCCTATTCATCCTCCTTTTCTAGTTTTTCTTGGCTGGAGGGTTGATCTGCTACTATAACTCAGTTCACTAATCCACCAGAACCAGAAAGATAGTGCATGACTTGGTTTTAGTGAGTTCTTGCTGGTGACTCAGGAGCACCTCTTTCCAATGCCTAATCACATGCAAAAATATATCCCATAATATTGCAAAGGTCACTAACAGGCTTTTCAAATTCAGGTTCCACCTGTGTACTTTTCTCTTCTAAGCTTTAGATTCCTCAGTTACAAAATAAGAATAGCCACCTATTTTGGGGCACCTGGTGGCTCAGACAGTTAAATGTCTGACTTTGGCTCAGGTCACTATCTTGTGGTTTGTGGGTTCAAGTCCCACATCGGGCTGTGTTAACAGCCCAGAGCCTGAAGCCTGCTTCAGATTCCATGTCTCCCTCCCTGTTCATGCTCATGCTCTCTCTCTCTCAAAAATAAACATAAAAAAAAAAAAAAAGATAGTGACCTATTTCACTGGGTTCTTGGGAGGAGTAACTGATAATGGGTACAAAGTGCTTAGCACAGTGCCTATACAGTAAACCTGAATATGTTAGTTACCTGACATCAACTTTTTACTTCCTTTTGAAAACAAGGGCATAAACTTTGCCTTTCAAAGTTCTAAAAGAACTAAACTTCTTACAACTATCTACTAATGGATTCTTTTTTGCATTTATCTTTGTCAGTAAGAAGTAGTAACTTGATATTTATATTACCAATAGCCTGCTTTCAAAGTGCTTTGATGCTTCAGATAGTTTAGAGTGGCACTAAGTAGGTCTCAGAAATGACAGAATAGTTCTCAAAAAGCCTATCAGCAAATGGGCTGGTTTCTGCAATGAACTAACATGTCCACAGTAGTTAGTTTAACTGTATATCAGATTATTATAGAGAAGTATACACTGAATATAATTTGTCTTCATGCTACATTTCCATGTGAGTGACCATTCCCAGTCAGAGTAGGGCAAATTTTGAATGAAGTCACAATTTTACGATCAGTACTTGCCTAAACATAAAATAGAAACATTTGTTGAAGATAGTCATAAAATCTGATGTGGTTGCCAAAGTTCTCTTTTTCTCTCCTGTGCAGATTTTTCTTCTCCCTTTTTACATATTCTTACTTTTCCCTAAGAACTAGATAGTAAAATCAGCTGAAGAGTAAAAAAAAGGGGTGAGGAAGGGAAGGAATGATGAGCTTTCTCTTCCAAAGTACTCTTTTCACTTGGCTTGACATAATTTTTTTCTTTTATTTTGGAGAGAGAGAGCACAGGTGGGGCAGAAGGGCAGAGAGAGAGAGAGAGAGAGAGAGAATCTTAAACAGGCTCCACAGTCAGCATGGAGCCCAATGCAGGCTCAATCCCATGACCTGGGCCAAAATCAAGTTGGATGCTCAAGCAACTAAGCTACCCAGGCACTCTTAATTTTATTTCTTTATGTTTTATTATTTAAAGAAACTATAGTAGCTCTTAATTTATGAACATTGAGCTTACAAGCAAATTAACCAATATTCAGGAAAGAGGAGAAAGGGACTCCAAGTTTGAGGTCGTCCCTACTATGTTTGGAGGAAGCAATTGTTCAGTCCTAATGGGGTTATCTTATGCAAGTATAGTTATCATGGCTTCTTATAGCTGGAAAATACTACCTCATACCATTATCCCCTTTTACTCACACACACACACACACACACACACACACACACACACACACACACACACACACAGAGTGAGGAGTAAGAATATGTCCTAGGCTCTCTCACTGTAGCTAAGACTGCATTCTCCCAGAGAAATATTTTAAATAATGGTTAAATGGCTAGATTCGGCTCTTCCATTCATTCATTTGACATATTCTTCCTGAAAGGACTATTTCACATTTTCCGCTGTCCTCAACCTCCAACTTTCCTCCCCACTTCTCACTTTCATCTGACAACTTCATTTCTTATTTCACTGAGAAAAGAAGCAATTAAATGAGAACCACCTTATTTTCCCACTACCCATTGATCAACTTTCTTTATCTATCCTATACTCTTTATTAACAGAGGAACTTCCTTTTTTCTTACCTGAAGTCAAATTCTCCCCTTGTGAAATGTATCCCATTCCTTCCTGCCTCTTCAAAGACACTGTTCATTCAATTATTCTCTTCCCTATATCATCAACTTCTCTATCCACTGGATTATTCCCATCAGCAACCATATATGCAGATTCTCATTTATTTTTGCTATTTTATTATTTTATTTTATTAAGTTTTTTTTTAAATGTTTTATTTATTTCTAGGAGAGAGAGAGAGAGACAGCGTGAGTAGGGGAGGGTCAGAGAGAGAGGGAGTCACAGACTGAAACAGGCTCCAGGCTCTGAGCCGGCAGTCAGCACAGAGGCCGACGCGGGGCTCGAACCCACGAACCGCGAGATCATGACCCGAGCGAAAGTCGGACGCTTAACCAACTAAGCCACCCGGGCGCCCCTATTTTATTAAGTTTTGAGAGACTTTTTACATATTCTTTTTTTTTTTTTAAAGTAGATTCTATGCCCAATGTGGAGCGATCAAGAGTCACATGCTCTACTGATTGAGCCAGCCAGGTGCCCCACATGTTTTGGGTTTTTTTTTTTTTTTCATTGAAGTATAGTTGACACACAGCGTTACGTTAGTTTCAGGCATACAACATGGTGATTCAACAAGTTTATGTATTATGTTATGCACCCCACATATGTGGCTATCATCTGTCGTCTCTCACCATACAATGCTATTACGATACCTCTGACTACATTCCCCATGTTGTCCCTTTTATTCCAGAACTGAAAGCCTGTATCTTTCATTCCTCTTCACCCATTTTGCCCATCTCCCCTACCCGACTCCACTCTGGCAACCATCAGTTTGTTCTCTGTATTTATGGGTCTGTTTCTGCTTTTTGTTTGTTTATTCATTTGTTTGGGGTTTTTAGATTCCACTCTAAGTGAAATCATATGGTATTTGTCTTTCTCTGTCTGACTTATTTCACTTAGCACAACACCCTCTAGGTCCATCTATGTTGCTGCAAATGCCAAGATTTCGTTCTTTTTTATGGATAAATAATATTCCTCTGTGTGTGTGTGTGTGTGTATGTGTGTGTGTGTGTGTGTGTGTGTGTTTCCATATCTTGGCTATCATAAACCATGCCACAATAGATATAGGGCAGATTGTCATGTTTAAAACTTTTTCACTAGATATTTGCCTTCAGCTACCATATAATTTCTCTGCCCTCCTTTAGAGCAAAACTCCTCAAAAAGGTTGTCTACTGTCTGTCTCTCAAGAGAGACAAAGCCCAAGACATAAGCTATAGGGTCTTTTATAACTTAACTTAGGATGTGACATATCATTATTTCTGCATATTTTTTATTGGTCATACAGGCTAACTCTGGTACGATTTGAGAGAGGACCACAACAAGTGTGAATGTCAGAAGGTAGAACTGAACTGAATCTGAACTCTTCTCACTGCCTAAAACCTGCTCCTCCCTTAGTATGCCTCGTCTCATTAAACAACATCACCATTCACTGTTTCTCAGGACAAAAAACCTCCTAGCCTTGAATCATATCCTTGAATCCAGTCTTGCTTTCATATCTCTTATAAAATCTATTGACAAGTCTACTTCTAAAAGTATAACCAGAATCTAATTACTTTTTTAAAGAATCACTTTTCATTTCTCACTGTCTTTCACTTTTCACTAATAACTCTTCACTATCTTTGTCATTACTACACTAGTCTCAAGCCACCATCACCCTGCTTAGACTACTGTGTAAGCATCCTTCCTAATCATTTTCCTGCTTGCCCCTAGAATCAATTACCCTCACAGTATCTACAGCAATATTTATTAAATGTAAAATAAATATAATCATTCCTCTCCTGGTTTAAAAGTCTCCATGTCTTCCAAGCATAGTAAAAACAAAATCTACTTGCTACTGTGGGCCACCAGGATTGGAGAAGGATCTCAAGATGGCTAGGCAAAAACTTTAAAAGGCATTTACTGAGTAGCCCTTGGGAAGATCATACCCTGAGACCAAAAGACCACTGTTAATTCCCTCAAGTCTTGGAATGAGACCCTTATAACCACACTGGCTATTAAACCTAAGTATCCACCTGCTATTAACTGGGCTTATACAAGGCCAATGTAGTAAAGGCTGGCTTGGCAAATGACTTTGAGAAGTTTAATGCTCTGAAGGCTTATGTGTCAGCATGTTGAGAAAAACGGAGATGTGAAAAGTTGTGCTGAGTTTTTGCCTCTCTCTGAGGCCAGGACTGAGGACTACAAGAGACTAGAGAAGATGAAGAACATAATTCCATTTGAGCAAATGACCATTGAGGACTTGAACAAATTCTTCCTAGAAATCAAATTAGACAAGAAGTATCCCAAATGACTTCCCCAGCCAATTGAGAATTTATAAATTTGAGTCTGGGAGGAAGCTCTGGCCTTCATATCATAAATTATGGACATTAAAAATAATTACATTAAGGATAGACAGATATGAGAACCAACTCCTAACTATGTGTATAAAAAGTACTACATAATCCAACTTCTAACTTCTTATAATTTGTCTCTATTATTCTCCTCTTTGCTCATTCTGCCTTAACACTGGCCTTCTTTATCCAATTCACAAATGCTAAGTGACTTCTCAAATCAGGGCCATCATATATGCTATGATGCTGGCTTCATTTAGATCTCTTACTGAAATTTCACTTCTTCAGAGTGCCTTCCATGAACACACTATCTAAAATAGTGACACATACATGACTGTCAACTCTTTTTTTTTTTTTTTTTTAACATTTATTTTCGAGAGACAGAGAGAGATAGAGTACAAGCAGGGGAGGGGCAGAGAGAGAGGGAGACACAGAATCCGAAGCAGGCTCCAGGCTCTGAGATGTCAGCACTGAGCCCGATGTGGGGCTCCAATCCATGAACCATGAGATCATGACCTAAGCCAAAGTCAGACACTTAACTGACTGAACAACCTAGGTGCCCCAACTGTCACTGTTTTTAATTATCAAATTTATTTATTTTGAGAGAGTGACTGAGTGCAGGGAAGGGCAGAGAGAAGAGAGAGAGAATCCCAAGCAGTTTCTATGCTGTCAGCATGAAGCCTGATGTGGAGCTTGATTTCACGAACCATGACATCATGACCTGAGCTGAAACCAAGAGTCTGGCACTTAACCAACTGAGCCACTCAGGCAGCCCTGACTATCTCTCTTTATCCCTTTACCCAGTTTTATTTTTCTACATGTACTTACGTACCATTTAATTGAAATCTCACTTTTTTTAACCTTAGTTTTACGGAAGTATAATTAATATAAAGTAAACTATACATATTTAAAGCATACTAATTTTTAATGTTTATTTTTTTGAGAGGCAGAGATTGTGAGCAGGAGAGGAACAGAGGAGGGGGACAGAGGATATGAAGTGGTATCATATGTCGGTGCTGTCAGCAGAGAACCCAACGTGGGGCTCAAACTCATAAACTGTGAGATCATGACCTGAGCCAAAGTCAGATGCTTAACCAACTGAGCCACCCAGGCGCCCCTAAAGTATACAACTTGGTAAGTTTTGACCTATGTATACATCCATGAAACCATCACCACAACCAAGATATTGAATACATCCTAATTCCCAAATATTTATCAAGTTTACTGTTCATCCCAAAGAACCAACTTTGTTTCAGTGATTCTCACCATTGTTTTTGTTTCATTTGTTTTCGTTTAGGTCTTATTTCTTTTATTCTGCTTACTTTGAGGTTCATTTATCTTCTTTTCCTAGTTTCTTAAGGTAGAAACAGAGGTCATCGATTTGAGCCCTTTCTTCTTTTCCAATATAGGCATTTAGAACTATGTCTTTCCCCCCAAGTACTGCTTAGTGACATCCCACATATTTTGATAGGTTGTGCTTTCATTTTCACTCAGTTCAAAATACTTCCTAATTTCCCTTCTGACTTCTTCTTTATCCATGGGTTACTGAGGAGTATATTTTGCTTCCAAATATTTGGGAATTTTTCAGACATCTTTCTGGTATTAATTTTTTATTTAATTCCAGTGGTCAAAGAATATACTTCGTATGACTTGAATCCTGTTAAATTTATTAAGCCTTGTTTTATGACCCAGAATATGGTCTATTTTGCAGATGTTCCATGTACACTTGAAAAGATTATGTGTTTTTGCTGTTGTTGGACAGAATGTTCTATAAATGTCATTGAGGTCAAGTTGGTTGACATGCTATCCCAGACTTCTACATCCTTGTTGATTTTGTCTGTTTGTCCTATGAATCCTTGAAGGAAGGATATTGAAATCTCTGGCTATAATTGTGGATTTGTCTATTTCTCCTTACAGTTCTGTCAGTTCCCATATATTTTGAAATTCTGTTATTAGGTGCATAAACATTAGGATTGTTATGTTCTCTGGAGAATTGACCTTATCATTATGAAATAGTCATCTATACTCCTGGTGATATTCTTTGCTCTGAAATCTGTTTCCTTTTTATTAACTTTTTTTTTTCCACTCTCAAAAATGAGTACCATGAGGCCAAAGACCGTGTCCTGTTTTGTATCCCTAGCACCTATCAAGCAGGGTAGCTTGCATTTGGTATGTACTTAATAAGTCTTTATTAAAAGACAGAAAGAAGAGAGGGATTGGAATACATATGTAGATATAGGACTAGGCACTAGGAATACTTAATGAAAGGTGCCAGCACTGTTTTTGAGGAATATATCATAGTATATCATAGGAACATATCGTAGCAGATAAAACAAGTACAAAGACAATTTCAAGAGTATGATATGAGCATTAAAAGTATAAGCACAAGATGCTTGGGAAGACGCTCAGGAAGAACAGTTTCTAGAAGGAGGAAAACTCTAAGCTAATATCTAAACAATAAAGCTAATCACAAAAAGAGGGAAGAACAGACCTCGATAAGGAGATAAGAACATGAGCAAAGACACTTAGGTAAGAGGGAATACAGTGCTGGGGCATAATGAAAGTATGTGAGAACTCTCTCAGGGAGTTCCTATTCTGTCGAGAAAACACACTGCCCAAGCCTACTCCACACTGGGCCATTGTGGCTAGTGGGCAATGCTTTTATATGCCCACACATATCTGTTCCCAATAACTGAGTTGTGTGCTTATTAAGAGTCTTACAATTGCTTGTATTATTGTGGTTCAATTAGATAGTAATACAAGCTAATGAATATGAATGCAAAAGCCAATTGCTATCTCCATGAGAACCAAGCTGAATGCTTTCAAAATACTAGGCAGAAAAACAAAAAACAAAAATAAATTTGTTCTCAAATATGTATGAGGGAGACAACTGTAAAAATAAGGGGTTAAAATTTCAAATTAGAAAAGACTTCTGCTTTAAAATGATATCACCAATAGTAATGGGGAGGTGAGAGTGGAAAGAAATGGGGTTAACGTGGTAAGCAGGGCCCACAGGCCTTTGTACGCTCCCTAAGGTGTTTGGATTTTATCCTGAGTTCAGTGGTGAGCTGACAAAATCAGATTCACATTTCAGAAAGAGGACTCTGCAGAATTAAAAGTAAAGAAGCAAGACTGACTTGAGAAAGACTTGTCAGGAAGCTGTCGCAGGAACTCAAGCAAGAGATGACGGTGATGTATGAATGACTTTACCATTCTTAAGAACTAATTTTATGGGTTAAATAGGCTTTTCTTACTTTCTAAGAAACCAGCATTGCTAACACATTTTTCATGGAAAAACATGTTCCAAAGAACCAATTACAGGCCAATTAGCATACAACTTATCTGTGCACTGGGAACTGTTTACAATTTATTTGCCAATAAAAATGGTAACTTCTACAGAAGTCTCACCTGCTTCTGTAAATCACAATCTTAAATCTGGATCATTTCCACTGCAATTGTGAAACCTCCTTCTTAAGAAGAGGACATCTAAAAAAGGTCTGTTTCTAAATATGATTTTCAAAAATAGATTTTTTCAAATGTTTGTACAAAGCAGAGGTTAGGCTTTGGTATTTGTGACTATAAACTACTCTTAATACCCAGAAAAGAAAACAAGAACACTTACTTCATGAAATACTGCTCCAGAATACGGAGACACTCCCAAGTCCAACAGTGAGAGGCCTTCAACCACTGAAAAGTAAGACATCCAAGTTCACTTCATTTCATCCAAGTTCAGAGACATATGCAGATGGCCAAAGACAATGTGTTAGATACTCCCAGGAACAAGAAGGGCCTCACAGTTTGTCCAACACCTTTTACCTCATTCTCAACAAGTGGTTTTAAATATTGATTTTAACATTTTAGATGATGTGGAACTTTCTTCCATACAGAGCATCCATTTCCACTGTGGGGCAGACTCAGGAGAAAGTTTTATATTAAACTATGAGATTTCTTTGATCTCACTGTAATTTCCACTCACTCTAAAAAGTGTTTCCCGGGGCACCTGGGTGGCTCAGTCGGTTGGGAGTCCGACTTCGGATCAGGTCATAATCTTGCAGTTCGTGGGTTCAAGTCCCACGTCGGGCTCTGTGCTGACAGCCAGCTTGGAGCCTGGAGCCTGTTTCAGATTCTGTGTCTTCCTCTCTGACCCTGCCCTGCTCACGTTGTCTCTCTCTCAGAAATAAATAAAACATTTAAAAAAAAATTTTTTTAAGTGTTTCCTTCATGTATATTCTGCCTCATTCCCCAAAATGATGACAACAAATTAGATGCTGATAAGAAATGTTGTTGCTAGTGTGGGTAAATGGGCACTTTCATATGCTGCTTGTTTGAGTGACATTTGTATTAACTTTTCTACAGGGAAATATGTACTTTTTAAGTACTTTTGACACTGAAATGATTGTCCTTAGGGAAATATATCTCAGAGAAATAATTGTATGTTCATTACGGTGCTCAGAGTATTAAAAAAATAAAAATAATCCCTTGGGGCACCTGAGTGGCTCAGTCAGTCAAGCATCTGACTTGGGCTTAGGTCATAATCAGCCCCACACTGGGCTTCACGCTGACGTGCAGAGCCTGCTTGGGATTCTTTCTCTCCTCCACCCCCTCTCTCTGCCTCTACCCAACTTGCACCCAAGCTCTCTCTCTTTCTCAAAATAAATATACTTAAAAAAATAATCTCAGGGGCACATGGTTGGCTCAATCGGTTAAGCACCCAACTTTGGGGCTCAGGTCATGATCTTGCAGTTTGTGAGTTCTAGGCCTGTGTCAGGCTCTGGGCTGACAACTTGTAGCCTGGAGCCTGCTTCAGATTCTGTGTGTGTCTCTCTCTCTGTCCTCCCCCACTCATGCTCTGTCTCCCTCTCAAAAATAAATATTAAAATAATACTAATAATAGTCCCAGTGTCCATTAACAGTGATTTACCTAATAAATTATGATATATATGTATGTGGATGTGTGGATGGATACAGAGATAGAAACATTTTACAGTTAAAAATCTTACTATGATATAAATGAATAAATAAAATAAGTGGACAAGCAAAGAAAGCTCTTCCTTACAGAGAACTGTAAGGATCAAATGTAGAAGGAAAGATAGAAATAGAAAATCACCATTTGACAGACCTCACAGTAAGAACTGTGAAAGGCAAGATCATCAAGGGATGCTAAAATCAGTGAAAGGGGCGCCTGGGTGGCTTAGTCGGTTAAGCGTCCGGCTTTCGCTTAGGTCATGATCTCGCAGTTTGTGGGTTCGAGCCCCGCGTCGGGCTCTGTGCTGACTGCCAGCTCAGAGCCTGGAGCCTGTTCCAGAGTCTGTGTCTCCCTCTCTCTCTGACCCTCCCCTGTTCACGCTGTCTCTCTCTATCCTAGAAATAAAAAAATAATAATAATAATAAAATAAAATAAAATAAAATCAGTGAGAAAAAAATATGATGAGGAGCCATATTTGCAAGGGGAAAAATAATTTTATATGGACAAATTTGGCACTCACTTAATCGTATGACCAAAGTTAACATCACCAGCAATAATGTTGAACAGTTCACACTGTCGACATCAAGTACCTCCTGAAATGATTCACTGAAATGGGGATAAACACTTCCATAGTCCTTACGCCAAAAATGTGGTATCCTTGCCAAAAAAGCATAAATTCAATCTAATCATGAGAAAACATCAGGAAAGCCCAAAGTGAGAGACAAAAATAACCGGCTAGCACTCTTTAAAATATTAAGACTGAGGGGCGCCTGGGTGGCTCAGTCAGCTAAGCGTCTGACTCTTGATTTTGGCTCAGGTCATGATCTCATGGTCCATGAGCAAGAGCCCATGTCAGGCTTTGCACTGACAGCTCAGAGCCTGCTTGGGATTCTCTCTCTCTCAAAATAAACAAATAAACTTTAAACAAATTTAAGACTGAGGAAGTATCCCAGATTGGAAGAGACTAAGTATACATAATAACTCAATGTAGTGTCGGATTGTGGACTCAATCTTGGACCATAAAAAAGACATTAGTGGTACAACTGATAAAACTTCAATAATAGATTAGTTATTAGTATTGTATGAATGTTAATTTTCTGGGTTAGGTCAGTGTACTATGATTATGTAGGATGTTAAAATTAGAAGAGGTTAAGTGAAGGGTAAACAGGAATTCTGTACTATTTTTGCAACTTTTTGAAAATCTAAAATTATTTCAAAATTAAGAGTTAAAATTAAAAAGTATATTACAGATATGCATTTACTGAAAGAAAGATGTCCATGAAGTACTCTTAAAAGAAAAGCAGGTCAGGGGCGCCTGGGTGGCTTAGTCGGTTAAGTGTCCGACTTTCGCTTGGGTCATGATCTCGCGGTTTGTGGGTTCGAGCCCCGCGTCGGGCTCTGTGCTGACTGCCAGCTCAGAGCCTGGAGCCTGTTTCAGAGTCTGGCACTCCCTCTCTCTCTGACCCTCCCCTGCTCACGCTGTCTCTCTCTCTCTCTCCTAGAAATAAATAAAACATTAAAAAAAAAAAAAAGAAAAAAAAGAAAAGCAGGTCATAACACAGCATGTCAATATGATCAAATTTTATTTGAAATCCACATATTTCAATAATAACACTGAATGTAAATGGGCTGAATGCTCCAATCAAAAGACATACGGTAGTAGAATGGATAAAAAACAAAATCCATCTATATGCTGTCTACAAGAAATGCATTTTAGACTGGAAGATACCTTCAGATTAAAAGTAAGGGGATGGAGAAATATATATCATGCTACAGGAAATCAAAAGAAAGCCAGAGTAGTTATACTTGTATCAGACAAACTGGACTTTAAAGATAATAACAAGAGATGAAGAATGGCATTACATAATAGTTACAGGGTCTATCCATCAGGAAGAACTAACAATGATAAATGTCTATGCACCGAATATGGAAGCACCTAAATATATAAAACAATTAACCACAAAGAAAAACAGGCTCATAGATAAGAATGTGCTAATAGCAGGGGACTTCAATACTCCACTTACAGCAATGGATAGGTCAACCAGACAGAAAATCACTAAAGAAATAATGGACTTGAAAGACACTTTGGACCAGATGGATCTGACAGATATATTTAGAACTCTACATCCTGAGGCCAAGGAATTTACTTTCTTCTCAAGTGCGCATGGCACATTCTCCAAGATAGATCACATGCTGGGACATAAAGCAGCCCTTAATAAATATAAAAGAATCGAGATCATACCATGCACACTCTTAGATCATAATGCTTTGAAACTTGAAATCAATCACAGGAAGAAGCCTGGAAAACCCCCAAAAACATGGAGGTTAAAGACCACCCTACTAAAGAATGAATGGGCCAATCAGGCAATTAGGGATGAAATTAAAAAATATATGGAAACAAATGAAAATGAAAACACAACAATCCAAAATCTATGGGATGCAGCAAAGGCAGTCCTAAGAGGAAAGTACATTGCACTCCAGACCTATTTCAAGAAACTATAAAAAGCGCAAGTCCAAAATCTAACAGCTTGCCTAAAGGAACTAGAGGCAGAGCAACAAGAACCCCCTAAAACCAGCAGAAGAGAAATAGTAAAAATCAGAGCAGAAATAAACAACATAGAGACCAAAGAAATAATTGAACAGATCAATGAAACCAAGAGTTGGCTTTTTGAAAAAAGAAACAAAATTGACAAACCTCTAGCCAGGCTTCTCAAAAACAAAAGAGAGAGCACCCAAATAAACAAAATCATGAATGAAAATGGAATTATTACAACCAACCCCTCAGAAATACAGGCAATTATCAGGGAATACTATGAAAAATTATATGCCAACAAATTGGACAACTTAGAAGAAATGGACAAATTCCTAAACACACATCCATTACCAAAATTCACAAGGGAAGAGGTAGGAAATCTGAACAGACCCATAACTAGTGAGGAAATCGAATCAGTGATCAAAAATCTCCCAACAAATAAGAGCCCAGGACCAGATGGCTTCCCCAGGGATTTATACCATACATTTAAAACAGAATTAATACCCATTCTTCTCAAGCTATTCCAAAAAATAGAAAGTGAAGGAAAACTCCCAGCCTCATTTTATGAAGCCAGCATCACTCTGATTCCCAAGCCAGACAGAGACCCAGCGAAAAAAGAGAACTACAGGCCAATATCCCTGATGAATACGGATGCAAAAATTCTCAATAAGATACTTGCAAATCGAATTCAACAGCACATAAAAAGAATTATCCACCAAGATCAAGTGGGATTCATTCCTGGGTTACAGGGCTGGTTCAACATTCACAAATCAGTCAATGTGATACATCACATGAACAAAAGAAAAGATAAAAACCATATGAGCCTGTCGATAGAAGCAGAAAAAGCATTTGACAAAATACAGCATCCCTTCTTAATAAAGACTCTAGAGAAAGTCGGGATAGAAGGAACCTACTTAAACATCATCAAAGCCATCTATGAGAAGCCTTCAGGTAACATCATCCTCAACGGGGAAAAACTCAGAGCTTTCCCCCTGAGATCAGGTACACGACAGGGATGTCCACTCTCACCACTGCTGTTTAACATAGTGCTGGAAGTCCTAGCATCAGTTATCAGACAACAAAAGGAAATCAAAGGCATCAGAATTGGCAAAGAGGAAGTCAAACTTGCACTTTTTGCAGACAACATGATAATCTACATAGAAAACCCAACAGACTCCACCAGAAGCCTACTGAAACTGATCCAAGAATTCAGCAAAGTTGCAGGGTACAAAGTCAACGTACAGAAATTGGTTGCATTTTTATACACCAACAATGAAGCAACAGAAAGAGAAATCAAGAAGCTGATCCCATTCACAATTGCACAAAAAACCATAAAATACCTAGGAATAAACCTAACCAAGGATACAAAAGATCTGTATGATGAAAACTACAGAAAACTTATGAAGGAACTTGAAGAAGACACAAATAAATGGAAAAACATCCCATGCTCATGGATAGGAAGAATAAATATAGTTAAGATGTCATTACTACCCGAAGCTATCTACACATTCAGTGCAATTACAATCGAAATTGCACCAGCACACTTCTCAAAGCTAGAGCAAACTATCCTAAAATTTGTATGGAACCACAAAAGACCCCGAATAGCCAAAGTAATAAAAATAAAACCAAAACGGGAGGTATCACCATCCCAGACTTTAGCTTCTACTACAAAGCTGACAGACACATAGACCAATGGAACAGAATTGAGAACTCAGAAGTGGACACAAAAGTATACAGCCAACTGATATTTGACAAATAAGGAAAGAATATCCAATGGAAAAAAGCCTCTTTAACAGATGATGTTGGGAGAACTGGACAGTAACATGCAGAAGAATGAAATTAGATCGATTTCTCACACCATACACAAAAATAAACTCAAAATGGATAAAGGACCTGAATGTGAGACAGGAAACCCTCAAAACGCTAGAGGAGAAAGCAGGAAACAACCTCTTTGACCTTCACCGTAGCAACCTCTTACTTGACACATCCCCCAAAGCAAAGGAATCAAGAGCAAAAATAAACGATTGGGACCTCATCAAGATTAAAAGCTTTTGTACAGCAAAGGAAACAACCCACAAAACTAATAGGCAACCAACAGAATGGGAAAAGATAGTTGCAAACGACATATCAGATAAAGGGTTGATATCCAGAATCTATAAGGAACTCACCAAACTCCACACCTGAAAAACAAACAACCCAGTAAAGAAACAGGCAGAAGATATGAACAGACACTTCTCCAAAGAGGACATCCAGATGGCCAACAAACACATGAAACGATGCTCAGCATCCCTACTCATCAGGGAAATACAAATCAAAACCACACTGAGATACCACCTCACACCAGTCAGAGTGGCTAAAATGAGCAAATCAGAGAACACGAGATGCTGGCGAGGATGTGGAGAAACGGACACCCTCCTACACTGTTGGTGGGAATGTAAACTGATACAGCCCCTCTGGAAAATAGTGTGGAGGTTCCTCAAAAAATTAACAATAGAATTCCCCTATGACCCAGCAATAGCACTGCTAGGAATTTACCCAAGGGATATAGAAATGTTGAGGCATAGGAGCACATGTACCCCAATGTTCATAGCAGCACTCTCAACAATAGCCAAAACATGGAAAGAGCCTAAGTATCCATCAACGGACGAATAGATCAAGAAGATGTGGTTTATGGGGCGCCTGGGGGGCTTAGTCAGTTGAGCGTCCGACTTTCGCTTAGGTCATGATCTCGCGGTTCGTGGGTTCGAGCCCCGCGTTGGGCTCTGTGCTGACTGCCAGCTCAGAGCCTGGAGCCTGTTTCAGTCTGTGATTCCCTCTCTCTCTGACCCTCCCCTGCTCACGCTGTCTCTCTCTCTCTCCTAGAAATAAAAAAAATTAAAAAAAAAAAAGAAGATGTGGTTTATCTATACCGTGGAATACTACATGGCAGTGAGAAACAATGAAATCTGGCCATGTGTAGCAACACGGATGGACCCTGAGGGTGTTATGCTGAGTGAAATAAGTCAGGCAGAGAAGGACAAATATCATATGTTTGCATGTATAGGAAGATTAGGAGGAACTTAACGGAGGACCAAGGGGGAGAAGAAGGGGGGAAATGGTGGGGGAAAGGGAGAGAGGCAAACCATGAGAGACTAGTAAATGCTGACAAAAACTGAGAACTGATAGATGTAGGGAGGAGGGGGGATGGGCATGGAGGAGGGCACTCGTGGGGATGAGCACTGGGTGTTATGTGGAAACTAATTTGACAATAAACTATTTGTAAAAAAACAAAAAAAAGAAAAAGAAAATCTAAAATTATTTCAAAATTTAAGAGTTAAAATTAAAAAGTATATTACAGGGGCACCTGGGTGGCTTAGTCGGTTAAGCGTCCGACTTTCGCTTAGGTCATGATCTCGCGGTTCGTGGGTTCGAGCCCCGCGTCGGGCTCTGTGCTGACAGCCAGCTCAGAGCCTGGAGCCTGTTTCAGTCTGTGACTCCCTCCCCTCTCTCTGACCCTCCCCTGCTCACACTGTCTCTCTTTCTCTCTCATAGAAATAAAATAAATAAATAAATAAAATAAAATAAAATAAAAAGTATATTACAGATATGAATTTACTGAAAGAAAGATGTCCATGAAGTATTCTTAAAAGAAAAGCAGGTCATAGCACAGCATGTCAATATGATCAAATTTTACTTTAAATATTTATAAGGTTTGATCCATTTAGTTGAGAGAAAATGAATATGTATTCAATGAGAAATGGCTCAAAATAAACATAAAACTTAGGCATTAAACAAAATAAAAAATTTAAATACAGCAACCATCTCTGCTGATAAGATTACAGAAGATGATTAGTTTATTTTACCTTTCTTCATTTTCTGAATCTTTAGCAATGAGCATTATTTCATAATTATTAAAAAGAAATAGGAAAATTAATTTTAAAACAAAGTGAGTGAAGGATAAGAAAAAACATAAATGGACACACAAAAACCTATAAAATGTATAAGCTTACATACGCCTAAAATCTCAGAAGGACAAGTTAAGAAACTGATACACATACGAATCTGGTCCCTCCAGGGAACACAAGTGAGTCATTATAGGAAAGTGGCATGGAAAGGTGCCTTTAATCATACAGCCTTTTGCACCTTTGGTTTTTGAACCCTGTGACTGAATTATCTATTCAAAGATAAACAAAACAAAATCAAAGTTACAAAGTCTATTCCACAAAGCTATATATTTATAAGGAGTGAGCCTTAAATATGCCTTTAAACGGACCCACTCTAGAAGGAAACGTAACCAGTTACAGTTCATACTGGCTATAAAATTAAAAAAGCCATTGCTCAAGACAGCTATAACAGGTCCTTATACTAGGACCAGAAAGAAACTTGCCCCATGGAGACACATAAAGAAGTTGCTGTGTAACACAACTAGTAAACCCTTCACTAACAGCTTTACTGGAGACCCAAGGTGATGATTCATCAGGCCACTTCCCAGGGCAACTCCCTATCTAAGTAACTCAATGGCATCCTACCACAGAGGATGCCAACAGAGGAAATCAACAGAGGGCCAGTAAGATGCTGCCAGAGACATCACTCTCTACTGGTTTAATCCAGAGGGAGATTGCATACTTTTTAGGAAATTGTCTACAATGTAATTTCTCTCAGATCTGCTTTTGCTAGGATATCGTACACCCGTAAATTTGTTGATGTGTTTTCTGGCAAGTGCTTAGAAATATGGCACTATCATGATGATTGAACATGACCTCATATTAATTAATAATTGATTTAAGGGAAGAGTTAACCTCATGTGTAAACATTAAAACAAACAAACAAACCCACTATCATTTACTCCCACCATCTAAAACATTGAAAAGTGTAGGAAGAGCATCAACTGAAGTTATTTTTACTTGAATACATTGATATTTATGATAAACTTCTTATAATGTCCTTATTTTGGTGCACGATTGAAAATTTTGGCATGGTCTGCAGTATGTTTGGGAACATGTGAATTACAGAGTAACAAAATCCTCTGGAATATAATGGTGAATTTACTCCATGTATAAAAGAATAACCAGGGCCCCAAATTCTAACAAATATAACTATGTTCCAATAATATTTTGCTGGGAACATTTTAAAATAGGTTTCATAAAATGCCTGTTTGAGGAAAAAACCCAAATACTCAAAACAACAATATAAAGAGCCCAGAGCTTTAAGCCATTATTTTTCCTAGAGTACCCCCTAAAATAACACCTGTGAAAAGTACACCAGAGAAATTGAATAAAATTTCTGCTTCACGGGATTATTATCTAAGAATAGTTGACCATAAAAGCTAATTATTGCCAACTATTCTAAAATATAAGGTTTTTTAAATAGTGCTTCAACTTTTTTTTTTAAGATTTTATTTTTAAGTAATGTTTACACCCAATGTGGGATTTGAACTTACAACCCCAAGATCAAGAGAGACAATGCTGTACCAACTGAGCTAGCCAGGTGCCCCAATAAAGTGTCTCAACTCTTAACTGATAAATCCCATGAAGTAATAATTCTTATTTAGCTACCTTTATATGCTTTTCTTATGCATGATAATAAAAACATATTATGCCGCATAAGACAAACATTATCTGGGGAGCCTGGTTGGCTCAGTCGGTTAAGCTTCTGACTTCACCTCAGGTCATGATCTCGGGGTTTGTGAGTTTGAGACCCGTGTCAAGCTCTGTGCTGATAGCTCAGAGCCTGAAGCCTGCCTCACATTCTGTGTCTCCCTCTCTCTCTGCCCCTCCCCCACTCATGCTGTCTCTGTCTCAAAAATAAATAAATGTTAAAAAAGAAACGACAAACAAAACATTGTCTTTAAGCTTCCCATATCAAGAAGGGCATGTGTTAAGCTTGTTCAAAAGAAGTAGTATCCTTACATTTCTAGCCCAGAAGGCCCAAGAGGCAGTGTCATTCCCATAGCAATGAACACACCTAGCATCCAGATCTTGCTTTCTAAATAACATTCTCCAATAAAAGATACCAGGGCTCTTTTGAGAAGTGGTGAATTCCAGGACTGGACCAAGGAAAAAAATATGGTAAGACGAAAGAATCTTGTGGTTCCAGAAAGTAATGAAGTACTAAAAAAACAAAACAAAACAAACAAACAAAACAGTGAGGAAAGTATGTCAAAAGGACAAAGGAGTCAACCTGAAAGAGGTCGCAATGGCCAAAAATGGAATAATTGGAGCATCAAAGTAAAGATAATATGGATTATAATCCAGAG
Organism: Proteles cristata cristata; assembly: GCA_017311185.1. Taxonomy (NCBI): domain Eukaryota; kingdom Metazoa; phylum Chordata; class Mammalia; order Carnivora; family Hyaenidae; genus Proteles; species Proteles cristata. Next base: position 573,888 of record JAESUZ010003725.1, read on the forward strand.
AATAAAATAAATACCTATGAGGCCATATTAGATATTAAATAAATAAAGAAGGAAGAAGGGACAACTCTTCCTTATAGAAGAATTCCAATTCATAATGAAGAAGGAATGAGGGCAAGAGAAAAGTCACCACTGGAACACCATAGTAATGACTGCTGCAGGCAAGATCATCAACCTGGAAGTCAAAAAGTAGTGGGTAAAAACTTTACAAAGAAACAAGATATATACAGAGCCCCTATATATATATCCCCCAAATGTTTATAAATTAAAAAGGGAAAACAGTAACTTAACGGTGGAGAAACCAGGCAGATACTATTATAACCAAGGGATTAAGGTTAACATCACAAGTAATAAGCCATTTCAATATGACGTAGCCTGATCCAATACATTGAGAGGATCACATCACTTCTGTGGGATTCCTCCCCAAAATCCATGATCTCAATCTAACTAGAGACACATTAGACAAACCCAAATTGGGGGACATTGTACAAAATGCCTGACTAGTATGTTTCAAAAGTGTCACGGTTATAAAAGACAAGGAAAAGCTGGGAAACACTCACCAATAGAAAAAGAATGAGAACACACAACTAAATGCAATATGGGATCCTGAATTAGATGCTGGAACAGTGGGAAAAAGAACAGTGGGAAAAACAGTAAACTCTAAGCAACTACAGTTTGTTCAATGGTATTTATATGGATGTTATTGTCTTAGTTCTGACCACTGTACCATAATTATGTAGGATGTAAACACGAAGGGAAGCTTGATGAAGGGTATAACGGATCTCTCTGTACTATCTTTGCAGATGTTTTATGAATCTAAAATTATTTCAAGTAGGGGCGCCTGGGTGGCTTAGTCGGTTAAGCGTCCAACTTTCACTTAGGTCATGATCTCGCAGTTCGTGTGTTCGAGACCCGCGTCGGCTCTGTGCTGACAGCCAGCTCAGAGCCTGGAGCCTGTTTCAGTCTGTGAATCCCTCTCTCTGACCCTCCCCTGCTCACGCTGTCTCTCTCTCTCTCTTTCCTAGAAATAAATAAAACATTAAAAAAAAAAAAGTTTAAAAAAGAAAAGGACGGGATGGATGGGGACCTTAAAGCTTAAGGGAGACTTAAAACATATAAAAACGTTTAAGGGCAAGACTAATCTAAGTGACTAGGGACACTTTATTGAGCAATAAAACAAAAAGGATATAAAAATGTCGTAACTATAGGGGCACCTGGATGGCTCAGATGGTTAAGCATCCAACTCTTGATTTCACCTCAGGTCATGATCTCATGGTTCATGAGTTCAAGCCCCATGTTGGGCTCGAAACAGACAGTGCAGATTCTCTATTTCCCTCTATCTTTGCCCCTCCCTGACTCGCACGGTTTTGGTCTCTTTCAAAATAAATAAATTTTTTAAAAAAGATGTCATGACTATAAAAGTCAATATAATGGTTATTTAATGAAGGGGTTGAGGGGGCAGTGCCCGAGATGGGGCATACAAAAGGGCTTCTAAAGTAAGTGGCAAAGTTCTCCCTCTTGATTTGGATGATGGTTACAAATGTGTTTTGCTTAGAGGCAAATGTGTTTTGCTTAGGATGTGTTTTGCTGGGTGGCTCGGTTGAGTGTTTGACTTCAGCTCAGGTCATGATCTCACCACTCGTGGGTTCGAGCCCAGCATTGAGCTCTGTGCTGACAGCTTAGAACCTAGAGCCTGCTTCATATTCTGTGTCTCCCTCTCTCTGTGCCTCCGATGCTCATGCTCTGTCTCTGTTTCTCAATAATAAATAAATGTTAAAAAAATTTTTTTAATAAAAAAAACGTGTTTTGCTTATAATAATTCACTATGCCATACATTGTTGTCTGTGGCTTACTAATTCCCCATTTTGTTTAACAATTAAAGTTTTGGTTTTTTTAAAGCAGTGCTAACAGAAGTGTTCTTCCTGACCCTGACTCTCAGAGCTGCACTAGAGGTGGGTTTCTATAAAAGCACTTACAGCTTGGGCTCTACCCTAAACTCAAGAAGCTAAGCCCACACTGACTCCTAATCATTAGAGCAAAGGCTAAGGAAAGACCAATATACGATTTAAAAAAAAGTTACAAAATTATTTCTGACAAATTCCTATGCAAGAAGATATAGAGTAAACTCTGGTGGAACAGCAATGTCTACAGATTCCCAGCTATTCACATGAAACATTATGTTTGTGACTTAATCTCTCTGTGCTTTCCTGCTTCCATTTTCTCATCTATAAAATGGGGTCTTTACATATAGGGCCATTTACATCTCAGGGCCACTGTGGTGATTAAATTAGTTCTTAAACATATCTAAAATGTTTAGAACAACGCCTGTCATTATAGAAAGCATGACGTCAGTGTTAGTTATTATTTTTATTGGACTGAGAAGCATATGCTTGCATTTTATCAAGCAAGAAATTCATATAAATTTTAGTTGGACTACCAAATAAACTGATGGGTCTGTAGAAGTGAATGATGTAGGAAAGTAGTCTTTCCTATTATAATGGATATCCATTATTTTCGCCTGCCCAGCATCAAGTTGCCCCTCTTCTAGTAATGACACTCTGGTTTTCCTATAGTATGCCCCCTCTTCCATAGTTTGGGAGGTTGTCTCCTCTCCAAAGACATATATATATATATATGTATATATGTATTTTTATTTATATATATATATATAATTTTTAAGGTTTTATTAAGTAAGCTCTATACCCAAAATGGAGCACAAACCCACAATCCCAAGATCGAGAGTCACATGCTATACCAACTGAGCCAGCCAGGCATATATGGATACATGACTTAGGCTGACCACAGTAATTGGCTTAAGAATTGGCATATTACCCAAATAAGTTCCATGTGACTCAATTCCAAGGCTTTCATTATATCTGTTGAAGAACAGTCACCTTCCTTCCACTGGACCTAACACTGTGAGGATATAAAACATCAGAGGCCATTAGGGGCCAATCTTGCCAATACCCAAGAAGAGCCCTCCTGAATGCAGTCAAGGCCAAGAAGGGGAAAGAATTAGTCCTGATGACATCACTGAGTCTCTGGATTAGCTAGGTTTGAGGTCAGGATCTGCCTTGAATTGTTCTGTTATGTAGGCCAATAAGTTCATTTCTTATTATAACCTGAGCAGTCTGAGTTGGGATTCTGTCATCTGTACATGAAAAAATTGATGACATGCCAACTTAAAACCCTTCAGATACTTGAAGACAAGGATCATCTCCTTCAAGTTTACAAACTTTTCATTTATTCCCACTAAAAATCACTCTATGATTATAGCCAATCAAAATCTATTTGGATTCACAGCCCTTCACCCAAACAACTGGTCACTCAAAAAACTTTTATGGAACTAATGAATGAATGAATGTCATGTGAAACTAGAAGGGATCCTACTTCAATATTTTTAAATGTCTGCCTTTTAGAGTTAAATACAATCAGTTGCTTTTTAAAATATCCCATCTTAACATATACCCTCAAGACAAATGATACAGATGTACCATCCCTACTTAAAACAGGACAAATAGTTATCCTGACCCCATCAGATTCAGATAGGTGATTTGCAAATCTCTCTCTAGCTCTGACACTGGCCTCAAGCTCCAGACCTAAACCTCTAAATATCATACTATCAACCTGTACATACACAAACACTTATTGCTGTCCTTTCTAATTCACCTATTTCAGACAATATCACAACTGTTCTCCCAATTATTTAGATTCAAAATCTTAGAATTAGCTGTTTTGGCTTTCATTATTGTGCTAAGACCTTAAACATGGATTATCTCATTTAATGGGGTACGTGTTATAACTTCCTGTTTTAAGATGAGAAAATGATGTTGGAGATCATATGCAGCAGAGGCAAAAAAAAAAAAAAAAAAAGACTCAAACTACTATATCTCCTCATCTTTGGATCCTTCACCCTGCCCTTCCTATAGTAACCAGATCCTATGTTTTCTTTTCTTCAATATTTATTTAACAGTAACGATGCAACTACTCCATGCCAGGCACAAAGGATTCAGGAATGAATAAACCAGTTCTGGCCTTAAAGGAACTCACAGTACAATGGAGAAACCAGATGTAAGCAAATGATTATAATAAAAAGCGAGAAGTGCTCTTAATAAAGGTATGTATAAAGTGATAAGAGAACAAAGGAAGGAGGGCCTAATACTGCCTTGGGGCTTCTGGTATCCTGAAGAAAGCAGGAACCAAGTGACTTCAACCCAAACAATTAAGTTTGTTCAACAAAAATATATGCAAATATTATATGCAAGGATTATTAAGTGTAAGCTCTCATCATCACACATAAGAATTATTACTATCTTTATTACCATTTGTCAACTGGGAAACATGGGTATATTACTTCTCTAAATTTTGGTTTCTTCATCTGTAAAGTGAGGGAAGTAACACCACCTAAAACACAGAATAACTAGGGGATAAGAGAGGCCTACCATAATCTTTCATATATAGTAAGCTTTTTAGAAACTTAAGTTTGAATTATATGTAAAACAACCATTCATTATGCCATTCCCCATTCCAGAGTGTCTATGGGATAACATCAAAACTTTAAATGAACATTTAAAGTTCAAGGACACAAAGAGAGCTTCTGGGGTGTTGTTACACCTGTAATGTTTTGTTTCTTGATCTGGGTGCTGGCTACAGATGCTGGCTACATGAGTAGACAGTCTGTAAAAATTCACTGAGCTCAACACTTAATATATGTGCGTTGTATGTACACTGTACTTCAGTAAAAAAGTTTTTTTTAAGTTTTTAAATTCTGGCCCTAACCTAACCCCTACCCCATTTCTCCTCCACTTTGTACACTTGCACCCTTCAACATTTTCTTGATCCTATTTACCTTCCACTACCATGAGTTCTTTCTCTAATCTCCCTTTCCAAATTCTACATCCTTCAACAGCTCACAGCCCACATCCTAAGGAAACTGGAAAAGGAGAGGACACTTTCTTCAGGGTTGAAACTCCAAGAAAGGAATTGGATGTACAGAGGAAGAACATTTTTCAAAAAGGATTCTATCTGTCCCTCCCCCTGGCCTGTGTGGATCCTGCAACACAAATTCTGTCTCATTGTAGGCACTGGTATAAAATAGTGCTTGCTGGATGAAGAACTTAAGAAACAGGAGGAAATGCTATACTACAGGTCCCGGACCGAAAACTGGCGTCTAAGCACAGTCACACACTTTACTCGCTTAGGCAAGATAGGTGGCCTCACTCGGGGAACCCCTCACATACCATCCCATGTCCCAGGTAACACCACCTACGACCCCTCACCAAAACCCAATCCCCTCTGCAAATCCCACTCCACCCAGCACGCCCTTTTCTCAATACCTATCTTTCCTCAGACCACGCCCCTCTCCTCAGGACCTGAGGGGGACACACCCCCTCAGCTCCCTACACCTCAGGTGAGTCAGCCCCTAGGGTCCAAACCTCTCCCCACAGTCCCTAGCCCCCTCCCCTCGGCAGCCCCGCCCTCAGGCTCCGCCCTCCCACCCTCCCCGAGGGCTCCAGAGCGGGTTAGTTCCCCTCAGAATCTTGTGCTTGAGGCCACTGCCCCCGCCTCCCATTCACTGAGGCCAGGAGAGCACAGGCGGGGCCTGGCCACCTACTCCAGCCAGTGGCCTCACCTCTCTTCCAAGAGCTCAGTGGAGACACCACCTCCACCCGTTCGGAAATGAATTCGGCCAGACTGGAGCGGAACAAGGCCGCCCGCACGGTCACGGCCACTACCAGCACCAAAGCCAAGGGAGCCGCCATGATAGCTGGGGCGGGCGCGCAGGCGGGGAGGGAAACGCGAGGCGGAAAAGCCTCGCGACCTGTGCGCCACCCTCTGTAGTTCCGCGGTCAAGCGCGCATTGCTGCTGACGCCGGAGCACCCAGACTAGGGACTACCACTCCCAGGAAGCCTTGCGGCGAGACGGGGCGGGACGACGTAGAGCGGGGCTTCTCAAGCTCGTAGCAAAGGGTTGGGCGACGTCTCCTAAGATTGTAGGTGCCTTGTAAAAGCGCGCGGTGCTGCTAAGTAGGCAAGTGAAGTAGTATCTTCCTAGAATAATGAGCAAGTTTTGGGGCGCCTGGGTGGCTTAGTCAGTTAAGCGTCCGACTTTCGCTTAGGTCATGATCTCGCGGTTCATGGGTTCGAGCCCCGCGTCGGGCTCTGTGCTGACTGCCAGCTCGGAGCCTGGAGCCTGTTTCAGTCTGTGACTCTCTCTCTGACCGTCCCCTGCTCACGCTCTCTTTCTCTCTCTCTCTCTCCTAGAAATAAATAAAACATTAAAAAAAAAAAAGAATAGTGAGCAAGTTTTGAAGAGTTGTTAATTTCACTTTTCTGTGTAAGTTTTAAGTGTTAGGATGCTTCCCTTTAAAGATTTTAAAACAATATTAACTATGTTCTCATTTATGTGTTCTACAATTGTTTATTGAACACCAACTATATGCCAGGCATTGTATTGGGTTCCGAGAATACGTTTTGGAGTAGTCGCCAGACTTGTTTTCACCGCGGCCTTGAACAAATTGCTTAATCTTTCTGTCCATCAGGCCCCTCATCTAGAAAATAACGCTGCTTGTTAGCCCGCTGGTCCTTATGGGCTTGCCAGAAACGATTGAAGAATGCTTAGATATTTTGCTCGTCGCTTTTAAAGACAGGCATTACCAAAAATTAAATTATGTAAACTTACAATTAAGTAATTTATATTAAAGCAAGGTAATAAATACCCCAAACTTGTAACTTCCTAATTATTTTACTACATTTTTGTTTCATCTGTGCTCTTGAGGTTATTTATCACTACTATATCACTATGGCAAGTATTGTATAATGGTATGCTATTGCCCATCAATTCCTAGACTGCTGTTCAGTGGCATCAGAATGGTAGCTTGAAATCCCTCCCACTGAGAGTATTTACACACGGAAGTCAGCAAGCTCTACAAAGCAGAGTTTTGGACTTTGGAGAGCTCATAGATAATCATTAAGTAGCACACTACTTCACTAATTAATGTATGAAAAGTGCTAATTCGAATGCTTAAATGTTAGCTACAATAATTAATATTAAATATGTAAGGAAATTTCAGGTCTGTGGATAAGATGAAACAGCTGGTATAATCAAGAATAACTTGGTGGAAGTGTGGTGGTAGGACTGGACAGGGCAGTCAGGGAAGTCTCTGGGAAGAGGTGACATTTGAGCTGACACATAAAGGATGAGAAACTAATCAGAGCTGACAAGAGGAGGAAACAGACTCTGAATCAGGAAGAGCAAAATGTGTTTGAGAAAGAAAACAAGTATGTTTGGAGTAGAGGGAGTAGTAGAAGGTGTGGGTAGAGAGTAGATAGTGACCAATCAGGTACAGACTTGTTTGCCATGGTTGGGAATTTGGGAATTTATTCAAAGGGTAATCCATGTGCCATTGGAGGATTTTAGACCAAAAAGTGATGTAGTCAGGTGTGTGTGTGTGTATGCATATATATATCTTAAATGTTTATTTCGAGGCGGCAGGAGAGAGAGAGAGATCGGGGGAAGGGCTGAGACAGAAAGAGAATCTCAAGCAGTCTTCACACTGACAGCATGGAGCCCAATGCAGAGCTCCAGCTCACAAACCATGAGATCATGGTCTGAGCTGAAATCAAGAGTCCGTCTCTTAACTGACTGAGCCACCCAGGTGCCCCAGTCAAGTATGTATTTTTGAAAGATCACTATATTCCCAGGCTTTATACAGGGTGTTGGGGGAATATGGCAGTGACAAAATTGCACCTCCTGCCTTTTAGGAACATGGAGAGTCGTTGAAGAGATGTTATAGTCTTAAGAGTAACACAAAAGTAAAATCACAAATCATAATGAGAGAAGGAAAAGGGGGAGCAGGATGCTAGAATACAAAAATCAGCCCTGGAGCTGATAGCTTTCTTGACCAATGCGAGGAGTAAGTCTTCAGTGGGAGAGGCAATTAGGAAGGAATAGAAGGAGGCACTCTCATCCTTTGAGCCCTGTTCTGTCAAGCACTGTGCCATACTTTTAACACAAATGAATCTATTTAGTCTACGTAACCTTCCTTCCTAAAGATACAAGTGTTGGTATACTCTTTGACATAAAAGGAGGGGATATACATATTACAGCATTATAGAGTGAAGTATATTACATCATGAAAAGTGAAGTGATTATAACACAAACCTCATGAAAATTGAACAAGATTATGTAATGTAAAATGGTTAGTACATGCCATGTGCTTGATATATATTAGCCAGCTATTTTATTATGGTTTACATCATCGTACAGACGACTTAAAAGTTCTTAGGGTGAAAATTGTCTTTGGGAAAAATCATTTTTTAAATTTATTTTTCTTAAATAGTTTACTGTCAAGTTGGTTTACATATAACACCCAGTGCTTATCCCAACAAGTTCCCTCCCCCATGCCCATCACCCCCCTTCCCCTCACCCCATCCCCCATCCCTCAGTTTGTTCTCAGCATTCAAGAGTCTCTCATGGTTTGCTGGGAAAAACCATTTTAGGTAAACCCAAACTAGTGGTTCTTAAACATGAGTTTGCATGGGTCATAAACCTAAATATTAGAATTAAATCTGTAAGACACCTAGAAGAAAATATAGGAGTAAATCTTCATGACCTTGAGTTAGGCAATGGTTTTTTAGATACCAAAAGCACAGGCAACAAAAGAAGAAATAAATAAATTGGATTTCATAAAATTAAAAACTTGTGCTCCAGAGGGAACTATCAAGAAATAAAAAGACAACTCACAGAATGGAAGAAAATATCTTCAAGTCATATATCTGATTAGGGACTTTTATTCAGAATATATGAATAACTCTTTTTTTTTTACATGCTATTTTTATTTATATATATATATATATATTTTTTTTTTACAAATAGTTTATTGTCAAATTAGTTTCCACATAACACCCAGTGCTCATCCCCACAAGTGCCCTCCTCCATGCCCATCCCCCCCTCCCCCCTACATCCATCAGTCCTCAGTTTTTGTCAGCATTCAAGAGTCTCTCATGGTTTGCCTCTCTCCCTTTCCCCCACCATTTCCGCCCTTCTTCTCCCCCTTGTTCCTCCGTTAAGTTCCTCCTAATCCTCCTATACGTGCAAACATATGATATTGTCCTTCTCTGCCTGACTTATTTCACTCAGCATAACACCCTCAAGGTCCATCCATGTTGCTACACATGGCCAGATTTATGAATAACTCTTATAACTCAATAATGGAAGATAAATGGCCCAATTAAAAATGGGCAAAGGATGGGGGGCCTGGCTGCCTCAGCTGGTAAAACACGCGACTCTTGATCTTGGGATTGTAAATTTGAGCCCCAGGTTGGGTAAAGAGATTATTCAAAGTTAAAAGAGACACAAATGGCCAATAAGCATGTAAAAGGATGCTCAACAACATCAGTTACTAGGGAAATACATACAAGTCAAAGCCACAACGAAATATTACTTCCCACCCATAAGGGTGGCTATAATAAAAGGCAGATGATAACAAGTATTGGCAAGGAAGTGGAGAAATCAGAACCCTCATATATTGCTGGTGGGAATGTAAAATGCTGCAGACTCTTTGGAAAAACAGTTTGGCAGTTCCTCAAAATGTTAAACATAGAATTACCATATGAACCAAAAATTAAACTACTCGCTAATATCCAAGAGAAATGAAACATATATCCATACAAAAATTTGTACGTGAATGTTCACGGCTTTTTCATAGTTATTATTCATAATACCCAAAAAGTGGAAACAAGGCAAATATCCATTTTGTTTGTTATGAATGAATAAACAAAATGTGGTATGTCTATCCAATGGGCTATCGGGTTAAAAAAAAGAAAAGCATTGATACATGCTACATAGATGAACATAGATGAACCTTGAAAACATACTAAGTAAAATAAGCCAAACACAAAAGACCACATAGTGTATATAATTCCATTTTTTTGAAATGTCCAGAATAGGCAAACCTGCAGAGACAGAAAGCAGATTAGTGGTTGTCCAAGGCCAAGGTGGTTGGCAGGGTTAGAGAATTGGAAATGACTGCTAACAAGTACAGAATTTATTTTTGGAATGATAAAAATGTTCTAAAATCAGACTGTGGTGACGATTGTACAACTCTGTGAATATGCCAAAACAACCAAGCTATATACTCCAAATGGGTGAATTTCAGGGGAGCCTGGATGGCTTGGTCAATTAAGCACCCAACTTTAGCTTAAGCCAGGATTTCACAGTTCATGAGTTCGAGCCCCACATCCAGCTGTGCTGACAGCTCAGACCCTGGAGACTGCTTCACATTCTGTGTCTCCCTCTCTCTCTGCCCCTCCCCTGCTCACGCACTGTCTCTCTCTCAAAAATAAATGAACATTAAAAAATGTTAATGGGTGAATTTTATTGTATCTATGTTATGTCTCAATATCTTTTACAAAATGAACTATCACAGGCAGAGAAGGACAAATACCATATGTTTGCACATATAGGAGGATTAGGAGGAAGCTAACAGAGGATGATACGGGAGAAGAAGGGGGAAAATAGTTGGGGAGACGGAGGAAGGCAAACCTTGAGAGACTCTTGAATGGTGAGAACAAACTGAGGGCTGAGGGGAGTGGGGGAGAGGGGAAGGGGAGTAATGGGCATGGAGGAAGGCACTTGGGATGAGCACTGGGTGTTATATGTAAACCAATTTGACAATAAATTAAGGAAGAAAAAAAAGAATCATTTGGGAGATATATTTTTCTTTTTTGTTAATTTTTTAAAATTTACATCCAGGTTAGTATATAGTCCAACAATGACTTCAAGAGTAGATTCTATAATACCACTTACCCATTTAGCCCATCCCCTCTCCCACAAGTGTTTGTTCTCCGTATTTAAGAGTCTCTTTATGTTTTTGTCCCTCTCCCTGTTTTTATATTATTTTTTCTTCCCTTCCCATGTGTTCATCTGTTTTGTGTCTTAAAGTCCTCATATGAGTGAAGTCATATGATATTTGTCTTTCTCTGACTGACTAATTTTGCTTGGCATGATACCCTCTAGTTCCATCCATGTAGTCGCAAATGGTAAGATTTCATTCTTTTTTATTGCTGAGTAATACACCATTGTATATATATATATATATATGTATATACCTCATCTTCTTTATCCATTCATCCATCGATGGACATTTGGGCTCTTTCCATACTTTGGCTGTTGTTGATAGTGCTGCTATAAACATTGGGATGCATGTGCTCCTTCGAAACAACATACCTGTATTCTTTAAATAAATACCTAGTAGTGCAATTGCTAAGTCATAGGGTAGTTCTATTTTTAATTTTTTGAGGAACCTCTGTATTGTTTTCCAGAGTGGCTGCACCAGTTTGCATTAGGGAGATATAGTTTTCAAATGTAAATTTCCTAGCTCTGCCCTAGAAACTGTGAGTCACTAGGTCTGGGAAGGAACCCAGGAACCTGCTCTTAATATCACCAGTTTATTCTGATGCTGGGAGTTTAGGAGCCATACTTTGAAGAACATTACCCTGAGGGCATAGGTATCCAATTGCTTATGTAACAAAAAGATGAAAATAGTAATAATAGGGGCGCCTGGGTGGCTTAGTCGGTTAAGCGTCCAACTTTTGCTCAGGTCATGATCTCGCGGTTCGTGGGTTTGAGCCCCGCGTCGGGCTCTGTGCTGACTGCCAGCTCAGAGCCTGGAGCCTGTTTCAGTCTGTGACTCCCTCTCTCTCTGACCCTCCCCTGCTCACGCTGTCTCTCTCACTCTCTCTCTCCTAGAAATAAATAAAACATAAAAATTTTTTTTTAAAGAAAATAGTAATAATAGCTACCATTATTGAGTGCTTACTATATGCTAAGCATTATTTTAAGTGCTTCATGTTTTATCTCAATATTTATAATATATATAGTTTCTATCTGTATCTATATTACATATTATTATTATTAATTATATATTACTATATAGTTTATATCACTATTGTATATTACATATTACTATTATATAATATATTACTATTATATATTATTATTATATATTATACATCAGTATATATATTATATACTATTACAGCTACTATAATTTCCCTATCACCACCTGCATATGAGGAAACTGAGGAACAAAGACATTTAGTCATTTGTTTAAGGTCACACAGCCTGTAAACAGCATAACCAGGATCTGAATGTTAGATCCAGACATTGTTATTAAGCTGCCCTTCCTGAAAAAATGAGAGGAATTTTGATGTAGTTGGGTTAAGTTGTTTTGCTGTTGCAGCTGAGAAGGAAGGGTAGAGAATTGAAAGAAGGGAGATAATAAAGGAGGAAGCAAGATGATTTCTGTCCTGAGAAACCAGAGATCCCAGATGGTATGTGGGTTGTCCAGGAGGAAGAAATTGAGGCTCTGAGATATTAAGTAACCAGCTTTAGGCCATACACCTGGGTAATTGTTCCTTTAGCATTTATTGAACACCTACCTTTGCTGAGTCCTATGCTAGTCTGTAGAGACACAGTCTATCCAGTACATTTCTTGTATTCCAAACAGCAAACTGATTCTGGCCACCTTTAACATAAAGGAAGTTGACTAGGAGGTTTTGAGGGAGTTCCCAGAGCTCAGAGAAGACTGGGAAACCAGACTTGGAATGGTCGGGACCCAGGTAAACAATATAGGGCCTGGGAAGCAGGAGCCACCTGCTGTGTCAACTAAGGACTACCAATGGAATGAATGAATGTTAACCAGTTTTTAATGGCCTTGTATCGTGTCTTTCAAGATCCAAAGTTCTTGGAAAGAGCATGAGATTCATTGAGATTAGATCCCATGCCTGCCTCATGGCTGTGTGAAAACAGCAAGAGAAAACGATCTGTGAGACATCAGATAATGAATTTACTATATGTGTCTTAGGACAGCACACCCTGAAGGCAGCTGGGTGAAATCATATGAGTGAAGGCAAAGGGTGATTGGAATGGTAAGAAAAAGGCAAATATCCACGAATAATGGTGGTGAGAAAGATAGACACAGTCCCTCTCAAATAGTCTAGCAGGGAGTCATAAAAAATAGAAGTAATCAGACAAAATAATTAGAGTTTATGATTAGATCTGTGAGGGCAACAGATCAGGAGCAATGACAATGAATGACAGAAGACCTACTATTGACTAGAATGGGCCGTCAAGGAAAGCCTGTTTGAGGAAGTGATATTTAAGTTGAAACCTAAAGAATGAGAGGGAACCATTGATATAAAGAACCGGCAATGGTCAATGGTGTAGCTTTTTCATTAGAAAACAAACTATGTAAAAACTTAAAAATGAACAATAGCAACTCAATAAATAGGATGAGTGGAAGGCAACGGGATGTAGGGAAAAATAATTGAAGGCATCCTTAACACTGAAAAGGTAAGAGAGACCTGACCTGATTCATTGTACAGACTGGGAAACTAAGTCTCAGAGAAGGGAAGGGCAGTGCCTGCCCTAGGATCACACAGCAAATCAGTGGCAGCACTGGGCCCAGAAAACAGGATTCTCACCATCTATCTCCTATACTAGCTGCCTCTTTTTCCTGGGTTGAGTGTCTGGTAATACCAAATAGGAGACCCACACCAGCTCCCTCGTAACTCTTGCACTCAAGTGTTGTAAGGGCCCAAGAGGAACCAGAAATCTGGCCTTACATAATGCCCTGAAGACAGATTTCTGGGACTCTGTGCCTCTAGCCCTCTCGATTTCTTTCCTGTCCCCTACCCACAAATGCTCACCATTGCAAAAGCCATCCTGTTAGGAAAACAAGACCAAGATATAAACTAGAATTACAGCCTGAAAAGACTGGCTTCCTCTAGCTCAGCCTCCTGTCTCTGAAGCTCTGTCCCGCCTCAGGAACCATACATCCACAACTATGCATTCAGATCCCTCATGCCCTTCCCCCAAATACACACAGACTTCCCTGCTCTGGGAAAGGAGACAGGTATAGTGGGCTTTGCTTGTGGCCTCCTGGCATCCGATCCACCTTTCCCTTTCCCTTTCCAAACAGGACCCTGAATTCTCAGCTCTGTGATTTGAGTGGGACTGACCTCAACACATTTCCAGGAATGGACCCTAAATGCCTTAAACTAACAAACACACTCCAAATCCCTAACCACAGTGATTAGTTCAGGGATGAGCATATGACCCAAATCAGGTCAATAGAGCTACAACAAATCAAAGCAAAAACATCTCAACTCTGGAATTTTGGATTGAGCCGTTTGGGGAAATGGGTATTTTCTGCTGGGTTTGAGTTTGGAAGCACCCAGACCTAGAAGCGGCTGGCAGTTTTTATGTACAAGACAAGATAAGGCAAGGCCAAGGCCAAGCCTTGACTAATTCTACTGTTAAAGATACAATAAGCCATTTTCAGTGTAAGCAGTTTATTACTTACACACACAGCAAGAAGAATAAGCCAGCTCCCTGTGATCCTTGTACGCCATATCAAAAAGGATGACACTGAAACAAAAAAGGCTGGGCAATTGCAACATGAGTTGTGGGCACCTTGTTGCCGAGGAGCCAATTCTAGATTGCAGTTAACAGGTTTTCTATTCTGTAGCTCCATTCTGAACAGGATGGGGTAGAAAGTTCCATTAGCTCCTCAGATCCTGGGAAGAAGAAAACTATCTCATTACAGCCTCCCAGGGGAGTTAGGGAGGCTCAGAGAAAATGGCGCCAGAGTCTTATAAGCCTCCATCCTCTCATGTTCTGGGAGGGTCAAGAGGCAGTCTGCCAAGACTCAGATAAGCTTTTCAAAACTTTGCCCATGTGGCTTATATGAATGAATACACGCAAGGTCACCAGATGACAAGGCAGAGCCATTCTCCTACACTAGCATGTGGTCACAAAGAGAGAGCCTGTCAAGAATTAAGGCAACTCCTAGGAAGTGTTTTGGAAAAATTAGAAAAGACTGGATATTAGTTCCATTATTTGAGACACTGGATCAAGTCTTGCCTGAAGGCAATTAGTGCTAAACATTTCAACTAAATTTCTTTTCTATTTTAACCCCATTTGAGTTGGGTCCTTAGTTAACCTGCAACCAAAAGTTCCTAACCAATACAACAGGAGATAGAAATCAGCCTCCTGATTTCTTCCCTGGCTTTTATTACCATTTATATTTTGGTGATCCTCAGATCTTTATTTCCAGCCAAGTTTCACTTATTGATATTCAGACATGTATATCAAACTAGACATTGACACTTTAAATTCCAAATATCTAAAATTTTTAATGTTTTTTATTTTTGAGGGGGGTAGGGGCAGAGAGAGAAGGAGACACAGAATGTGAAGCAGGCTCCAGGCTCTGAGTTGTCAGCACAGAGTCCGACATGAGGCTCTTGAACCCGTGACCTCTGAAGTCATGACCTCTGAAGTCATGACCTAAGCCGAAGTCAGATGTTTAACTGACCAAGTCACCTAGGCACCCCTAAATTCCAAATACCTAAAAATGAGCTCATGATCTTCCTTTCAACAGCTCACTCTTCCTCCTTAATTCCTTATCTCTGTGAATGGCACCACCAGTCTTTCAGTTATTCAACCAAAAACCTGGGAATCAGCCTTGACCCCTCCCAATGGTCATCCCTTGTACATAATCCACCTTCAAGCTTTGACCTAAAGATTAATCAAATCAACCTAATACTCTCCATTTTCACTGCCACCACAGTGGTCAAAGCAACTAGCATTCCTCACCTAGATGTCTGCTATACTCTCCTGACAGGTCTCAGGTTGCCACTCGCCATCCTACAACCACTTCTTTATGTTTGATGCCCACTGGCTGAATGAATGAATGAATAAATGAACAAACAAACAAATGAATATCATTAACCCTTCACTTAAAACTCTTCACTAGCTTTCGTTTGCACTTAGCTTAAGAATTGAAGTCCTGGGGAGCCTGAGTGGCTCAATCAGTTAAGCATCCGATTTCGGCTCCAGTCATGATCTCACAGTTTGTGGGTTTGAGCTCTGCGTCAGGCTCTGTGCTGACAGCTAGCTCAGAGCCTAGAGGCTGCTTTGGATTCTGTATCTCCCTCTCTCTCTGACCCTCCCCTGCTCATGCTGTCTCTCTCTCTCTCTCTCTCTCAGAAATAAAATGTTAAAAAAAAAAAAGAATTGAAGTTCTTAGGATGGCTCACAAGAGCCAGCATAATCTACCCCCCTGCCTACCTCCCTTGACTCATCCCCCACTTTTCTGCCCTATTTGCACCTGAGGAAATAAACTAGCAATTGTAATTTCCTTGGTACATTCTACTATGTACACCCCACTAGCTATCCAACAGCACTTGTCCTCACTTGGCAAAGTCCTACTTATCTTTCAAGGCACATTCTTCAGGTTTCCATCTCTTTGAAGACTTTGGTTCCATATGGGAGTCAGTTCTTTCTCCATACTCCCAAAGAAAGCACTAAGCAGCTGCCTCTAAGCCGACCTTGATCATCACTATCTGATAATTCTGGTATCAGAAGTCTTTGGCAGTCTGATTCATTGTGTCTACTGAATCTTGCTCATGGTGGATTGTTTCCTTGTGTATTTCATCAATTGTTTCCTTATGGATTGTTAAATAATGTTCAGAAGGGCTTTATACATAGGAATTCTGTATAGCCTGCAATTGAGGGTGGGAGGCATCCAGAGAGGATTTGCGTTTGTTTCTGCTAGGCATTTGAGAGTTGGTTTTGGAGTAGGGATCCTTTTAGGTTAATTTCTCAGCCTTGAAGATTCCCAGTCTTCGTGCATGTGATGTAAATATGAACTCCAGACTCATTGAGGAGAGGCATGTGGTTTCAGATTCTCAGATCATTTCCTTCACACACCCAATTACCAGGTCAAGATGGACACATATCCTTTTTGTCTCCTTTGCTGGTAGTCAGAAGTTTGTTTTCTTCTAATCTTTCACTGTGGGTATAGCCCTTCAAGGGTTTCAGTTCGAACCTTATACTTCATATAAACCCAAATCTTCATCTCCCCAAACATCTGTCAAAACCTAAACTGTTGCAAGTTCAATTGTGTATTTGAAAGGATGTTTGGGGGCACCTGGCTGGCCTAGTTGGCTAAGCGTCCAACTCTTTTTTTTTTTCTTCTGAGAGAGAAAGAGAGAAGAGAGAGAGAGAGAGAGAGAGAGAGAGAGAGAATCTTAAGCAGGTTACATGCTCAGCATGGAGTCTGACTCGGGGTTCAGTCTCATGACTGTGGGATCATGACCTGAGCTGAAATCAAGAGTTGGACACTCAACCAACTAAGCCACCCAAGTGCCCCTGTGTCTGACTCTTGACTTCAGCTCAGGTCATGATCTCATGGTTCATGAGAATGAAACTGCATTGGGCTCTGTGTTGACAGCACAGAGCCTGCTTGGGATTCTCCTCTCCCTCTCTCTCTGCCTCTCCTGTTTTCTCTCTCTCTCTCTCAAAATAAAAAAAATAAACTTAAAAAAAAAATAAAAAGGATGTTTGTTATTTTTATTTCCAATGCTTCCATGTGTTATGTAGCAGGAAGTACCAGATATTGTCAGAAAAGGAAGTCCCATTCAATACTTTGTAGACAGAATTATCATGGTTTACTTGTCTATTTTCTCCATGATTATCAAGCTCTGGGAGGGCAGGAAATGGATATGACACATTTCTGAGTCAAGACACCCAGCCCAAGATCTTGCACAGAGCACATGCTGAGAACATTTGTTGACACCAAATCTCCATTCAGACACTTCTGGTAATGGGGAGCTCACTCTCTCCCAAAGTAGCCTTGCCTTTTCTTTGGAGAGGGTTGTGTTGCCTAGGTGACCACCTGGCTAATGGGGGACAGACTACCCCTAGCCTATGTTCATCCTTTCCAATTCTCAGCTTGTCCACTTACATTCTGCAGAGAGGGGCTCAGGGCCTGGATGATCCCAGTGATAACTGGAACTTTGAGCTTTGATTCAGGAGGAAACACATGGGCTGCTTCTAGATATAAACCGAAAGCTTTCATGCACCATTGGCAGACCTCTAACCTGGTACATTTTGGGACAGCAATTTGACAGCATATATTGAAATTTAAAATATGTACACCTATCAGTCTTATAAATCATTTCTCTGAATCTATCCTATTCATACAAAAACAGTCATTGTAGCATTGTTTATGGCAGCAAAAAATTGAAAACCACGCAAATGTTCATTGATAAACCATCTACAGTTAAATAAGCCATCTGCAGCCACACAATGGGAAACTGTAAGACAATTTGAGGTAGTATGAGGTAGGTGTATGTGTCTATGTGTATTGACATAGGGAGAACTAGTCATATTGCTGAGTGAAAAATGTGAGTGTTCAGGACAAAGTATATAATATGATATATTTATGTAAAAACAAACAAACAAACTTATAAGCAGTAAAAATTGGTACATCCTAAAGGCTATTTGGTAATATAAAACTTTTAAAATAACCTCACCTGACTAATCCCTACTAATAAATATTCATCTTATGAATAAATAAGCAAAGTAATGGATACAAACATTAACTGCAGCATTATTTGTAATAATAAAATGTTAAGAACCTTTCTTTCCATAGAGGAATAGATAAACATTGTGCATAAATACAGTGGGATACCATGTATGTGTAAGAAAAAAATGAGGTGGGGTGCCTGCATGGCTCAGTCGGTTAAGCGTCTGACTTCGACTCAGGTCATGATCTCATGGTTCGTGGGTTCAAGCCTTGCACCAGATTCTGTGCTGACAGCTCAGAGCCTGGAGCCTGCTTCAGATTCTGTATCTCCCTCTCTCTCTTTCTCTGACCCTCCCCTGCTCATGCTGTCTCTCTCTCACAAATAAATAAAACATTAAATAATTTTTTAAAAAAAGGAAAAAGAAAAAATGAGGCTACTGATAAGAAAAGCTCTGTAAGATATACTGTAAAGTGAAAAAAAAACTAGATGCAGAACGGTGTCTATTTGTGTGAAAAATACATACACACGTGTGTGTGTGTGTGTGTGTGTGTGTGTGTGTGTGTGTACTGGATTTTAACTGCATAGAATACTGCTGGAGGGAATAACAGGAAACTATAATTAGTGGTTGCCTCCAGGGAGGAGACTGGATGGTGGGAACAGGGGAAGGAGGGGCACCTGCTTTTTACTATATTCCCTATTGAACCTTTGGAATTTTGAACTATGTTCCTGTAATTAAGTAAGCAAATAAAAAAATATAAAGCATAATTCTAAAGCTAGAAGCAGAAGTAAAACAAGCCCAAAGGAACAAAACACTTCATATATCTCTATATTTTTCTAATATATATATTAGAAAATGGGAGGGAGAGGCACCTAGGTGGCTCAGTTGGTTGAGCATCTGACTCTTGACTTTAGCTGCTCAGGGCAGAATCTCAGGGTAGTGGGATCAAGCCCCACATCAGGCTCTGTGCTGAGCATGGAGCCTCCTTAAGATTCTCTCTTTCTCAGGGCTCCTAGGTGGCTCAGTCAGTTAAGCATCTCACTCCTGGTTTCAACTCAGTTTGTGATCTTATGGTTTATGGTTTCAAGCATCACACATTAAGCCCCGTGTCGAGCCCCGCATCGAACTCCATGCTGGCAGTGTGGAGCCTGCTTGGGATTCTCTCCCTACCTTGCTTGCTCGTGTGCTCACTCTCTCTCAAAGTCAATAAATAAAATTAAGAAAAATATTCTCCCTCTCTCTGCCCCTCACCCTTGCTTGCCTTCTCCCTCTCTCTAAAGAAAAAAAAAAAAAAAAGGAAAGGATACACTCCCAATTAGAGGCAGTGGTGGAAGATCTCTTGAACTGGATGAGAGACGGTCAAGGAACTTTGACTTTATCTTGATTGTTTGAATTTTATATTTACAATGTTTTTAATTACCAAATTTGTTTATTTTAATTTACATAAATTGTTGCATTACTTAAAATGCATTTTAATATTTAAAAATAGAATTCAAGCAAATAGAATTCAACTACCCCAAGGCAAAAGAGTGAGGCTGATGCTGACTTTCTTTCTGAGAGAAGGATTTTTATCATGCCCTTTGTCCCACCTGCCCTTCCCCAAGGATACCTTGGCTCAGAAAGAGACACCTGAGCTACTCCCAGCATCACTCCAAAGAACCTCTCCTGTCACCTCTCACCCACTTGACTCCCTGTCCCCAGAGTTCTGGGCTGAGAACCAGAGCCAACTGGCTATGGGGTCATATTTCCAGAGACCCCATTGATGTGAGGTTGAGCAGGGCCAGCCCAGGAAAATTAGGACATCTGGCTCCAACCTCTTACCTCTCTGTTCATTCCTTTCAATGCCCTGCCACCCTGTTCCCCACCTCCCAATCTGTATTTCTCTCTTGGTCCATTCAGTGGAGAGTGCAGTGAAAAAACCCAGTTGATAGATGTGTAGGGATTTAGCGTTCCTGCTCTCTTAATTAAATGTATTTTAGGAGGCATCTAACCAGGGCAATGCTTAATTGTGAGGGAGGAAGCAATAATGGTGGAATTTCTGGTACCAGTGAGGAAGGGATCCTAAAGCAAAAGGGTATCGCTATCACTCTTGAGTCACGTTGAATGTTAATGCCATAGAGTACTTAATAGCTAGATGGGCTCTGGAACCAGGCTAATAGGATTCATATCCCAGTCTATCACTTAGTATCTGTCAAACCTAGGGCAGATAATTCAGGCTCTCTGTGCCTCAGTTTTCAAGCCTACAAGATGGGGATAATAAGAGTTGCTCCCTTATATGATTGTTCTGAACCTGTAATGAAATACTACATGATAAACCTTTAGGATACCTCCCAGAACATAGAAAGCAATCAATTAACATTAGCCATGGTTGTTATTGCTTGTACAAATAATATTTCTTTTTTTCTTGTTTAAAATAATGTATTTGGATTTTGAATATAAATGCATTTGAAGTGGTTTTTATTATTTTATTTAATTTATTTTTTAATTTAATTTTTCTTTCTTAAGGACAGAACTGAAACACCTTGAAGACCTCTGCAGTAGAAAAATTAAATCTGTCAAGCCAGTAAATCACCTTGATATAAAGCAGAGAAGTAGTAGTCACTAGCTTTTTAATCCAACCCAAGTCAGGAATGATTTTGAGATAGAGGACACTCTTGAACAAAAGCCTAAGGAAAATGATGTTCTTTTTTTTTTTTTTTTAATTCTTTTTAATGCTTTATTTCTAGGAGAGAGAGAGAGACAGCGTGAGCAGGGGAGGGTCAGAGAGAGAGGGAGTCACAGACTGAAACAGGCTCCAGGCTCTGAGCTGGCAGTCAGCACAGAGACCAATGCGGGGCCTGAAACCCACGAACCGCGAGATCATGACCTAAGCGAAAGTCGTTCGCTTAACCGACTAAGCCACCCAGGCGCCCCTTAGGAAAATGATGTTCTGACCTAAATCTGTGGCACTTTCATTTCAAAGATGGAAAGCATCTGATCTGAGGGTTTTGAACTGCTAAGCTTGCCCTTCTCAAATGAGTTGGTCAATGTTGATTTTGTGCATGTAGGTCAGTGGTAACATTGTCTTTTCTTAAATAAAGTGAGTAGGTATATTTCCATGTTGCTTCTTTTTTTTTTTCCTTTTTAAGCCAACTTTGCTGAGGTGTGATGAATTTTGACACCATGTACTCACTCCCACAGTCAAAATATAGAGCACCTTATCACTCCAGAAAATTCCTTTGCTCCCCTTTGTACTCAGTCAGTCCTTCCACCCATTCACAGGCAGCTTTGGAGCTGCTCTCCATCAGTATGTGTACTCCTTTGCCTGTTCTAGAAGTTCATACTACTGGAATCGTATGGTATGTACTCTTTAGCATCTGGTTTCTTTGGTTCAGCATCATATCTTGAGGTTCATCCATATTTTTACAAAAGGTATTATAGTTTATTCCTTTTTATTGCTAAGTAGTCATCCAGCATATGAATAATACTGCAATTCTGTTACCTTTTTTAAATTTTATTTTTAAATGTTTTTTTATTTTTTTTTCCAAATAGTTTATTGTCAAGTTGGTTTCCATATAACACCCAGTGCTCTCCCCACAAGTGCCCTCCTCCATGCACATCTCCCCCCTCCCCCCCCACATCCATCAGTCCTCAGTTTGTTCTTAGCATCAAGAGTCTCTCATGGTTTGTCTCCCTCCTTCTCCCCCACTATTTTTCCCCTTCTTCTCCTGCATCGTCCTCCGTTAACTTCCTCCTAATCCTCCTATACGTGCAAACATATGGTATTTTGTCCTTCTCTGCCTGACTTATTTCGCTCAGCATAACACCCTCAAGGTCCATCCATGTTGCTACACATGGCCAGATTTCATTCTTTCTCATTGCCATGTAGTATTCCATTGTATAGATAAACCACATCTTCTTGATCCATTCGTCCATTGATGGACACTTAGGCTCTTTCCATGTTTCCGTTACCTTTATATACTAGAATTTGTGAGAATAAAGGTTGACTGAGTTTGAACTCTTGGATAAGAGAGGGAAGAGGTAAGAACTGGAAATGGAAGCTTCCGGTGTCTTTCCTGTCCTTTCACTCGCTCATTCAATTACCTTGGGCAAGCCCTTCCCCCTCATCCACACTTCAGTTTCCTCATCTATAAACTTAGTGCAATAGATGATCTCTACATACCCATTCCATGCAATTCTATTACAGGTGGAAGGGTTTCTTCTACAAGAAGGCACATTTTTAAAAATGTTTATTTATTTATTTTGAGGGAGTGAACATGTGCGCATGAGACCGTGCTTGCACAAATAGGGGGAGGAGTCGAGGGAGAGGGAGAGAGAATCTTAAGTAGGCTGCAAGCTCAGCTGGGAGCCTGACTTGGGGCTCAATGCATGGCTCCATCTCATGACTGCATGATCATAACCTGAGCTGAAATCAAGAGTCAGACGCTTGACATACTGAGCCACTCAGACACCCCAAGAAGGTACATTTTTTTTTTAACACCCACAAGTAAGGTTCTATCCCCTGAAAGATACCCAGAAAATTCCTTTGGCAGACACGGGGAACAAAATCCATAGAAAAACAGACAAATAGATGGAGAATAAGCAGGAAGTACCCAGGTAAGTTCAGAAATTGGTCAATAAATATTTACAGTCTATTCAGAGTCTCTATCCCTAGTTTTTCTACCCAAAGATCCCATCGGTCAACTCTTGGCTTGAATCAAGGGAATCAGGCCAGGAGGATTTTATGGAGTGGAAGGAGTTCAAAGGACCTCAGAGAGCAGGTCATGGTGAAGGACTGAGGCTGCCACTCTGGGCCCCGAGGTTGGGTGAGTAGAAAACCAAGGGAAAGGGTGGTGGGAAGAGCTTGGTCAGAGAATGAATCAGTATCTTTCAAAGATCCTATTGAGCCCATATATCCCATAGTCCAAATAAATCCCAAGGTCCCACATGGCCCAGGCTTAGCCTCCAATGTCACATTCAAGAATGGCAGAATAAAGGATAAATTGTTGAAAACAAAGCAAATACTCAGCTACAGGGGACTGATTGGACAACTTCAATCTATCCATACTATGATATAATTAATGTAATACCGTGTGGCTATTAACAAAGAATGAGGAAGTACTATGTATTATTAGGGATTGATCTCCATGTTACATTTTTGAGTTAAAAAAAGCAAATTTCAGGGCTGCCCGGGTAGCTAAGTCAATTAAGTGTCCAGTTTCAGCTCAACTCATGATCTCACAGTTTGAGTTCAAGCCCTGCGTCGGGATCTTTGCAGACAGCTTAGAGCCTGGAGCCTGCTTCAGATTCTATGTCTCCCTCTCTCTCTGCCCCTGCTGCACTCATACTCTGTCTCTCTCAAAAATAAACATTAAAAAATTAAAAAGCAAATTTCAGGGGTGCCTCTGTGGCTCAGTCGGTTAACCCTCCGACTTCAGTTCAGGTCATGATCTCGCAATTTGTGGGTTTGAGCCCCACGTCTGGCTCTGTGCTGACAGCTCAGAGCCTGGAGCCTGCTTCAGATTCTGTGTCTCCCTCTCTCTCTGCCCCTGCCCCGATCATGCTCTGTCTCTCTGCTTCTCAAAAATAAATAAATGTTAAAAAAATTTTTTTTTAATTAAAAAGCAAATTTTAGAACAGTATACACAGCTTTCATTTGTGTTCAAAATGGGGAGATCACATATACATACATACATACATATACATATGTATGTGTAAAGAATATTTCTGACACTTCACACAGAGACTGGGTAACAGCAGTCACCCCTGGAGAGCAGAAGTTGATTGGAGGTGCTAGGAGTAGAAATGAGAAGGAAACCTATATCCTTTTATTCTCTGGGCTTTTGGATTGTGTGCATTTTAATCTATTCAGAAGTGAATTAAAATGTATTAAATCCAAGAGCATCAGTCCAACTCCCAAAAGTAATTTTAAGATGGCTCTAGGCTTATGGCCAGACAACTTCTCAGGCTGGGGCTGCTGCTTGTGCTTGGGCACAACCCCCCACCCCCACCCCCCCCCACACATACCCACACTCCTACCCCCAGGCCTGAAAGATGGTGACATATTTCTGGGCCAGAATGTGCTTGCTCCACAGTTCCTGGGACCAAGTATTGGCTGCCTTCTGGCAGCGGACCCAATTCCCTATAGCAAACATGTCTTGACGGAAGACACAGTGCACCAAGAGGTGGCCCGTGACCAGAAGCTCCTGTCTCAGTGTCTCCTGACCAAGACCAATAGGATGCCCTGCTGGGTTCAGCGACTGTTTCTTGTCAATGTTGCTCCCTCGGTGTACATCCTGGAGGATTCTACTGTGGACCTGCAGAACCAGACCATGACCACCTTCACCTGGAACATCGACCATGCCTGGCTGCTGGTGGTGGAAGAACTACGTGTTTACTATGTGAACTCTGGTAACAGCGGCTGGACTGAAACCTGCTGGGAAGCCTGGGTCTCCTCCAGCTTATTTTGTGCCTCCAGAGCTGTCCAGGAATTTGGCCTTGCTGGGTTCAAAAGCAATATCACCAAGACTATGAAGGGCTTTGAATCCATCTTGGCCAAGCTGCAAGGTGAGGCCCCTTCCAAACCCCTTGTTGAGACAGCCAAGGAAGCCAAAGAGAAGGCAAAGGAGACAGCACTGGCAGCTACAGAGAAGGCCGAGGACCTTGCCAGCAAGGCAGAAAGGCAGCAACAGCAGCAGCAGCAGTTTGTGTCTCTAGCCAAACTAGTAGCTAGTCCTGCCCCGGTGCGGCAGGACACAGGACCACCCCGCTCAAATCCCTTCGCCCTTTCTCCCAGTGCTTTACTACTAAAAGTCCAACACTTTCTATTGTCTGGGTGGTGCAAGGTTGGGGGTGGGCATTTATAGTGCACCAAGCATGTAACCCATGTCTGAGCAGGGCCTGCTTATTCCTGTGTTGGACAGTGGATGACAAGTGGACAGAGGTGCAGTGACTTGCCTAGGATCACAGACAGTGTGCAAGTGCAATGGTAATAAACGCTAGCCTGTAAGCACCATGAGGCCAGAGACTTTTGTGGCATTCTCTCATGTGTCCCAAGTATCTGGAACAACATCTAACACAAAACAGGCACTCAATAAATATTTGTTGACTTCAAAAAAATAAAAATAAAAATAAATGATTCTAATATTTATTTGTCATTCTTGAACGACACCACAGGGGCTCCAATCCATGTCAAGACTCTTTAGAATCTCCTGTGTCCTCATTAACCCTCTCAAACCACATTGTTGCCTCTCAGTGCCCCTCATTCACCAAACTTGTCACTTTCCATCAAAAATCGTCCCCCTAGGCCCTTTCCACAGTCTTGCTTTTCTTTTTCCTCCCCACCTGTCCATTCAGTGTCTGTCATCCTGTTATCCTACTTTTGTATATCAAAAAAAGAAAAAAAAAGAAAGAAAAAGAGAAAAGCAGTCAGACAAAATAAAACTCTCCTCAGAAAGTCATGGGCAGAAAACAAGTAAACAGACAAAGGAATTCCCCATTAATGTTCCCATTGTACAGACACAGAAACAGAAACCAATGGAGGGACAGAAAGTCACCCAAAATTACATAGCAAGTCAGAAGCAGGGCTCCTGATTTGAGATAAAATTTCAGGCCATTTAACCCATTTGTCCTAAGGCAAGTTTCTACTCACCGTTCAAAGCCTACCTCAAATACCCTGTCTTCCCTGAGTCAATCTCTCTCTCTCTGGATTCCCCTAGCATCTTGTCCTACCTACTGCCATAGCCCTTATCTCCCTGTGTTATGATGTCTCTTCGTTATGTTTCTGTTTAGACTGAAGGAGATTCTCAAGTACAGAAAAAGTATCTATCTCCCAGAGAATAACTAGTCATTAACTGAGTGTGGTGAATTGAAAGTGTGTAACGCTCTAAGAGACAGGCAGACAATATGTCCTGGGGGCTCTGAGGAGGGAGAGGTTTCTTCCCAAAGAGATCTTGGAAAGCTTTCTGGAAGAAGTGCCTTTCGGCTGATATATACCTGGAGTTACAATCCACATACTCAAGTTACTCAGTTTCAAGTATATGACTTTGGCAAAAGAAAAAAGATAGAAAAAATGCCCATTTATAACACCATTATGAATTTCACAAAAACATTTGCACTAAGACAAAATGTACTAGTTGGGGCTCCTGAAGAGCTCAGTTGGTTAAGCGTCCAACTTCGGCTCAGGTCATGATCTCACAGTTTGTGAGTCTGAGTCTCACATTGGGCTCTATTCTGACAGTGCAGAGCCTGCTTAGGATTCTCTCTTTTTCCCTCTCTCTTTGGCCCTCCCCCACTTGCACTCTCTCTCTGTTTCTCTCTCTCAAAATAATGAAAAAATAAACTTTAAAAAATACCTTTAAAAGAAGACAAAGTGTACTAGAGTAAGATTTGTAACTCAAGCTGCCTCTTGGTTTTCATGCAAAAAGCTTTTGAACACATGCATAGAAGTCTTCTATAGTTGTGTTATAGACTTCCACAAACTTAAGGGCCCAAGACAACACTTATTTAGTAGCTACAGTTTTATTAGTCAGAAGTCCAGGCACAGTTCATCTGGATTCTCTGCTTAGGGACAACAGAGAGAAACTGAGGTGTTGACCAGCTGTGTCTTCATCTGGAGACTCAAATAGCGGAAGTTTGTCTTCCAGGCTCCCTCAGGTTGTTGGCAGAATTCATTTTCTTGCAGCCATATTATTGAGATCCCTATTTTCTTGCTATATGTTATCTGGGGGCTGCTCTCAGCTTCTAGAGGCCCCTCTTGGGTCCATGCCATGTGGGCATCTCCAAAGCATTGCAGTTTTCTCCTTAAAGGCCCACATGGGAGTGCTGCTTGAGAAAATGATTTTATGTTAGATAAAAACATCATACATTTTTCACACATAGGCTTTATAATTTTTATGCTATTTATTATTTTATGTACACATATGTGCATACAATATTTCTATACACTGCTATATATACAGAAACATGATCTTGGGCCTGAGCTGTCTGAGACTCAATTTCCTCATCTGTAAAATGGGGATAGAAATGCTGTCCATCCTGGAGAGTGACAGGCATACAGTAAATGCTCAATAAATATAAGCTGCCAATTACATTAATCTTGAAGACTAGAGAGGGTCTAGACACATGGAGGTTAGGTAGGGGGAGAGGGAAGGGTTCCCTAGGAAGAGGAAACTGCGAGAGTAAAATCCTGGAAGCAGGAAAGTTGGTGGTAGTTTGGAGTATGATCATTTGCAGTGTGTGTGTGTGTGTGTGTCTGTGTGTGTGTGTGTTGACGGAGAAGGCTAAACAAATGGGCGAGGGCAGCTTCACTCACCACTCCAGTCAGTACTTACTGAATATTTACTGTGTACCAAGTACCATGAAAGCATGCCTGGTCTGCCATGTGAATGGCAGCCTAGAGATGGTAGGGAGGCAAGGAGGAGCTATGAGCAGAAAAGGGCAGCGGTCTGAGCTGCAGGGAGTCCATCTGTTCCTAGAAGAGTGGCTGCCTCAGCAGGAGGGAACCCCACTGTCTGCTTTCTCCTTCCCAGCCTCAAAGTTGGAGGGATGCCCTTGTTTCCTTTCAAAAGTTCTAAATGTGGGAACTCACGCAGGTCATTCACACCAGAACAGCTCACTTGGGTAATTTTCCACACTCAAACATGCCCATGGAACCCCAAAGTCACCACCCCATCCTCAAACCATGGGCAGGTGGACTAACCAAGCCAGGCATTTCACTTCCTGTCACCCGCCTCCTCTTCTTGAAATGAATCCTGTCCTGACTATTCCTTCCTCCAGGGAGGACAAACAGACACAGACAAACTCGGATGCCTGAAGGTTGGGACTGGAGGTACAGTTTAGAAAGCATGGGGCCAGCCACTCTGCAGATGGGAAAACTGACAAAGAAAGTGACTTACCCAGGAACCCAGGCAATGAATCCATGATAGAACGAGGACTGAAATTTGGATTTATTGACAATCAGCCCAAGGTCTTTTTCATGGTGTTCACACACACACACACACACACACACACACACACACACACTCACCCTCAATTTAAACACCTCTGAGTTGGACAACAAACTTATTTGAATAGAAATTCTGGGGATCTGGCTCCTGTTAAGGTATAGGCCATTTGGTTTGGGAGGAATTTGGGGATTATGTCTGTCCTAGTTGGCTTTACCAATTAAATTTTTTTCCCGTCTCTGTCCCAGTTTCTTGTGCCAGTAAAATGGAAAGAAAAATATTATCTACGTAATAGGGTTGTTGTGAAGATTAAATTAATTATTGACACGGGTAAGGACTCAGAGTAGTAGGTGGCATGTAGAAATCCCAATAGTGTCATGATTACTCTTTTCATTTAACTATAGTTCTGGGGCTAGTGGAGGGCAGGGAGGGCTCTGTTTCTGAATGATCAGCACTCTTGATTTTGACTGAGATTCCAAGCTACCCTGTGGTCTTTGTCTCAGCCTTGCTCTCTATCTGAGAGGGGAATGAAGGGAGGGATGGGTGGTGAGGCAGTTCTCCAGCGGGCTCATATATTCAAGTACACACAAGGTCCCATGAAGGATACATCCAGGCTGACACATCTGACACATCTCTGCCCTTTGAAGTGGGGGCCCCAAGCCATTGGAGAGGCCCCAGGGTTTGGTGAGGGCAAGCCTCAGGCCCAGACAGGAATAGAAGTGTGGCCTCTTGACCTCTAATCCCGGAGCCCATAAAATTGGGAAGGTGCTTATATCTGAGCAGGAATGGGATGGGCATGGGCATCTGTAAATTCCGCGCTTGTGAGTTCATGTGTATGTGTGTATGTTTGTACATGGATGCCTCCGTGTGAATGTGTAAACATCCATGTCTATCCAGCAATGGTGCTCTCTAATTGGAAATAAATCTCCAGGATTACCCCCAGCATGATGCCCACTGCCTATTTTTACAACCCTCAGGCCCAGACCAGGGTCCCAGAATACTAAGCTCCCCCACTCCTTTGCCATTAGGTTCAGGAGATAGCTCTGCTGGTCTACAATTCTAAGCAGGTAACTTGACCTCTCTGTGCCTCAGTGTGTCTCAGTTTCTCCACCGGTAAGATGAGGAGTTTGGATGAATTAAGATCTGAGGTGCCTCCAGCACTGATAATAAATCTGCATTGCAGAGAGATGGGTCCTAGGGGTTTCAGGAGAAGATAACACTACCTCCATAGGTACCTTTGATTCTACAGAGAAATGGAAGACTGGATTTTATCAGATCTGCCTTAGCAGCCTGTACATGGAGTTCAACCAAAGCTGGGAGCAGAATCTAACTCATTTAGGGTATCAGAGTGTGTGCCAGGTGCCTCTTCCCTGGGCTTGGGGAACCAAAATTCTGTGCCCAACAGAATGCTTCCTATACCAGGGTCCAGGGTCCAAGTGAAGACTCCTATACCAGTCACCCTTCTTGATCTGTAAATGCTGAGCTTTTGATTGGAGTCTACTCTGCCAGTCCCAGCACAGGCTGAGTGGGGGTAGTATATGGATAGAAATTACAACCCTTGGATGCCAACCATCCATTGGAGAAGACACACACACACACACACACACACATTTAGTCATCACCACTTCTTGTTTACTGAATAAATAAATGACTGTCCATCATCATAGCTCTGGACACATGGATGGGGAAGGCTACCTGGAGGAAGAAGAGGTGAGTAGAATCCTGAAGACAGAAAATATATGAATTCAGAAAGGCATGAAGAGGGCATTCCAGGCAGGGGAAACAGCTTGAGCAATAGCATGGCTGTGGGAGAGTGTTGAAGAGACAGTGAGGAATTTGACATTAACACAAGCTGCATGTAGGAGAAGTGGGGATGAAGCCCAAGAGAGCTAGGACTGGTTTGTGGAAGGCTGAACAAATTAACAAATGCTGTGTTAAGGACTGTAATACATTGGGAGCCACAGAAGTTTTTAGAAGAGGCAAATGGTGTGACGGGAGAGGCATGTTAGGGATTATTTAGTTTAAGTCAGCAAGGAGGTCAAGAGAGGATATGAAGTTAGCAGGAAGTAGATGTAAAGAGCAGAGGTTCAGGGCTGCACAGAATGAGGACACTTTGGGGACACCACTCAAAGGGCCAAAACACTGCTTGCTCCGTCCCCCAGAAGCCTCTGGGTTGCATTTCCTGGCTCCTTCTCCTAGTTGCTAGGGTTGAGGAGTCCCTCTGGAGTTTCAGACTTGGCTGGGGCTGGGTTTTATCAGCAGAGCATGAAGCTCTGGCCTAGCTCACTCCCTGCCACCTGTTGGGCCAGATGGGCAGCTCTCAAACCCATCCCCATCAGCCCTGCTCTACTGAGAAAGGACCTAGAACCTCCAGCCCTGGAGAGTCAGAGGATGTGTAGCTGTGGTCTCTCTCCAGATGGATTTCCCAGGCCATTGGGAGAGACTGGGGTCTAGAACATGGCTTGGCAGAATCCTGAGAGTAGGGAATCTGAAAGAATTTCTGGATGCTTGGACATGTTAAATTTGACAGAAAAGGAAACTGAGGCCCACAGAGGTAATGACTTGCTTGAGGCCACACAGCAAGTTTGAGGTAGTCAGGACTGGGCCTAGGTTTCCGTGCAGAGGCTGAAGCACTCTGGGATTTGGACAATCTGATGCATGGAGAGAGTGAAGAGGGTTGGGGCCAGGCACTATGTCTTCAGGTCCTGGTTCTGCTAAATACTATAGCTTTGCAACCTGTAGGAAGTCAGGCTGAGTCTGTGTCCTCAACTGGAAAATGGGGAGAATACTCACCTTTTGGGGGTGTTGTGAAAATCAAAACACATGTAAAGTACAATTGGTGCCTGGCATTCAGTGTTTAGTAAATGGTCAGCTAGTGGTCTGGCAGAGGCAAGAGTAGATACTCAATAAATGTTTTTTGAATGCATAATTGAAAATGAATCCACCTACTAACAGTGAGATTTGTGAGCCTGTAAATTCCCTCGTTTGTAAATCAGGACTAATAATCCTTGTCCTGTCACTTTTCTGTCTGGCCCTGGTAGCAACGTGGATTAAATAAAGTGTAAATGTTCCAGTACAGAGCCATCTCTAGATGAGCTATTCAGGCCAGGGCAATTCCTGTCCAAGTCCCACTCTGCAAAATTTCCCGTCAGCGGAGCCAATTCCTCTACACTCCTGGATGCTCCCCTGGAACCAGGGAAAGGGATGTCCCCTACCTCCCAAGCCTGCCCGGCTGAGGAAAAATAGAGCGAGGAAAGCAGAGATTGTGAAGGGGTGACACGGTGAGAGAAGAGGGAAGGAGAGCAGGGAGAAGGTTGCTAGGGAGAATGAACGTGCACGGTCGTGGTGCGAAGTTTAGAAAAGGGTACGGATTAGGGGACTTGGAGAGAGGATGCCGGTGGAAGGATACGGGGGACAGTGAGATAGGTAAGGACGCTAGAACATACCGAGGAAATGCAGGAAGATGGGGACCTCGTAGGGAGTGGGGTGCTTCCTCAGTAAGAGGTCTGTAGGTCTCCCTTGGGGCAAGGGGTCAAAGACCCCAGCAGTGGCCTCTCCGGGAGGCCCCCCGAGACTCGAGGCTCGGAGTCTGGCAGGAGCCACTAGCCAGCGAATCTTGGCGGGGGTGGGGAGGGGGGATCCGAAGCCTGCGATTGGCCACCACTCCGCGGGCTGGTGACGCCGGGCGGGCGGGCCCCTTTGTGACGTCACAATCAGCTGTTTGAACGTTCCAATTTGTGCCGTGAGCCCCGCAGCGGCTGCACAGTCTCAAAGCCCCACAGGCGAGCGCAGCAGCCGCGAACTTCCCACCGGAGCCCGGCCGCCTCCCAGTCCAGCGCCCGCGATGCAGCCCGGCCTGTGATCAGCGCCGACGCCGGGACGCTCCGCCGCTCAACTACCTCAGAGCCACCCCGTCCGCCGCACTTCCCCCTCTCCCAGGTGAGTCCTGACCAGCTTCGGCCCAGGGGGTCCTGCGTCCCTTAACACGCCCCGCGCTCCCAGCTCCCGGGTCTTTGTCTCCGCCGGTGGCAGTCGTTCCCATCTCCCGATTGGCTGCCGCACGCCGGTAGACCATGACGTCTCTCTATTTGCATATGACATTGAGACGTCACCAAGGCCGGTACCGCCCCCCGGCTCGGGTCGCCTGTCCTCCGGTGACCCGGTAAGCGCTGGGTCGGGGCTCGGCCCACGGGTGAGGAACACTGAAAGGCAGCAGGACCGGAGGGGCCTCGGCAGTTTCCTGGGCTAACCCAGGTGTTGAAGTCAGGGCTCTGATCCCCTACTTCGATCCCCGCGGCGCTGCTGACTCTAGGTTGGAGTTCAGAGGCAGCCCAGAGCTCCAGTTCTAGGTCGTTGGGGGGCAGCGCCAGATGGCGGAATACCCTCTCTCCAGCTCCAAGCTGTGCACCCCCGGACTATCAAGCCAGAGCCTGATCTTCCTAATCGCTGTTGTGTGCAGCGCTTTAGTTGATGTCACTCCCAGCCCCCATCAAGGGGTCTTGGACTCCATATCACAGAAGAGGAAACTGAAGCCCAGAGAGGGGAAATTGCTTACTCCAGGTCATGAAGCCAATTAGAGTCATGCCTACTGGGTGAATGATAGATGCATTCGCCATGGCACATACCTAGTAGGAGCTCAATACAAGTAACAAGTTACACATCCTCCCAACACTGGGGACTCCACCTTGGGCTCATTGCCATCCAAATTTTATGGAGCTCTTAGGTCCCCTGGATCTTTTTCCAGGAGGCCTCTGGGGACTGGGTCCCCTTTTGTGACCCTGACACTCACTCTGTACCTTGGAGTCCCAAGGCCCAATAAAATTGCTGCCTCTCAGCTGTTGACCACAGAAAGGTGAGTCATTGGCTGCATCAGGGTGTCTCTGGGGCTGAAG
The DNA here is from genome assembly GCA_017311185.1 of Proteles cristata cristata. Classification (NCBI taxonomy): domain Eukaryota; kingdom Metazoa; phylum Chordata; class Mammalia; order Carnivora; family Hyaenidae; genus Proteles; species Proteles cristata. Next base: position 607,076 of record JAESUZ010003725.1, read on the forward strand.
TTGGGGTGGAATGGAGGGTGAGAGTTTCCTGTTTGGCCCTTTATTACCTCTCCAACCTCTAGCATTGTCAGCTAAGAAGGACATGACCTGGCCTAGTGCTGGTGGTTACTAGGCTTGTGCTGCCCACCTCTCTGCTTACAGAGAGGTCCAGAAGAAAGGAGTAGAAGGAGAGCTTTTGGCTTTCCAAGTGGATGGACCCAGAGACTGTCCCAGCCTGGGCTTTGCTAAAGGATGGGTGGGGTAGAGGTGGCTTGGGGCTCAAGTGCTATTCTGGGCACAGCTGCTGTAGTTATTAAAGGGAATGGTTCTCCCTGGAGCAGAGCTGGGAATGTGAGAACCAGGAAGCTGGCAGAGCTGGGGAAGAAAATCTGGGAGGCTCCCCTAGTGGTCATAAGAGGGGGCGGGCACTGGCTGGCTGGTGCTGCTGTCACTCCTGGCTCTGTCACTTATTTGCTGTGTGACTTCAGGCAGGGAGCTTCCTCCCACTGAGGTTCCTTTACCTTAATCTGTCTGTAATTTGAGGAGACCCACAATGGATCCTGGTACACAGTGGGTGCTCTGGAAAATGAATGATGAATCTTGGTATTAGGAACTCTGAACCCTTTCATAGCTGGGGAGAGAGGGGTTTTGAGATGAGCAGCGCCTTGAAAAGTCCAGACTCCTGTCTGACCTCCCTTTCTCCTCTGACTCATTATATTTTGGGGGGATTGTTTGCTGAGATCTTCTTGTATATACTCTGGATTGCATGTTTACTGACCTGGGACTAGACCTGCCTGGCCACCATCTGGCTGTGTGTCTTTGGCTAGACCAATTTCCTCTGATTCTCAAGTTGTAAAATGGGCCAGGTGAATATGAGGGCCCAGCAACAGTTCTTCACTTTCATCTTCTCAATGAAGTAGTAGGTCTTTGCAAGGAGGGTGTGCCTCACCAAGGCTCCAGTCTTCCCTTCCTTCAAGAGGGGCCAAACTTTCTGGAAATTTGGTAACTGAATCACTAACTCCCTGTGGCTGACAGATGGGTTGGGATATGTGCCTTATATTGGGCAGACACTAGTTGGGGGTGCCCCACCTTTTATAATCTCTGTAGATCTCCCACCAGAGATTATAAAAGGGAAGCTAGCACCCAGGGAGCACTTCCTTCTGGAGCCCGCTATGGGTCTGCAAATGTGGAAATACTCTGTTGATGGATGTTGGATGATTCTGTGGCAAGAGACAACATACCGCAGAAACGAGAGGGGTAACAACATGCAGAGAAATAACTTGGGTGGGTTAGCATGAGTGTAGACTGTCTCCAGGGAGTAGAAAAGTGGACATGCCCCAAGGGAGTTCTATAGGAAACGTGGAAACATCCTTAGAGGGAGGTGTCTCAGTAGCAAAATGGTTGACCATCTTCAGGGGATAGATGTGGAGGCTCAAGCTTTGGGACGTCCAGAGGACTCCTAGCCAGGCCTAGTCCTAAGGCAGGCTTAAAGGGGGAGAAGGGCAGATCTATAGCCACCTCCTTGACATCTCCATTCCTGGACCAGGGGATCTCCTTTCTTATTTTCATCCAGGGAAGGACTGATTGAGGGGTTGGGTCCTGGTGCTACCCTCACTGCTCATCCTTAAGGCCTCTTGGGGTCTGATAGTCCCTCCCTTCATCATTACCTCCCACTGTCCTGCTGTCTCTCTGGGGCCAGGCAACCTGATCTTTCTCCTAGCCAGGAATGCTGCCCTTGAGCTGGAGGTTAGGTATGGGGGGGAGAAGGGGAAGGCTCGTGAGAAGAGGATCTTAGAACCTCATCTGACAGACACAAATGAGAGCTGTGCAATCACATGGTAGCGGTTCTGTGGGATTTCTGCTAGCTAGCACTTTTCAAGCCACACAAGGCTCAAGTAGTGGTTCCTCATCTGGGGGGTCAAGGAGTAACGTTAGGTAATCATGATGAAAACTTCTTCCCAGAAAAATACTCTGGTCGTCAAGTTAAAAATGCCTAATCCAGACAGATTCCCAGCAAAGGTAATGGAGTATAGTGATTGGGGGTGCTGCCTCTGGAATCCGACTCTATGGGTTTAAATCCAACCTCTGTGTCTTATTAACTGTGAGACTTTGCCCAGGTTACATTACCTCTCTGAGCCTCAGTTTCTTTACCTGTAAAAGAGAGATAATAATTAGACCCACTTCCTAGAGTTGTTGGGAGAAGTACCTGTGGTAAAACAGGTAAAGTGCTTAGTACAGTACCTAGCACATGAATGTTAGCTATATTATGATGATGATAATAAGTAATCACAGTATCAGACAGTTTCTTCCTTGCTTGGAGAACTGCTATTTACCCTTCAGGGCCCAGCATGGATGTCCAACCCTTTGGAGGCCTTTCCTGATAGAGTCTAGTCATATATCACTCCTTCCATGTCCCTAGAGGATGCAATAATGTTAATAATAACTAGTTGATTCCTTTACTGAATGCTTACTCTGTGCCCTGGTATGGCTCTAAGCACTTTGTGTTTAGCCCAATTAATTCTCATTAGAGCCCAGAGGAGGATACTATTATTAGCTGTGTAATTCTTATAAGGGCCTAGAGGAAGGTACTATTATCACTGGCATTTGACAGATGAGAAAACTAAAGCACAGATGAGTTAAATGACTTCCTAAGGTCAGGCAGAAAATGGAGAAGCATGAAAGCAGGCGGACTTACTTACCAGGACGTGCACACACCGCTGAGGTTCTCCTATGCTCTGAGGGCTGGGGGGTGGTATCCCTAGCCGGGAGTTGGGGGCGGGTAGACTTCAGTTAGTGGTCTCTCTGACTCCTCTCTGTACCTCCCAGGTTTCTGCACTGCCGCAGGGCGCCCTCCTGAGACCGTTTCACTCCCCCACCATGTTCCAGCGTCTCACCAGCCTCTTCTTCAGTACTCCCCCGCCCCCCGAAGACCCCGGATGCCCCCGAGCCTTCGTCTCCGAGGAGGATGAAGTGGACGGCTGGCTCATCATTGACCTGCCGGGTGAGGTCTGAGTCGGGGGCCAGGACTCTGATTCCTGGGCTTTTGAAGGGCAGGTGGCCGAGCAGCGGAGGAGAAGGGAGCTGCTAGGGAATTGGGAAGTTCGCCTGGCCTTCTGGGCAAACTGGCGCTGAGGCAGTGACAGGGAAGGCAGGGTAGCAGGGCCCCATCCCGTGCATAGCCCAGGCCATCTCTTGGCAGCGCAGCGTTGGGGCCCACACCTCACGTGCCCTAGGGCAGCTGGTCGAGACTCCTGGCCCGTGGGTGCCCCGTGGGCGCGGCGGGCGGGGCTGCGGGTCTGACTAACGATACCCTTTCTCTCCCCGCCCCACTGTGTCCGGTGTGTGTGTGTGTGTCCCTCCCCGCTGCGCCCCCTCCTCCGCATGACTCCCCCTCCCGCGCCCCGTAGACAGCTACGCGGCTCCACCCAGTCCCGGGGCCGCTCCTGCCCCCGCGGGCCGCCCTCCGCCCGCGCCCTCCTTGATGGACGAGAGCTGGTTTGTTACCCCTCCCGCCTGTTTTACTGCAGAGGGGCCCGGACTCGGGCCCGCCCGCCTCCAGAGCAGCCCCCTGGAAGACCTCCTCATCGAGCACCCCAGCATGTCCGTTTACGTCACCGGCAGCACCATAGTGCTGGAGCCTGGGCCCCCTTCCCCGCACCCCGACGCTGCCCTGCCTGACGGCGACCTTAGCGAAGGGTGAGCGGGCCGGGGACGTGGCCTGGAGACCTTGAGAAGCGTTTCTGGGCGGCAAGGGTCCCGGCGGGGAGGCTGGGGGCGAGTGCCCAGGAGCACTCCGTGGCAAAGGGCGGGGACGAAGCTAGGGCCGGGCTTGAGGGCAAAGGGGAGGAGCTAAGAGGGCGGGGCCTGGCTTCTCGGCCTGGACCCGGCTTGGCCGAGTTGGAGCTCTGAGGCTTGGGGCAGAGGGGCGAGGCCGGAGCGCCCAACGGGTGGGGTTTCCAGAGACTGTTTCGGAAGGTGGGAGCCGAGCCTTCCCCAGAGTCCGGTTTACTTGTACTTGTCACAGGGGCCAGGCTGGCTCGGAGGAAGGGCTGGGACCCACAAGAAGGGCTCTAAGAGCAGAGACAGCGCTGCACCAGGGCGAGGGTGCGGGGACTGGGTGGGCGGTGCCAGCGCCCCTTCCCGCCCTAGGACCTGTCCGGCCCTGACCGAGCCCTGCTCTGCCCCCGCAGGGAGTTGGTGCCCGCCCGCCGCGAGCCCCGGGCCCTGCACCACGCCGCCGCCCCTCTGCCAGCGCGGGCTGCGCTGCTGGAGAAGGCGGGCCAGGCGCGGCGGCTGCAGCGGGCCCGGCAGCGCGCCGAGCGCCACGCGCTGAGCGCCAAGGTGGTGCAACGGCAGAACCGCGCCCGTGAGAGTCGTTCGCGCCGGCCCAAGCACCAGGGCAGCTTCGTCTATCAGCCGTGCCAGCGCCAGTTCAACTACTGAGGATCCGCCGGCCGAACCACAAGCCCCTCACCGACTCCGGACCCCTGTCGGGCCCCTCCGCCGCGGCCAGTGTGTTGCTGGAGGAGCGCCCTCAGCCCACTTGGGTTGGACACTACAACCTCCCTCCTCCTCAAGAGAGGTGGGGTGCTAGCAGCCCCCCTCCCACCTCCCTCGAGTTTCCCACCACTGATCCTCTAACCCGCTTCTGAACCCCCTTCTGCCCTTCACCCTCCAACCCCATGCTGGATATCTAATCCTACATTTCCTCCCCCGCCCCACCCTTGACATTCCATCCTTCCTTTCTTCTCTGCTCTGTCCCCATCTCTACCTTGACATCCCCTTCATCCTTGCCCTCCGTTCCTGTAGCTCTGGCCCTCTCCTTCTTCCACTAGTCTCTTCTCCCAGATCTAGCTCTTTTCTCTGCCTTCAACTCCCACTTTACAGCCTCACCTATCTCATGTTTGGCATTACACGCACTCCTGCCCTTATTCATTCCCAGTTAATTCCTTTCCAAACGGATGACGGGATGGCGCTGAGATCCCTCTCCCCTGGGATTGGGCTCCTTGGAGTTGTTTAGGCCTGGAAAGGTAAAGTATGTGGAATAGGACTGTGAGATGTGAGTTAGAGGGAGAAGCGTTGGGAATCAAGGGAAAGAGGCAGCCTACTGGAAATGTAGACAGGACATACGGGTTAAGAACCTGCGGGAAGCAGGGCACCATGGGAGCTGGCACTGTGCTTGCTCAGACGCCAAGCCCTCCTCTTTGGCTTAAGCCTGGAGTCTGCCCCCACTTCCTATAATACCACTTACCAAATCTCTTCCTGAAATTCACCCCTCTGAACACCTGAATCTGAAGGGCTTAGTACCTTGTTGCCCTACCCCCAACCTGTCACCCTAGGAACAGAGGCTGGGCAAGGCCCTGCCATCCTGGCCCTATGTTCACATGCCCAAGGTGCTAGAACTAGTTTAGGAGAGATGCAGGCCAGAGGGCTTCTAGGCCAGAGGGCTTCTGTAGCTTCTGAGTCAGAATGCAGGGGAATGATGCTGGGGAGGACAAGCTGTGGGGTGAAGCCATCCCAAGACTGACAGCTCAGCTCAAGCCTCTGGCCTTGTATTTCACTCTGCTCAGGATGGCTAATAAACAGGAAGCCAGGAACCCCACTGTCCCAACCCCCAAATATTCCCTGTCCAGGTTCAGGGCTTCCAGGGTGCCTCTCATTTTCTCCCCCAGGGCTCTCTTCCTTTCTAGTCCTAAGGGGAGAAACGGTGGGGGGGGGCGGGGGCGGGCAGAGCTATGGTTACCCTCCCCCTCTCTAGTAAGTAACTGGAGGAGGTAACCTGAGTCCCTGGGTGAGACCAGAGGGGTCACAGGCAGACAGCATTCTTGTGTGGGAGTGAATTTTGGGCTCAGACACCAGCAACAGCTTCTTGGGATACCCTGAGTTGCTTCCCTTTTCCTGTCCTTTTCTAGTGTGTGCTCTTTCTTCCTTGATACTTTTTGAGATTTCCTGTTACATACTAACATAGGTCTTCCCCCTTCATTCCAATTCCAGGTTTCTAGGCCTCACAGCCAAGCTGAGGCTTGGTTGGAAAACTCTGTAATCCCGTGATGGTAAAGGGAGCCACCCTCCCCGATCCTATATCCCCAAGGCTCGTGTGGGCATATGGATAAGGGTAGGGGTAGTCCCACGGTTGCCAGCATGGGGACAGAGGAAGTTCTGTTGGAGTCTCCTATCTAAGCCAAATCTACAGTAAAAGAAGATCAAAGTCCCTAAGCCAGTCCACTAGGGCCCCAGTAATTACAACCTTGCTCCTCTTGCCAAGGCTTTTCAGTCACAACTAGTTGCTTTTATTCTTTCAGCAACCCTGTGGTCACTTCACAGCCAGCTTAGGGTCTCCCACACTTCCAAGAACTTAAGCTCCCTCCAGCTCTTCCTGCCCACTCCTTTGCTGCCAGCTGGGGCACAGGCTCAGTCCTGAGTAGTCCCTATGATCCCTTCTGGTGTGGAGGGGGAGAGTGAGATATAGGACATTTGGCTCAAATTTCAAGAGGCCCCTCACACATATTCCTGGAGGCTCCTGTGTTTCTACAACCCTCCAGTGTCATCACCTGGTTGGTGTAAGGCTCATGTTTTTGTACTTTCCTATAGATTCTGTAGCATTTGAGTGTGGCAATATTTTAATTGTGTATAGATTTCTAAGAACCAACACTACTCAGTCTCCTGCTAGTCTGACTCCTGAAGCATCAGACCTCGTCATACTGTATTGACTGTGTATGTGCCTTTCACCTTCAGCATGCTTCAGGATTTTTTTTTTTTTTTTAACCACAGAACTTGAATACATGAGGGAACTAGAATTCATAAAGTTCTATGCAACCTTAGACAGGAGGGGGTAAGAGAGTCTGTCTTGACTGATGTTTTCAGAGACCTTAGAGAAGTATTAATTAATGTCAATATTACTAGCACTTTGCCAAAACTGCGTATGTCAGAGGGACCCCTGTTTCTACTGAGACCCAAGTACATGAAAGGGTGACTTACAGTAACTCCCCAGGATGTCTGAGTGCTCTCTTCAAGCTGGTTGTCACTTTCCAGCTTTTTCAGTTTGGCCCCAGGAGGGTACCATGTGTGTATGAATGCAGTTTGCTGCTGTTTTGGGGTATGCCTGCTCCCCCCATCCCTCCCAGAACCCTGATCAATTTGTTCTGACCTATAATGTCTTAGGTACAACAAGACCCCACTAGAGCTCTTGGATGCCTCCTCAGATCCATGTGGCTTTATGTGAGGGGACTGAATGCAGACACACCATAGCCCCAGGTATCTTCCCTCTTGCCCTGGCCACCTAGTTCCAAATGGAACCAATAAGTTGAATGAATCCCTCTTGGATGTTTCGTGTTGAGACTGGCTGAAATGAGGCAATTCTGGTTGACCTAGTTGTGACATGTCGACAGACTCAAGGACACAACCACCTCGATCCAGTCATGTGGCATGCCTGTGTACTTGTATAACAGGATTCTGATTGTTAGATTTTAATGTTATTCCTCTATGGGAGAAAAAAATTAATATAAAGAAAAACAAATAAAAATCTATTTAAAGCACACTATGCTTTCTGTCTGCATAGAACTAAAGTAGCAGCAGCACTCTGCAATGTCAAGCACAGTATTGGCACAGGGATTATTATTAGGCTGGCTTCGGTGCTGGTTGTGTGTGTCATACATACAGGGAAGGAAGAGGGAAGAGGAGCTTGCTGGAAATAGAGCCAGACAATTGTGGGGTCTGACGCATAAATAACTACTTTTAGAGGATCCTTATAACCCAAGACATCTATAATGACAACTGAAACAGAGATGAGAATAAGAGCATGACAGAATCATGGTCTCAGGCATTAGGTTCTGGCAAGGGCAAGGAGAGACGGCAGGAGAAGGGAGGAGTCTGTGTCTACCTGTGGAAGACAACCAGAAGGCGGAGGCCCAGACCAAGGCAGGGACAGAGCCCTAAGCATCAGAGTTCCCTGAAGGTTGAGAGTAGGGTGGGAGCAGAAGCAGCAGGTTTGGAGTCTATAATTTTTAGGTAGGAATTGAGCCAGGGAAGGGTAAAACCTGGGCATATTGATGAGAACACACCCCTAAACCTGATGTAGATGAGAAATAGGGCACCCAAAGGGCAGAAAAGTCATGGGCATCTTTGAAGTATACAACACAAAATGACCATTTTTATTTGGGAGCTACCTGATCTAACCACAGAACTGAAATGAAGCTGGAAAGCTGACCTAAAGTGGGCTAGATTCTTGATGCTGTTACAAAGAATCTTGCTGGTTAGTCTGGGCTTATCTGTTGAATAGAGGGTATGTTTACAGTTGTTTTGAAGCAATCCATCTTGTCACTGAAGAAACATATATAAGAGGTGGAGAAAAAGTGCAAGTGGGTTACTGATGGCTTCCTGTCTCTAGAAATTCTGGGTGGCCTTTGATCCTAAGTTATTTGCATCCAAAACAAATTTGACCAATATTTATCAAAGTGCGATACAGTGCTGAAAAGGGCCAGTTTCTTCAAAGTCAGTACAGTAAGGACAAGGTGGAATTCTAATTTACAGAGAAGGCTATTCCTGTTCATTTATGGTCCAAACAAAGAGTCTGTTCACCCCACAATCCCTTACCAATAACGTACATTTATGTTCTAGGACAATGACATTTATTTAACACATTCAGTATTTCACATTGTACAAATCCTTAGATTCTTTTTATTCACTGGTCCATTTCTACAACAAATACATCCAAAACACTATATAATAAAATTATTTACAATATTTCCAAATGAGAAGATTCCTTTTGCTCCCGCTACTGCTATTCACACACATAACTTCCACAGCACAATACATCATTAGAAGATCTAAAAATGCTCACCCTGTACTCTAGGCTGCTTAGGAAATGTGAAAACTAATAACATAATCACATTAGCTCCTCTCAATACACGGCAACATTTTAGAAACCTTGAACTTCATCTTGCAACACCAAAAGGGTTCAACAATTCTGCTTTCCCCATTGCACTTTACGAAATACATTGCAGGGACTAGGAAAGGGGCCACTTTATTAAAATGACTAACTGTACAGAAATGGATTTTAAAAAGTCACAGCTCAAAATTGCTTTTTGTAAAATTCACACACATTTACAAGGATCAAGTCACCATCCAGCTTGTTTACTTGGATTTTCTTCGCTTGGATTGCACCGCGCTGGTTATGTCTGTGGGAGGAAAGGAAGGACATGCTCAGTTGAGGCAACTGTTTGTGGCAATGCTGTTTAGGCAGTCCACAAGAAGCATGGCTGCCCAGAGTGGGGTTCTACTGAACTCTGAAAAAATCTAAGGTCCTCAAAAGGAGTGCTCAGTGTGGAGAGGGTCTCAGGCCTGGACCTGCAGAGTAGGGCCTAGTGACTTGGGAAGTAAGGTACAGGTGGTGGAAGATGAAGCACACATACTCAGTTGGAAAAAGAGGCAGGGTGGGGAAAGCATCTTGAGCTAGGCAATTAACCCCACAATTTCCATCACCAGTTCTTATCACTCAGTGAAATGACAAATAGAATGAGTGCTTTTGGTGATAAATCCATGAGTGTTGCTACAAGCAAGTGAGTAAGTTGTGCTAGAGTACAAAGAACCATTGGATCCCTTTTGGAGCCAAGCCATTATTTCACAGTAAGCAACTCTTTTTGCTGTACCATAATCAAAGTCTGTAAATAATATGACCATGATCTGTGGTCAAGTGTCTACACATAGGCATAGAAGCAATTCAGAGCAAGCCACAGCCTCCTCTGAGCCCAGGTGAGCCTGTAGGCTTCATGGAAGAGGTGGGACCTTGAGTGACTTATACACAGAGAACAGTGCCATAAAGGGAATAAGTGTGTTCCTTTCATTCCTCTTATATTATTATAATGCCTTCAACTCAATCTTATTCCAAATTTAAACCATGTTTCTCAAAAACTTTTCCACACAGAAGTCTTCTACAGCAGAGTACAGTAGATAGCTTTAAGCTCTCCAAATGTAAACAGTTCTTTAAAATCTTATATTGATCTTAGGGGCATAGGAGTGGCTCAGTCAGTTAAGTGTCTGATTCTTGATTTTGGCTCAGGTCATAATCTCATGCTTCATGTGACTGAGCCCTGTATCGGGCTTTGCGGTGACAGCACAGGGCATGCTTGGGATTCTCTCTCTCCTCTCTGCCCCTCCTTCACTCTCTCAAAATAAAAATTTAAGAAAAATAAAATCATATTAATCTTAAAAATTCACTCTCACTCTTCATGCCACTCCACAGATCTTTTGGTTTTAATATGAAAACAATGATTTAAATGTTTATTATTTTTTTAAAGGTTTATTTTATTCATTTTCATTTTTGAGAGAGAGCACAAGCAGGGGAGGGGCAGAGAGAGAGGGAGACACAGTATCTGAAGCAGGCTCCAGGCTCTGAGCTGTCAGCGCAGGGTCCAACGCGGGCTCGAGCCCACAAATTGTGAGATCACGATCTGAGGCAAAGTCAGACCCTTAAACGACTGAGCCACCCAGGTACCCTGAAAACAGTGGTTTAAAATTACTTTCCATCAAGGAGAAAAAAAATATTTTCTATCTAACACAGTAATATGTAAGATGAATCAGTTTTATTGATTCTGGTAACTAGGATAAAAATTTTTAAATTTATTTTGAGAGAATGAGCAGGGGAGGGGCAGAGAGAGAGGGAGAGAAAGAATCCCAATCAGGCTCCACACTGTCAGGGCAGAGCCTGACGCAGGGCCCGAACCCACAAACTGTGAGATGATGACCTGAGCTGATATCTAGAGATGGACACTTAACCGACCTAAACCACCACGTGCCCCTAGGCTAAATTTTCTAATGCTACATGTTAGGTTCAGTGTTTTAAGAATTTTTTTTCTTTTTGTATCGTATTTTGAGAGCCCAGACCTAAGATGTAGATGCAAAGAGTGACAATGTTACTGTTAGCTACAGTAATTGCTAAGAAGTAAGGCTCAGTAACTTTCTGAGAAGTGGCCTGTGTAATGTTTTAGGGCTTCTGTTGGTGAAAATTCCAGTATGTGTATCTTCTTTTTTTTTTTTTTTTTTTTTAATGTTTTATTTATTTCTAGGAGAGAGAGAGAGAGAGACAGCGTGAGCAGGGGAGGGTCAGAGAGAGAGGGAGTCACAGACTGAAACAGGCTCCAGGCTCTGAGCTGGCAGTCAGCACAGAGCCCGACGCGGGGCTCGAACCCACGAACCGCGAGATCATGACCCAAGCGAAAGTCGGACGCTTAACCGACTAAGCCACCCAGGCGCCCCGTGTATCTTCTTGCTGGAAGGTCACACTGCTTGTGACATGTGGTAGGGTCAGTCTCTCTGATTTACTCCACAGTCTTTTGCTAATTAGAGGACAGTTAATCTAACAGGATGTTGATAATGGTGTTCTTTAATTCCACGTAAACAAACTAAGAGTCTCACACACACCCCAGTTCCCTATAATCAACTCCCTGTCCAACTCTCAAGTTTCCTTTTCACTATAGCAAATTTGTCATTTGCAGGAAAAATATACAGAGTTTTGTCTTGATGGAGTGTTAATTCTTAGAAAGATATCGGTTAATCAGGCCAATTTTGGGAGCTTCTCTTCTGTTGTGGTATGAAGGACTGAGTGGTGTCTGAGAAACACATATGTGGCTGGGAACGGGAAAGGGGATAAGCACCTCAGGTTCTCCCTCCTCTTCCTCCTTCCTTGCTTGTTCCCATCTGTCACTGTTCTAAAGCACCCAATGATCTGGCAGACTGATTCGGCTACTGAGGACGAATCGAGGTAGTGGGACCATGAGTCAACCAGTGATTTTGTGCTAGAAACTGCAAAAAAAATAATCTTTTAAGATGCCAGTGTTAGGGGTGGGAAAGATGGTGTAGGGTGTACTTTTATACTTCCATGAGGGAAAAAGCTATATCAACCTGATTTTGAAGTCTCTTATCACCTTTGCTGGATAAATCTAGTTAATCTGGATCATAGGGCAATGTCACTTTTGAGGTCTTTATAAATCTATCTGAGAAGATGAGTTTTTTGCTTTTGTAGTTCAACTTTATACTCTCTCCAAAATGTTACAACTTTTACTACCCCCCTGAACACAATATAAGAGAATCTGGAGGTAAACTCTTTAAGGTAAGGAATTCTAGGGAAGTAATGAAGTGGCTGATAGTATATTCAGAGTGCATGTACATCAAGTCTGTTCCTAAAAGCTGTCTACCTTAACTGTGCTAATCCCACTCCCAAGTCCCATACTCAAATACCTAAACTAGCAAAATAAAAATAACATATATTGTTGGAAAATTCGTGCTTTAAGCTATCAAAGATTTTTACAAATTAATGTCTTCACAGATATAAAAGCATCCAAAGACTAAAAGTAATATCATTTATATTAATATTTTAGAATGAACCATATGGTAAAGAACTGGGTCAATACTAGTCTTTCAGATGGTTGTCTATATATATATATATATATATATCCGTGGAGAACATTAACATTTATAATTTGACATGGGCATTTCCCCCCTACTGGTTGCCTTACTTTGACCTTAAGCAAATTTGGCCAAATCTACAGTCCAAGGATCTATTAAATCTTCTGTTATGTGGAGTTTACCTTTACCTTTCAAGGGGTTTTACTTTTTACTTATTTATTTTTTTAATGTTTTTATTTATTTATTTATTTATTTTATTTCTAGGAGAGAGAGAGAGAGAGACAGCGTGAGCAGGGGAGGTCAGAGAGAGAGGGAGTCACAGACTGAAACAGGCTCCAGGCTCTGAGCTGGCAGTCAGCACAGAGCCCGACGCGGGCTCGAACCCACGAACCGCGAGATCATGACCTAAGCGAAAGTCGGACGGCTTAACCGACTAAGCCACCCAGAACCCCCAAGGGGTTTAGAAAATGACCTTGACCTTGCTCACTTCATTATGCTTCTTTTTTTTTTTTTTTTAAATTTTTTTTTTTTAATGTTTTATTTACTTCCAGGAGAGAGAGAGACAGCGTGAGCAGGGGAGGGTCAGAGAGAGAGGGAGTCACAGGCTGAAACAGGCTCCAGGCTCTGAGCTGGCAGTCAGCACAGAGCCCGACGCGGGGCTCGAACCCACGAACCGCGAGATCATGACCCAAGCGAAAGTCGGACGCTTAACCGACTAAGCCACCCAGGCGCCCCTTTTTATGCTTCTTACTGTACTGCTTCTAGACAAGATTTCCATTTATTTGTAAAGAAAATTCTGGAAATTTCCTTTCAAAATTTTCATAGCTGGTTTCTGAATGATGCTACAAGAGTGCAATTTCAGGCAGTTATTCATAGTTTTCTCTGTATTATGTTCATTTACATTTCCACAATTAACTTTCATTTTAAGAATGTCTTTTTTGAGACTGTTGCTTCTCAAGTCACTGGCTGTGGGTAGGGTAGGACTGTCACCCCACTTTGCTATCAGAGGTATCTTAAGGCACTCCAGGAACACCGACAGCTATTATGGATTATAGGTTGCTCTGAACTTCCTTCATATTAGCATACTTTCCCTGGTTTCAAACTTATGCACTGAACTTTGCATTTTTAACTACTGATTCTTTTTTTCCAGTGGAAAATATAACATAAAAACTATTATTAGAAGAGTAAATGAATAATGACAAGGGAAATGAGAAAAATCAATTTTGTGTTAATAGGGAACACCTCATGTCAGGAAACAGACCTATTTGCATACCTGTAACAACACACCTGATGAAGCACAATTTTAAGAAGAAGCCCACTAGTTTGTGAGAGCCAGTTTTTGTGTCTATAATTAAAAAGTGAGGTTGGTGAGCACCCAACAATCAAAAATAAAACAATAGGTTAGAGAGTGACCTATCAACTATGTGGGCCTTTCCAGACTTGCCCAGAAATAATCTGTCCCACCTGCTCCAATCTGGCAGTATAGCAGGCCTTGGCCAGCATGACGTAAGCAAACTCTGATCTCTCAGCAGGAGCATAATTAATGTCACTGGTTCTCTGACAATACAAATGTATCAGTATTTCTCATTATATACTGCTCACATTTCTCAGCTGATTTCAAGACTCTCATGCAAAATGCAGACCATTTCTGATTCTGTTTGTGCATATATGACCCAAATTGTATGAGTGCAAAAAGGAAAACCTTTTTCTCCCCTCAAAACTTGAAGGAAACCCCCTTGATATTTTATAATCATTCCCTTGGTATGGGCTCAAATATGTCACAAAAAGTTATTTTATGACTTTGGTTCAGAGTTTGGGATACAACATAGTAGCCCAAATAATATGCATATTTATTCTTTAATCTGGATCCAAGAGCTCTGACACTTAAAACCGGAAATAGCTATAGCACTCATTTTGGATTTAAAAGGTAACTTAGCCTAGGAGTTCAGAACTGGTAGCCTGAGGGCTTGAAGCTGACATGGAGATCTGTACATGTCTGTGATTCCTGGGGTTTGGCCAGAGCGCTCATATCCTCTCAGGAGACACCCAGAACCCCTCCATGCAAACTCACAAAGCTTTCAAGTCACTAAGGCCCTTCCCAAGCCAGTTGCTAAACTTCAGAAAAGGAATGGGGCAGGCATTCTAACATGAACACCACCACCTTGGGACAACGTCCTTATTAAGTGTACACACCTACTCTCCACCCTCTTCTTTTTAAAAAAAAATTTATTATTAAGACAGAGAGAAACAGAGCATGAGCAGGGGAGGGTCAGAAAGAGAGGGAGACACAGAATCCGAAGCAGACTCTAGGCTCTGAGCTGTCAGCACAGAGCCTGACGTGGGGCTCGGATTCACGAACTGTGAGATCGTGACCTGAGCCAAAGTCAGCCGCTTAACCGACTGGGCCACCCAGGCACCCCCGACCCCCTATTCTAAAATAGGTTCCAGCTTTTGTCTTTGCTTGGCTGGCAGATCTCTACAAACTGGCTCTAATTTGGGCATCTCTTCTTAACTGTCCCAATTGCTCCTTTGATTAATTCTTTCCGGTACACTGTAAATGACACCCTTATTATCTTGAGGGTTTGGGTTCAGGTGAAGTTTCCAAAAACCTGGTGTGTGACATCTCTAAAGGTCAACACTTGTTTCCTGCTTGGTAAATATGGTAATTACACACCACATTCTACAGCACAGAAGACATTGATCTTTGGGGAAGTGAGAGGTCAAAAGAATACAGAGAATTGAGGGGCACCTGGGTGGCTCAGTTGGTGAAGTGTCTGACTCTTGATTTCAGCTCAGGTCATGATCTAATAGTATGTGGGTTTGGGCCCCACATTGGATTCTGTGCTGGCAGTGCTGAGCCTGCTTGGCATTCCTTTTCTCTCTCCCTCTCTCTCTGACCTCCCATGCACTCTCTCTGTTTCAACCTCTCAAAATAAATACATAAACATTAAATAAAGAATACAAAGAACTGAGGGGAAGCGGATTTTCCCATAGAACTCCAAGAATCTTCCCTTTAGTGTTCTAAGTTTAGTATTCAATACACTGAAAAGAGTGCTTCCTTCCAAACAAATCTCTGCCTGGGAGACGATTCCCAAGGAGGAGGAAGAAAAGCTGCTGATTCCATTTCTGTATCAAAGTGGGGATACCTAAGGGGACCCTGCTTGTGGTGTACACAGTTCCTCCCTCTCTGATGGGCTGAGGTAAGGTAACTTCTACACCTCTACTTTACCTGTATATGATCTGTAGACCTGTGGCCTATTCAGGGGCTCTCATAAGAAATTGTGAAATTCTTGTCCAGAAACACAACCTGCCAATTACAGCTGAGTTCTTAGGTCCATGTCTGTGTGATGTACCACAACCTGCCCTCATCTTCAGGTTGGCATTCCAATGGTACTGGACTGTTTCTCAGCAGCCCTGCTGGTATCTGGCGTTTGGCCAGGATTCCCACCTCTTGCCTAATCTGAGCTACTCAAGCTCAGCACATTCCCAGAGGGGATGAAGTATCACATCCTCCCTCAGATCTGGGCCTTTGCACATGCCGTACTTTTGCTTAGAATATTTCATTCAATTCCCACTGCCCGGATAATGTCTCCTCATTCTTTAGGTCTCAGCTTAAACATCATTTTCTCCAGAAAGCCTTCTCTGACTTGGCAGAGGAGTAAAGCATCCCAGCTATATATTCCTACAGTACCATGTAATTTTGTTATCATAGCATTTAAGAGTTAATACACTGTATTAGTCTGTTTCTCTGACTGGTATATAATTGATATGATGAAGAGAGAGACTCTTCCTTTTCACTATTACATCCCCAGAGCCTGGCGTGTAGTAAGTACTTAATATATACTTGATAGATGGTTATTAATTTAATAGTTACTGATTATATACCTCTTTGTATAAGGCACCATACCAGGTACCAAGGATATAGTGGTGACCAAAACCAGCCATCTCCTGCCCTAACAGAGTATATATGTTAATTACCTATCACATTAATAAATAGAAAATTACAACTGTGGTATTATGAAGGAGAACATGATGCTATGATTCCTCATAGCCAGTGTCAAGTGAACTGAGTAGAAAGAGTAGGTTAATGAGAAAAGAGGAAGGAAGAGGGAAAAACACTCCCTGCAGTGGGAGTAACATCCACACAGGCTTGTGATGAGAGGGCGGCATGTCTGAGCTGCTGAGGGAAGTCAGATGAGGCCAGGAAAGGCTGATAGGGGCCAGACCACAGAGAACCTTTGTAATCCATATTGGTGCTTTCAGACTTTAATCCAAATTACAAGGTAAATCACTAAAGGGTTTTAAGCTACAGGAGCAATAAAAATGGGGCAAAGTGGATGAATTTGGGCCACCTGAAATAAAATCAGCAGCTTTTTGTAATGAACATGAGGAATGTAAGGCTGAGGGAGAGATGCCAAAGAAGACTTGCCCAATGGACAGATGGTAGTGCTATTCCCTGAGGTGGGGAACACTGGCAGATGACCTGACAGTGGAGGTGAAAATCATAAGTCTTGTTTCAGACATGTTAAATTTGAAGTACTGGTAAGGATGTACACAAGCAGTTGTCTAAGATTTTTAGAGGTCTGTACTAGAAATGCAAATTTAGTAGTCATCTGTGAAAAGCTGTAACTAAAAAAGAAGGGCATGAGTGAGATTAGTTAGGGAGAGAAGAGTTGAAGAGAAAGGGTAGCTAAGGATCGAAGTGTGAGGAAGGCCAACATCTAACACTTGGCACAGAGATTAAGAAGGAAAATCCAGAGAGGTAAAGAGAAAACTATGGAGCGTTCTAGGTCACAGAAGCCACGGACATTGTGAATTCAAAAAGGAGACAGCAGTCAACAGAGGAGAGAAAACTGATAGTGTAAAGTTCTTGACAAGGTAAGAGAAGATTGGATCAAAGAGGCACAAGTGGAGGGACGGGCCTTAGACTTGAGGAAGGACAGCTGCTCTGTTATAGCAGGAACAAAGGAGGATCCTAGTAGATTTAGGTCTTGGTAGTGAGAGCTGAAGTAGTGCTATTTTCTCTGTGGAGAGGTGAGAGTCTCTGCTGAGAGAGAGGAGAGAAAGTAGGGGCCAGAGGAGTGGAAAAGAGAGTTGGCCATAGAAGGATGGCTGGGCCATACTGAGCACCTATCTGAAGTGGTGATCATGAATCAATCTGCCCTGTCATGTTCTTTTTTTCCCCAACAGTGCTTGCTGCTCTGTGCACATACAAAGAAAACATATAGGCAAATGAAATAACAAACAAAGGAGGGGCAAAAAAGCAGTAGAAGTCAAAGTAACAGAAGCAAAGATAAAAAACAAAGTCCTTTGCTGTGGTGATAAAGACCCCATTCTTCTATCTGAGTCACAATAGCACCTACACCGCACCACTAACCTTTAGTAGAGCTGGAGGCTGAAGCAGGCCGAGAAGATCGCTTGCGATGTCCGTTTTCCACACTTTCAGAAGCCACAGTTGGCTCTTCGGTTCGGGAGTTTCTTCGACTTGGGGTTTTGGACTTTTCAATGATCTCTTTGGGCTCACTGCTGACAGAGGGAAGCACAAAGTTTCCAAGGAGGAGAGGGAATCAAGTCACACACAAAAAAAGGCTCTTCAGAAAGAGCTTCATTCATAAGACAGGAGATTAAGACCTATATAGTCATTCTGGAGAGAAAATATTCCTCCCTGGGAGGAATTTACTAGCTTATTACACTGGTAAAAATAAAATACTAAAAAGCATATTGCTGGTGAAATTGTGGAAAAACAGGTAAAAGAAATTAAGAACTTGGAATAAAAATTTCCAAACTTCCTCACACTCTCCCTAAAATAACAATATTCCTTTTCAAAAATAGTATCTAAAATCTAGGAAACTACTAATATATACTAGCATTTCCTATGGGCCTAGTATAATCAGATAATGGCATGTTCTAAGTCACATTATAAAATATACATGAGAATATATTCACAGTATATACACTGCTGGGTATAGTTCGTTGTGACTGAGGGGGTGATACTATGGGCATCTTTTGGGTAGAGGCCAGGCAAGCCACTACACATTTTATAATACGTGAGACAGCTCTTCCCCTGACCCCAGCAAAGAATTATCTAATCCAAGCTGTCAATAACACTGAGGCTGAGAAACCCCGGTATAATCCTCTGGCTCAGCAATTCCATTTCTAGGTGCCTAAGAAAAGAAATCTTTTTACATAGCTCTAATTACACACAAAGATGTCAAAGCATTTTGTAAGTACTAATAAAGACAGAAGACCTAAATGCTTTACAATAGATTTTAAAATTAAAATATGGCACATTCATATTCAGTCATGAAAAATCATGTTGTAGAAGGCTATTTATGATAAAAACTGTTCATGATACATTACTGTGGGGGGAAAAGTTACTAATGTTATAAATAGTATAATCCTATTTTTGTCATAATACATGTTGAGTATATATGTAACTACATACAAATGAATGGGTGTAAAATAAATGTGTGTATAATGCTTATATATATCACTATATATTAGATATATCTAAATATTAGATATAGTGTTTATATATAAAATATTCTCCATCTACATACATACTCTGAAGTAGAAAATGAACTAAAATATATATAGTGAGTATTGTTTGAGTCATAGGAATACTGGTTTATTGGTAATTTTCTTCTTAAAAATTTTAAAAATATTTATTATTTATTTTTGAGAGAGAGAGAAAGCATGTGCATGCACACACATGAGTGGGGGAGGGACAGAGAGAGTAGGAGACACAGAATCCAAACAGGCTCCAGGCTCTGAGCTGTGAGCACAGAGCTTTGACACAGGGCTTGAACTTTGGAACTACAAGATCATGACTTGAGCTGAAGTTGAACGCTTAATTGACTGAGCCACCTAGGTGCCCTGATAATTTTCTTCTCTTTAGTTCTCTGATCTGAACTTCAAATTTTCTTTAATAAACTTTTTATTACTTTCATGGTTCAAAAAACTGCATGTCAAAATCATTACGGAAAAAACACTGATTACACCTGCTTGTAAGGCATGGAACTGAAAAACATACTGCGACAAATATAACAAGCTGGTCAAAGGGATGTCTCTCCTGCAAAGTCTTCCATGACCTTACTCCCCAAGTGAAGCTGTCACCTCTTTTTAGGCTCACTCTGAATCTGGCATTCAAGAGCACCCATCAGGTTGTACAGCATGTTTTATTTTAGTATCTTCTGCCTTCCACTAGATCAGGAGCTCCATGAACCATGGTCTGTGAACTCCTCTTACCCCTGCATTGTTCACTCTGGCCAGAGGACCCTTCACTGGTAGTACAATAGCTGGGAATTTGGCCATATTGTTCGCTATCGTGTTTTATATCTAACAACTGCCTCACAAGCCAAATCAAGTGAAGAAGAGGCAAGGCCAGAGCTGGGGAAGAATTGTAAGTCAGGGGTATTCACACATTCTTAAAGAGATGGTAAAGGATGGCTTTCTGGCTAGGAGCCCTGAAAATGGTCAAAGCCTCTGGGGATGAAAGATTCCTAACAGAGGTGCGTTTTTCTCCCAGTAAAACAAAAGCCACAGCAGTACTGCCCTACTGTTCATATGGTCAGTACTCAGATAGCTCTGGAAACAAATACCCCTTTTTGATCTGATTATCTTCTTTGTGTAGCCACACAGTTGGTTTATGCTTGATAAAGGCAAATGAATTCAAATATTCCCCAATTCAAATAAAAACAGGGAGAATGATGTGGTAGGAATCCCAATGAATTTGGAGGCAGAAGAACAGGGGTCAAGTCTTACCTATATATTTATTGGACATGATATTTAACTTTTTCTATGCTTCAGGTTCTTGATCTATAAATCCCCATTTTGTCTGCTACAATACGTAAGTGTGAGGGCTCTAGAGTCAGGGCATCTGAGTTTGAATCTCAGTTGCACCATTTTACTACATCTGTGGCCTTGGGCAATTGAGTTAACTTCTCTGAGCTTTACATTCCTTATCTGTAAGACAGAATTTACCTTCCTAATAGATGTTGTGAAAATTCAGTGATATAATACACATAAGGGGCTTGAAGCCCAGTGCGGCATGGGATGCATTCAAATAAATGTTGGTTATTATGACCACCTCACAGGGTGGATAGGATTAAATGAGAAGATGATTGTGAAGGTGTTTTATAAACTAAGTTGTACAAATATGATAAATTCTCTATAATGCTATCCAATGCATTACTAGACTAAAAAAGGAATGACTTTTGGAAAATACTCCTCCTCTCCATGGGGTTAATGAGGTTGAAGCCACAGGTTTATTTCATTAGGTTATGTGGGGCTTTGTAGTATAGCAGAAAAAGCATGAGTTTTGGGGTCAGACCTTACCTGGCTTTCTCTCTTATGCCTGGTGGATCAAACAGGTATACTTTAGAAGGTGTTGCAAGGACTATTATTAATGACAATATAGCAACAGCTCTTACATACTGAACTTACTATTTACTCACTATGGTGAGTGCTGAACATGTTATCTCATTCAGTTTTCAAAACAACTAAAAAAGGTAGAAACTTGGCCACCAAGTTTTATTAAGATAAATGTTACCTCTGAGGGGTTAGGACTCATGACAGCTCCCCTGTTTTAGAAGGAAAAACAGACTGGCACAAAGAGTGAAGGAAAAAGGACAAGGTGAAGAGAGGTTTAAAGGATGAGAAAGCCGATACCCTTCAAAGAAGCTTACGCTGTTTTCAAGCTGAGTCTGCAGAATGATCATCTTACCTTTGTCCAGAGACCACGGCAGCATTTGCCTCGAGTTCTGTGAAAAATACAAAGGACAGATATGAGATGTGGGAGCTTCTGGTGTCTATCTCCACTGGGAGAAGGGAGTTGTCTCAAAATTCTGAATGCCCTATTTAGGCTAACATGTCTCCACGTCCAGCAGTATCCTCACCCTATATGGTACAGAGACAGTTGGCAGGGACACAACTCAGTTGTCTGGGGCATAAGACACTAACTTGGTCTATTTTTATTTCTACTCCACACTATGAAATAATCCTGTTTGGATCAATAGAACTAAATTCACACTGCCTGGTTCATATTTCACCTAGCTATAACTAGATTAGTAAAATAAGCCTCTTCCTCTCCTGCAGAAGAGATTGTTTTCTTTCTTAAAATATCTCTAACCTCCTGACACTTGTTTTTAAAGGCAGTAATCTTCAAATAGATCTTAAATATTTATTAAGGATGCATTCTCCACCACTGAGAATATAATTCTGAGTTATAGAGTGCAGACTGCTTTGCTTTGAGATAATGCCTACAGACTGTTACATTCCTCTCTTCCTCAACCTCCCCACAATACCCTCTAAGAAAGGAAAATCTCAGTAATTTGTCGAGTAGGGTTTTACTTAAATGAACATTCTATGGGTTTACCAGGCACTTCTTTCTCAGCATCAACAGAAAAACATCTTTCTCCATTATACGCTTTTTAGATAGTTTCATCTTTCCAGAAGACTTTCCTAATGCACCAGATAGCAGTGATCTCTCTTGCTTCTGGCCTCCCGCAGCTCTGAACCTGTCCCTGTCACCCCTGAGAGAGAATTCAACACAGCAGATTCAGTGTACATGCATCTACCCCAGATATTACACATTAACCTCCTTGAAGGCAGTGAAATCAGAGTGCATGGGTTAAAATTTTGAGTCCATTGATTAGCCACTTAATTGATAAGTTAGCCCTGAGCTTGACCTCTCTGTGCTCAATGCCTCATCTGAAAAACAGGGACAACCACTTTATGTACCTAAAAATTAATAAGATTAAATGGAACAATACATATAGAAACTCTGTACAGGACCTGGCTCTCAGTAAGCTCTTAATATTAGCTATTATTATTGTTAGGATACTCATGTCGATGCGGTCTTCATGCTGGAATACTCTGCATTCAATGCAAGATGAACTTCCATTTGCTACTTAGCTCCCCATATCTAGCCCATATCTAAAATGCTTCTCATTCGCTACTTAGCTCCCCATATCTAACCCATAAAATCTGGAAACCCTCCACATGAAATAGATACCAGCTCTCTGGGTCTCTGTTGCCTTGTAAGCTCCACTGGAGCATACAAACTCAGGTAACATGTGCTCAAAAATAAAAACAGCTCAAAAGAGGCTGATTACCAAAAAATTTTATTAGTTTGCTCATGTGAAACAAAATTCAGTGCTTTTGAGAACTTTAACACTGTTACAGATAATTCACATTAGTAGAGATCAAAGGAATCTGGTGAAGCAATTAGTGACTATGTGGGTATTTTAAGGAGATTCATTTAAGTCAAACTTTTAAAAGGAATGGGATTCTTGGCCAATCATTCTGAGGAAGATGTATGATATGGTAAAGCACATTTTTCTGGAGTAAAGAACTGGTGCTAAAAATGGAATTCCTTTCTTTTTAGTTGCACCTTTTCTCACCACAAATGAATTTTACTATCTAATTTCTTCTGTGAATGACTTGTTCCACTCTATCCTTCTCAGGCGTCTAGCACAATGTCACATGTCATGTGGGTAGTTGGTAGCAAACGAAGAATCTGAATGGCTAAAATGGTTTTTGCTCCTCCATTCTTTTCAGAAGCCTGATTTTATGCAGAGTGTGCAACAGAACACAGCATAGCACATAGCACCTGAAGCTGCTTTTAAAATAAACCACAAGATAGGGTGCCTAGTTGGCACAGTCAGTGGAGCATGGGACTCTTGATCTTGGGGTCATGGGTTCAAGCCCCACTGTGGATACAGCAATTACTTAAAAACAAAATAAAATATTTTTAAAAATCACAAGTTATTGCTTAATTTTACTGATTTAGGCCCACAAAACTAAACAGGGTAATATTGTTTTTTGCCTATACATTTTGTCAAATGTGAGCGGACTATAAACGAGATTCTAACCTCTGAGTGAAAAGTGTCATACTTTTACTTATCTATTTTTGGTATCCTTTAATATGTTCAGTGACAAAGGGCCTGGCAAGATTAAACTGTAACACATTTACGCTATTTATCTGCCAATGAAGGCAGTACTGTTATTGCCAGCAAGATCCTCGTGTGTTCTGGGCTGACCCAACATTCAACAGCAATTATCTGTCAGATTACCATGGACTCCACCTTCCAGAAACACCATCCCTCATGCTATTTGCAATTTCTTAGTCATGGGAAACATAATGTCATCCAGAGAGGACTGAAATGACTGACCCTCAGGAGGAATAGCTACCTCACTGTAGCAGAGGTGCTCAGAATAAGCCTCCACTCCTATCATGGATATGCCATTACTATCTGAGTTCAGGAACGCTTGCCACCTTAGCAAATTACTGTGGGCCAGTCAGTCAGCTGCTAGCTATGAGTGCCAGGGTCATGGAAGAGGACAAACAGTGCAATGGAAACCACCTACAGCTGGGTGGCAGACAGACAATGGGCACCACAACGTCCTTCTTGAGTTCCCTAACTGACACCAGGAATGCGTAAGACAGCAAGCTGGTCGGGGGGAAAATAACCTCAAATAATCCTGCACAAGCTCTGCCACTCATCTGAGGTCTGGTCTAAAGCCAGCAGGTGAGAGAGTTTCAGCCACTTCCTGGAACTTAAGGACAGCGGCAATTCCCTTACATGTGATCAATTCCACTCAGAGAAGTTTTTCCAAAGCATGCCTTACCTGGTCTGGCAACAGGCCCCTGCGGTGTTGTGGCTGGAGTTTCCTTTGTGACTAAACTCGGTGAAGGGGCTAAGGCAAGAAAAAAAGATACAGGCCTTTTACTTTTTTTTCTCAACAAAACCAAAGGCACTGACTGAATCAAGGGTAATACACATACTCGTGGAGGGCAGTACTTGAAACTGGCCTTGAAAGGACATTTCAAAACTTAATTCCCAAAGCACACCTTAGTAGGCAAACTGAACCACTTGCAGAGGAACAACGATACCATTCACCTCAGCATTTTAAAATTTTCTCATCCCTCTAAAGACTACACCCCTTGATACTTGAACCGTAAAGTTTATTTTGTACTTCTCTGCAGCACCTGGCAAGAGTGATGGTCATCAAGCAGATACTCAACTCATACTTGATGAATACATTATTTGATGTTATTTACTTATATAACAAACAGTTACCAAGAACTTCCCAGGGGCAAAGCACTGTTCCAGGCACCAGTAGAGACCAATTATTCTTTTTTTCAGTCCAGTATCAAAGATAAGATACACACATGTGGTACCCTGGAGTCCACTGGGGCATTATAGGAAGAAGATTCATAAAGTAGAAAATGCTATGGGAATCGAAAGCAAGGGAGATCAATTCCAGACTGAGAAAACTGATGGTACATTAAAGGGAGAAACATCAGAATTAGGCTTCAGAGGACAGAGAGTACTTAGGTCCTTGAAGAGGAATGGAACAGGATACACAATGTACTCTAGAATGGAAGCGTATCGGATATCTTTGTCAGTCAATAATACCTTTGTGTTAAGAAGTTATTTTGGATGCTTATCTGAGAAAGCCTAAAACTATATTTTAAATCCTACTTTTAACTCCAGTACTGGTTTCTCACATTTTCAAGATAAAAACCTAGAAGCCGTTTAAAAGAATGGAAACAATCTTAACTAAAATTGAGGGTTTTTTGTTTTTGTTTTTTTGAACTACAGGTTCATCTCCCCAAAGTACATATATTTCTCTAGGATTATATATGATCCAGATAAAAATATTATCTAAGCACTTCCCATTATTCTCCTGGTATGTATGTGTGATGGGGGGGTGGGGGGGAAGAGGAGTTCGCTACAGAAGTACAAAGAAACATTTAATAGCAGAAAATATATTTAAGTCACACAGGTTTCTTTTTCATTCTTAGGGGTCATCTACATTCACAGAACTTGAACCAAAAACTTGGGGAACCCAGCCCTATGAAGTCTCTGCCTTTTGCAATGGCAATGAAATCCTTAAGGGTCTTTATCCTCCTTGTATCTCTAGCACTAAAGAGGTAGAGGGGGAATTAACCTTTCCAAAGGTTACTCCTTTGTGTGAGGAGCATGCTGGCCACTATATGCTAAGTCCCCTCCTCTTATCTTTGTATATTTTGGGAGGTAGGAATTACAAACTCTGTTTTACAGGTGAAGTACATGACTTATAAGAGGTTAGGGAATTTATCCAACTGTGATTGGTAATCAGTGGAACTAGAATTTGAACTTTGATCATAACCTGAAGTGTGTGTTCTTTCTGACCGTCCTCCTAGGTGCCTACCACTCAAAAACATTTTAGCTTGCATTCGACAAGAAAGGCACTATTAGCTGCCCTAGGATACAGCAAAGGTTCTTCTCAGCTTTGGCAGTGTGTGACTGACTCCACTCAGGGAAAATAGAGCTTCTGCATCTCTTAAGCCTCACAGAAGGGACGTGTGTGTGTGTGTGTGTGTGTGTGTGTGTGTGTGTGTGTGTGTGTGTGTGTGTGTGTGTGTGTGTGTGTGTGTGTGTGTGTATCTCGGGGTGTGAAGAGGGAAGGGGAGGTATAAGGATACCTACGTTCCCATCATTTGCCCATCTTAACAGTACATAGGAAATAATTTGAACTAGATATACATAAATTGGAATGGTCTAATTTACAAAAAACTCTGTCAAAGAGAAATCAGTAATAACAATTTTTTCCATTTATTCATTACTATATTCTAAGTACACTATATGCAATATCTCAGTGAATTCTTACAACTACTGTTGTTCCCATATTACAAAGGAAGAAACTCAAGTTTGGAGTAGTTGAGCAACTTCCTTAAACCCACAGAGCTGGTAAATGTTGGCGCTGTGATACTAACTCAAGCCTATCTGTCTCTCAACCACTTTGCTTCTCCTGTGTCTATTATCATGAAATTTGTTTTTTTCAAAAGCTCTCCTCCAGAGTACACAGTCAGATGGGAATAATCCCTTGGATAGAGTACATGAGGAAGGGGCTATGAGAATCTTGCTCTGAAACTGTCAAGAGCAAGTCATTATCATGGTAAGGAGAGCTTGCAGAAACTGCTATTCACCTTTAAGAGACAATGTTAAACTGAAGGTTCACATTATCAACTTTGAATAAATACTAAACTCTGAGTTTCAATCTTCTCACCCACGGAATCGGGTTAAGGGCTACCTGACATGGTTGGTATGAAGATGATGTGAGATAACATATTAAAGATGTTTCCTTGTAAAATGAAAAGCTTTATATAAATGAAAGGTCTATCATTATTTTAGGAGCTGAGAGAGAACCTATTTATGAATGTAAACTTAACATGGGCTTTCAAGTATATTTCCCAATGTACTTCTAATAAATGAAACTACCACTATTGCCATTTAGCCCACTCTTCTTCCTCCAAGTAGAAGTCATGCTTTCTTTTGTGGGATAGGTCATCAAAAAATTGACACGAGGAGATGATGCCAGGCCCCGAGTACATACCTATGCTGGGTAGAAGCTCTGGATGAGATCCCACCTTCTCCTCCACTAGGCCACCTGCAAGTGGCTCAGATGCTATGCCAACATGATTGTTTTTTGTGGCCGGCGCCGCAGAGATGAGCTCAGAGGGTACCAGAGTGGTTACTATTGAGCGTACACTGGTGGGGAGAGTACCGCCAGGTAAGCTGGGTCCTGCTGAGGTGGAGCCCGGGCCCACGGGGCTAGAGGTCATTTTTATCAGAGTGGGTGCTGGGGGCGTTGGGGTTTTACTGTCCAGCTCTGTGGATAACTGCTCTGTTCCCATGAGCCCTGGAGTTGTGGTCTCTAGCCCTTGGCCTTCAGTCTCTCCATCTGCACCATATTGCTCTTCCCCTTTCTCAAGAGAGCCTGTAACTTTCTTACATGCCTTGGTCAGCAAGATCTGGCCGATTTTGTCCACTTTTCCTTTGCCCTTACTAGATGAGACTGGGCTTCGCCGGTTGACAGAGGAGCCTGGACTATTGGTCAAAAGGGGAGAAACCATTGTGGTTGACTGTGAAGAGGGCAGAGTGCTCTGATCTGCTGAGGTGCTCACCTGAGGACTAGCCTCATCTGGATTCAATTCTTTCACTTGCTGGACAGGGGGATGAGGAGGGACAACTGAAGAAGTTGTACATGGGGGAGAAGGAAGCTGAACAGGGGTGGCTCGTGAGTTAAGGACCAAGGGTCGACCAGTCTGTATATTTGGAGCAGTGCTATTGGAAGGGGCACTAGGCGGTAGAGGAGCAGAAGAAAATTTTATGTTCTGAGGTATGTGTAAAGGGCCAACAACTGCAACGGAGGGAGGCATCAAGCCAGAGTTGGTTGTCAGTGGGGCTGCAGGAATTGTGCTTGGCTGTGATCCTTTCATAACCTGAATTATTGAGGATGAATTGATAAATACAGGTGTAATGAACTGAGGCCGGGCATTAGACTGAGCAGCTGACTGTCCCTCAGAAACCATAACCTTGCTACCCACATTGGGCATTGTGACGACTGTTGACATCAATGCAGACTGCAGGTGAGTTGGCAGAGCTGCTGATGTATTAGCTGAAGTCGTGATAGGATTGGAAGTTACGAAAACAGTTATTTGATTTGGGGGCAAGGGAGTGGAGATGGAGGAAGAGCTGACAGGTCTTGACATTACTGGAGGGATGCTTGGTGCAACATTAGAACTGACCTCACTCAATTCTGGATGCACAAGGGTTGAACACGGCTCATTAGTGTGAGGTAAATTTAGGGCATTAGAGGGTTCTTTAGAAGAAGATGGATCCTGCAGTGTGGGAATGACAGATGCTTTTTTCAGGTCGTCCCCAGAAACTACTGGAGGCGTTACTTCCAGATCTGTAAGCCCAGGGGGTTTAATGGTCACATTAGGAGCTCCAGAGTTGTCAAGAAGTTGACTTAACGATGTCGGTGCTTCCCTCATAGCAGGAGACACCAAATTTTTGTTCTCTTCGACACTGGGAAGTTTGTTAGGATCCGAAGACTGCCCATCCTTTTTAGACTGATCTTCAGAGACAACCATTTTAACTTCTTGGGCAGGGACGGCTTTGAGCTCAATGTTTACCTGCTCCTTCCTACCCTGGGAATTCTGGCAATCGCTGTCCTGAGGCATGTTCAAGCTCTCCTTGTTATCCTCAAGTACACCCCCCACTGCAGCCACAGGCATGGTAGGATTCTGAGGATTCAGCCCGCTGTTGTTAGGGAAGCTCCCAGGTACAGGGGGATTGGCCAAAGGAGTAGGACTGACCAATATATTTCTTGGCAACTCCACGTTCTGCAACAGGGCTGTGTTTGTTTGAGAGGCCAGAGTAAGTTTAGGGGTTTTAGAATTCTGCCTCCCAGGACTTGGGGTGGTTTTTCTACTGGACCCAGGACTAGACCTGCGACTGTTGCTCGGACTAGCCCGTTTTGATGCTCCAGAATTAGACTGCTTTCCAGAATTCACCACCACAGAATCTAATTTGTGAGTTTGTGGGGCAGCAAAATTGGAAGGATTATTCATGGTAAGATTTGAAGGTGCTTGCCCGATGGCCTTTAAAGTTGTTGGATTTAGGCCCTGCTGGTCAAAGCCCCTATTTAAATTTGGCCTAGGAGGTAAAGGAATATTAATCTGTGGGGGGAAGAGTCCTGCTATGGAGGCATTGAGTCTTTCTGGTGATAGACTGATTTCTGAAGGTTCTGTGCTAGGAGGGCGATTGTTGGGTGTCTGAGGATAGTAGGGTCTGGGGCTGGC
This sequence comes from Proteles cristata cristata, assembly GCA_017311185.1. Lineage (NCBI taxonomy): Eukaryota > Metazoa > Chordata > Mammalia > Carnivora > Hyaenidae > Proteles > Proteles cristata. The sequence goes on from JAESUZ010003725.1 coordinate 636,096, forward strand.
TCTGTTCGGTGTTTTAGGCCTAGATGTTTGGGTTGGAGCAGCCACATTTGGAAAATGGTGGCCATGAGAGCTAGGCAGGGAATTTACAGGAGGTTGCTGGGGAGTTGCACCTTGAGTTGCTGAAAGGGGTGATGGTCCAGGTTTTGGCCCTGTCATCATTAACTGATTCTGAGAAACTACTAAATGTGAAGGCATGTTATTTGGGCCTCCTGAGACAGCTGGTACTTCACTGCCACTTGCTTCAGGGAGCGAGGACATCTCTCCCAGTGGTGAGCTAGAAGGATTCTGGGAGTTCTCCTGGTATACCATTTTCCTTGAATTGCTTCCCAAAGGAGTATTCACAGGTATTGGCATTCTTTGTTTATCAGGTGACGGTGGCACAGAAGCAGGTCCTTGCAAACTGACCATGACAGGCACACTGCCGCTCTGTTGCATGGGCATTCGCTGGGAGTCTGGATTCAGGGGGCCCCGTGGGGTGTGGACATTTTGGGAGACTGGAAGCCTAACTGATTTGGGGTCTTGCTGCATCATGAGCATCATCATCATTTGTTGCTGCTGCTGCTGCTGCTGTTGTTGCTGCTGCTGAGACTGTGGCTGACTGGGAGGCGGTGGCTGCTGCTGTGGCGGTGGCAGTTGTGGCTGCGGCTGCTGCTGTGGTGGCTGCGGTGGGGGTGCCACATGCTGCATGAGCTGAGGAGGCATCTGCTGAAGTGGCCTCTGTTCAACTGGTTGAGAAGGATAACCTAAAACAAGCCCCCAAAATCAGGGAAGTTAGATTTTCAGCAGGAAAAGCAACCTTTAGAGTATAGCCAAGCAATACTCATCTAGGTGGCCCAGACAGTGCACAAAGAGCTTAGGTGCACCCACTTCCGGGGGGGAGGGGCAGCCCCTCTTTTTCCGACATAAGCAAAGGGGCACAACTGCTTAAGGAAGCAAAAAGCAAAGCATCAAGAACCTGGAGCTCCTTAGTCTTCAAGGTCTGAATGAGACCCTATTGTACTAAGATTCTAATAGACACTCTGTGCTATGCAATGAAAGTAGCTGAGTCTATATCAGCCAAACATTCAGATGAAATAAGAAAAATTCCTATCAACAGCAAGTAGCTGACCACCCAGCACTGGGGTCTCATGTGGGAATAATAAATATTTCACTGTACTTGTAAATGAAGTAAGGCATTTAGGACTCACTTTTTCTGTTATCACAAATTAATTTGATTTTGTGAAAACAACAGCATTGAAGATAGCCTTTTTACTCTTTTAACAGAAATATACAATTCTAGGATTCAATGCCTTAAGAGGGATTTAAAATGACTCCAATCCATTGGTTCTATACATCATGCTGCATCCTCCAGGCTCAATCCTCTGGGTAATCCAAATGAATTAAACTGCCCCTCTGATGTAAATCAATTTAATAAAGAGTAGAAGCTAATAGAAGCTGATACACACACTGAAAATAAATTGAGGATACTGAAGATTTTTTTACGGATATTAATTTCCATTTACTTTCTTACATGTTAAAACTTGATTTGGAGAAAAATTTTCTATGAATCCACAATGGAAGAATAAGAAGCCAGAAACACTGCCCTCAGGAATAAAAAATAATTTTGGGAAAAGAACTGAGGGACAATGCCTTATAGGATTTCAGAAGGCAACAGTTCAAATGATCCCTTCTTTTGTGAAACTTTTACTTGGCATTTTAGAATGAAAGCTTTACACATCAGCAGAAAGGCAAAGTCATTAACCAAGAATAAAGGTAGTTCCATGGGAAAAAATGGGGATATAGCTGGGATATAATTTCACAGACTAGACTTATTCCATTGCTGCATGAAAAATGCATAAGGAAAGTTTTAAGAAGGTGCAGGAATAAGAACAGTTAGCTCTAGAAGTTGGCAGAAATGATGGTTCAAGATTTTCACAGAGGAGCTACCAAATGCTGCTGATCCACAGGGTCAGACCCTGTGGTCAAGAGCTCATTAACGTCTTCTGACCAAAGATTTCCATGGCACCAATGAGTACAATGTGCAGAATTCAGTTTTAGAGATTTTTTAAAAATCCTTTTCTATTTTAGGCCCAAGTTACTTCTTTACAATTATAGAGCCAACAATAATATGGCATTTCTACAAATTTAACTCGGGTTCCCATATTAAGAAAATTGTCATTTCTGTAGAAGCCCATTGTTGTTGGGCTATGTCACAAATGTCTTTTATCTTTAAATAGGCCCACCAGGTAGTACAAAAAATACCAAAGAAAGCAGAACAGATAATACAGAAACTTCTCAAAAGTTACAGCTGAGGGCATGGCTGCTATAAAGGTTCCAGAAGCTGGAGGCAGCAATCCAAAGGGCACTAATGATAAGAAGACAGATGATGGTTGCCATGACAGAATGGTGGAGAAGGAAAGCCAGAACACACATAGTGTCTATAACATAACCAAAACCCATATTTATTAATCATTGGTTGCAAACTCATATGCCTTTAGGCACCAGGCCAGTAGTGAATTTTGATACCGCATGATAATTCAAACATATGATAGGCCAAATTCATATGTTTAGTACCCCAGATACTGTAGGTTCCTACTTTTTAAACTCTAGAAAGGAAGCAACGATATGTGCAAGGACCTCTGGGATTCATATAAGAGTTCAGATGTGTCTGAGGGAAGAAGGTACCTTCCTATTCATAATGCCGTCTGGATCTACCTGCCAAGACCGGTGACCTTCCTGCCTTAATTGCTGCAACTCACTGAGTGGCACTGTGGTGTGTCCAAACAATTTGTAATAAACAGCACAAAGTATTGATATAATGATGCACTTACTTTTTAAAAATTTGCTCTTAAAATACATAAATTAAGGGTGGATTATGGTATATCCCCCAAATAATGTCATTCTCACTTACATGTCAAAAAGGAGGAGGAATAACTAGTGAGGAAGAAACAAAATATAATCCTTTGTACATACAGGGGAGAGTGACCTAAGTGTGACAGGCTTGTGTGTCTTCAACTGGGTCACAGAGGAATAAGGTTACAAATCACTGCTTAGGCCAAGAGTAACAAGTAGAGATATTGTGGCAGCTGGCCTTAGTTCTTCTGTACCACCTAGGTTGGAATAAATGAATTTTAGAAAAAGCTTTTTTCTTTTTAACATTTAAAGGATAATATTATTTATAGTCAAAAACGGGTACAACACAGGGGGCTTTACCAATACTGATCTTATTTACTATTCAGCTGGGTGGGAGGTACATGAGCGTCTCTTTTATTACTCTTAGATAGTTTTTATGTTTAAAGATTCATAATAAAACTTCTACTAAAAAAATCTTACTGTAAACCCTGCTTATTGCTTCGAGAAAACCCTATAGGAAAGGCTGCAGGAAAGGTAGGCAAGTAGGATTCAAGTGAAAACATCTTTCTATTTAATCTTACTCCCATTTGAATGCCAACTAGAATCTTGATAGTGACAAGAATAAAGAAGCACTGGACATTTCAGTCTGATTTTATGAGGACTTAAAATCAAGAAGGCTAATCAGAGCAGCATATGTACATTTGACCCTTGAAAAATGTGGGAGTTAGGAGTACCGATCCCCTGTGCAGTTGAAAATCCATGCGTAACTTTTGACTCCTCCAAAACTTAAGTACTAACAGCCTACTTGTTGACTGGAAGCCTTAGATAACTTAAACAGTCGATTAACACACATTTTATGTTATATGTATTATGTACTATATTCTTACAGTAAAGTAAGCTAGAGAAAAGAAAATGTTATTAAGAAAATCATAAAAGAGATACATTTATACTACTGTATTTATTGAAAAAATCTGCATATAAGTAGATAATGGAGTTCAAACCCATGTTGTTTAAGGGTCAACTGTATATACTACATATACATATGCCTTCAGAAGTTATATTTGAAATTTTTACTATCAAGGCAAAGTTTCCAAATATGAGACACATTTAATCACTAAAGAAGCCTAGTTAGGAGACAAAATAAGATACTAATGTTTCCTTGAAGAGAAGCCTTGTACTGCTGTAGAAATGATGAAAAATATACAATCTTTAGCCAACATTTTATCACCTGGTGGTCGGTTTGAAAATTCTGGCAGTTTGGGGCCCGAGCTGTCCAAGTTAATTCCTTGTTCTCCAGGCAATGGCTGCTGATCGGCATCTTCCAACCCAGCTGGGCGAGTATCTGGGGTACTAAAAAGTAAATTACACATTTGGAGAAAGTTGCATAGCTTATACATGATAATAGCTTAACCTCTCCCCTATATCTGCAAACTAAAATTTGTTTGCATTATCATTATCATAATTTACATATTGCTAGTCTGATAAAATATTCAATATTTGGCATAAAAATAAGCAGTTTCATTAAACAATAAAATCTATTTAAAAATAGTATGGCTATTTACTCAAAGTGCTTTCTACAAATTTCTGACATAATGATTTTCACGTAATCATCGCTTAAATGTTTTAAGACCTGATCATAGTTTGGGCTATCTATCAACATTACAGAGTACGATTCTTGTGAAACCACACTATCTTTGGTATAGTTATCAATTTCAACCATGGAGTCCAGATTGTTTATTTTTTTTGTGGATATTACAGTGGCGGCTCTCACAATTCATAACACCTTGCAAGAAGTTGTAGGTTGGCCGATGAAAATGGTATCCAGGGAATAAAGAAAAATGGAGAATACTAGAACAAAGCTAATTATTTCTGCTGCAGAATGAGTATTTGCAGACATCCCCATTGGCTTTGGAACACTTTCGATTTTACCTGGTTGTAGCTTAGAATTTTTAGTGGAGAAAAAGGAATGGAAAAAAAATGTTATCTGCTAACATCCACATTCCCAAAGAACCCACGTACTCACATCCATTTGGTTTGCAATCTTATTCCTAGCTGTACTTTTCTTCCCTATCTTTAGTTTCCCTTTGCCCCTGATATTGGTTACCCAGTTTTAGACAGTATTTGATCTCACTGTATACTGTGTAGTTTCTAAGCCTTACCTTAAATCCATTTTAAAAAGTCCTAGCACATGGAAATTTAGAGCTTGAAGCAGGTCCTTAGCACATCCAGATGCCTATAGCAATTTGTTCCTTCTATGACTTCTCTCACTTCAAATTATAAGGATTCTGTAGGTCTCTTTACTTTCATGGAACTGCACTGCTAAAAAAAATCTCAAGATATCTGGTCCAGTCACTTCATATTGTGGATGAGAAAAAAAGGCCCAGAGAGGTGTGAGAGACAGACCCAACGCTCCACAGTGAGCTAGTGGTAGAGTCAGGAGCAGGTGCTCTTCCTATTATACCTACTGTCTCCCTTTGGTAGGAACCCTGATAGCTATATAAGGCCCTTTTCATAATTTCTAGCCCCAACAAGTAAGCAATCTTCCTGAGAGCTGGTGAAGACAGCAAGAATGCATACTAATGGAAACTGAATAGCCTTGCAATTTCACTCTTAGACTACTAGGAGAAATAAATATCCTCCCAGGACAGCAGGTTGAAAGCAGTAAAGAATCTAACTTAGAGCTACTGGAAAAATTAGATAATTAAAGGTCTTATTAAGTCTGAATTCAGAAAAATATAGTTTGTTAATATACATTTACATAGACTTTTAATTTATAATATTCAAGCAGTAGCAAGTAAGTATGGTATAATAGTAGAGTACAATCAAAGAAATATTGTGGGAAGGCTCAGAGACTGCTAGTTGGGTTTTATTTTGAACATGTATGCTTATGGTTGTTTAACTAAAACTCTCCTACAGTTCTAGCAATTTGTTTCAATTAACCCATTTTACATTCATTAGTCACTATTCCCTACTAACAAATGTCTCTTCCAATTTTATGATTAAAGGCAAAAAATCCAGTTTAATCAATCCTCCCTCTGGAAATATTTTATCAAAGTCAAAAAATATGATTAACACTTAGCTTCAAGACAGGACATATAAATTAACTGTCCTTCCTGCTGTGATCTTGCAGAATAACTCACCTAAAGAACCTTTAAAGGGTAACTGGTTTACAAGGTCCAACCATGTTAGAATGAGGTTTTAAGCTTCTAAAGATGATGGAGAGCCTTCACAAAATGGAGAGCCTTTAAATGAAAGGCAGCTGTACAAAAAAATTACTTTCTTTTTTAAGATTTTATTTTTATTTCTTTAAGTAATCTCTATATTGGCTTGAACTCCCAACCCTGAGATCAAGAGTTGCGTGCTCTACGGACTGAGCCAGCCAGGCGCCCCCAAAAGACGATTTCTATTTGAGACAGCAGGGAGTCTTGATAAACTGTTTTCATTTCCAAAACACATTTGGCCTTTCTGGCTCCCCAGTAGCTATTGTATACTTGAAGTGCTTTATGGAGGTGTAATGTGGTAGTACTAGCTACTTTTCAGTTTCTATGTGCCACAATCCCCCTGAGACTACAGATTTAAGAGATACGATGGTTGCAATGTACGAACCTTGTCTGGCTCCTTATTTGAACAAACTATAAAAAAAGAATTAATTTAAGATAATCGGAAAACTCTGAACACTGTTTGAATGTGTGAGAATATGGAGAAAAGTATTAGTTTTTCTACATGTTAATGGTATTATGTGTTCTTTAAAATTAAAAAAAAAACAAACTGTCCTTATCTTTCAGAAGTACAAAGTACTGAAAATATTTATAGTCAATTTGTTTTAAAATAATCAGAAAGTAATGGGGAGACAAAGGCAAGATAGACTACAACTTGATAATTATTGAAGCAGAGGCACTGTTCTAATTAGCACTATTCTAGTTTTATATAAGTTTAAAATTTTTCATCAAAAAAAGTTGTTCACATAGAAATAATTAAGATTTGAGGCAAAACTATCACAACCTACTTTAGATCTTGCTGACTATTTTTCTTCTTCCGAGGGGGTTTCTTCTTCTTCGGTTTATTTGCGTTGGTATTATTTTGCTTATTGTTTACCCCAAAATGGCCTGCAGAGATGTCACTCTGCAGTAAGTTGACCAACAATGGGCTTGTTAGCGTGACATCCTTATTGACCGGGAAGCCTGGATTCTGACCACAGGACATCTGATTTCCATTGGGTGCTCCAGTGAAAGGTGCATTGAAAGGTATCCCATGGCCTGAGAAGTGGTTTCCCGAGGCACTGTTTCCCTGCATGGCCTGCACGTGGGGGGGAACCATGTTGGTTTGTTGCATGTTAACATCAGGCATCATCTGAGACAAACTGACATCATTGTTTGCTGTAGTAGCAGGATCACCATGCTGCTGGGCCATGTGTGGGCTGGGCCCTGGTGGTCGCAAGACCTGCCCCTGAATCCCCATAACCTGAGAGGGACTGTTGTTCACGGGCCCTTGCTGTGGCAGCATCTGTCCTGCTATCTGTCCCGTAAACTGCACCATGTTTCCTTGCATGTTTGGAGTTGGTCCCCTCATTATCTGTGCTGGTCCCGGCATGACACTGGATTGGTTCTGAGTGTTAAACTGTTGCTTATTCCCCTGCATCTGATTGGTCATGATCTGCTCTATCATTGGGTTCTGTTGGAGTAAAACTTGCCCCTGAGGCCCCATCATCTGGTTATGTGGTGCCATCATTTGTGGGCCCTGCTGGGGAAGAATCTGCTTGGGTGGGGTCATCCTTTGGGGCGAGGGCCCAAGATTTTGGCTTTGAGGGTTCACCATCATCTGGCCCTGAGGCATAAGCTGGGCCCTTGAAAGGATCATAGGGTTCTGAGGGTTCAAGGTTCCTTGCTGCTGGACCATCTGGCCCTGGGAGGGCACAATCTGCTGGTGCATGCTCATCAGCTGAGATGGTGGGCCCTGCTGGGGCTGGCTTTGCATGTTGCCCAGGTTCACCTGAGGAACCCCAGAACTACCAGCCTGCTGGCTGTTCATGTTGCCATGAATTCCCATGAGGCTGGGCTGCATCATATTTGGTGGCCCGTGGGACACCTGCATCTGGTTTTGAGGAGGACCAGCTCCTTGACCACCTTAAACAAACAAAAAAAGAACAGTTTCAGATAAAAATACTCTCATCTTGTTGGTATTAAGATACTCAAATTAACTGGAGAAACACCCATCGCCCATATATCCACTGACCAACATAAATAAATATGCTATGCTTGACATATTTTCTGTGGCTGTTTTGAAGTATGGAGATATGACTTTGGAATGATTGGTTACATTCTCAATGACCATACAACAGAGAAGGGGAAATGGTTTCTTTACTCTTGTTTGGTAACTTAAAGATAACAATTTGAAGATTAATAGTTTATTTCAGATGAAATAAAAAGGCAGCATCTCACTGTTCAAAAATGGCACGCAGCTACTTTAAGGTGGAGAATATTAATAAAAAGCTCTGTAGGTTAGTGAAATAAGCTCTGCTTTAGATGGATCAGGAAAACAATGAACGTGATGCATTGTCTTAGGAAAACCTTGACAATGCTGAGAAGACATTTAAACATGCTTCCTGGAACACCACTGACTCTCAAAGTTTTTTTTTTTTTTGGTAATTTTTTTTTTTTTAATTTCTAGGCGAGAGAAACAGCGTGAGCAGGGGAGGGTCAGAGAGAGAGGGAGGCACAGAATCTGAAAAAGGCTCCAGGCTCTGAGCTGGCAGTCAGCACAGAGCCCGACGCAGGGCTCGAACCCACGAACCGCGAGATCATGACCTAAGCGAAAGCCGGCACTTAACCGACTATGCCACCTAGGCGCCCCACTGACTCTCAAAGTTTACATGTGTGGTATCTGGATGCTGAATTTGAAAGGAATACTTCCTAAGGACAGGTTTTGTCTGCCACAGTGTGGTAAAAATTCTTTATTCCTAATCTGGAAGCTGAGCCTCTGGTAGAAGTCAACTGACAAACAACCCAAAAGCTGCAGACAGAGAACAGGTACCAAGGGATGTTAAAACTTCACTGACCCTTTCCTGTGGCAGTCCTTGGTGGGATCATATAGTACCTGTCCTATTCTCAGTTATTTTTAATTTAGAGAAAGACATTGACTGGCTTGCTGTAGTGTTTACTTATTTCTGGGTCTTTAGGATTTTCCTATAGTAACTTACATTATCTCCCTCTTTTTACTGAATAATCTTTTAGATCACTTTATAGCTCTTCCATTTGTCACTTTTAAGTAAGGACTGGAAAGTGGCAGCCATAATGAAGTTATGAGGCCAATCCATACTCCTGCCAGGGAAGCAGGGGACAAACTGTCCCTTGTTCACATTATTCGGTTTATCTGAATCCCAAAATAAGATTTTGGGATCATTAGCCTTATAAATGCTTAACTTAAACTCCATGACCACTGTGTATACTATATACACTGAATATACTATACACATTGAATATACCAGTATATACTCAATCAATAATTACTTACTGATTACCTAACATGTACAAGACTCTTTTGGTGCTAAGGTAGTATCAATTAACAAGACAGACCAAATCCCTGACTCTTTAGAGTTGGCAAGAGACTGCAACAGACAGACAAATATTTTTTCAGGAAGAAGTAAAAGCTAACAAGAGAAATAAAGTAGGATAAGAGAACAGAAAATGAGAGACAGGAGTAGAAGTAGCTTAGAAATGGGGAAGTCTAAACAATATGTGCATGTGGAAGGCACCATACAGAAATATAAAATAGCTGTGCCTGGGTGGAAGAATTATGAATGATTTTATCACTGTTTTATAACTTCCTACGAAACCATAAATTCACATAACCTAGGAATACAGTTTTGCATTAGCAGATGGGTAAAGTAAAACAGTTTACCCTGCCCTTCTTTCACGCTTCAAGAGGTAGTTTGGACTTAAAAACAAACAAACAAACAAACAAAAACCACAACAAACTAAGTTAGAACTTTTCTTGTTCCTTAATGGTTTACCATTAAAAGTTGGAACCACATAACTAAATTAACTCTAAGTGGGGATAGGGAGTTCTCCAAAGAAAATGTTTGCGCTACTTCATTCTGAACTGGCTAAGTGAGAAAGGATAAGAAGATTAGTTCATGTGGTGCCTAAGCAACCAGAAACATGAAGTCTGGGCATATACAATACTGCTTTACATATTTTTTTAGCCATTCTGCTCCAACCCATTTTTCCTCCACAATTTCTTCTTAATACAATATACTGTTGGCATTAAATCTATACTGATTAAAGTCTGTTCTTCAAACACATTATAAACCAGAATTTAGACATTCTGCATAAACAAAGCTAACATGTATTATGGAGAGACTGTAAAAGGTGCAGTTGCCAAAATGCCATGTGCCTCTGTACCTATAGTTTCCTCTGCTAGAAACGCCTTTTGCCCTTTTACTGACTCAGGCGTTGGCAGACTATGGCCCATGGGCCAAATCAAACCCAGTGCCAGTTTCCAAATAAATTGTGTGGAACACTGCCATGTTCATTTGTCATATTGTTTATGGCTACTTTTGTGCTGTGACAGCAAAATTTAGTAGTTGCAATAGAGACCATATAATCTGCAAAGCCTGAAATATTTACTATCTGGAATCCTTTACAGGAAAAAAAATTGCTGAAACCTGCTTAAACTCAAGTTTCATTTCCTTTCCTTGGTTTCCCAAGACACTGTATCTACTTTTGATATATCAATTATTGTCCTGAAAGAATAATTTGGGCTTGAGATTAAGAGAAGGACCAGGACTTATATTATCTGTGTATTCTTATTATCTATCATGGTTATCTAGCACACAATGTTCAATACATGCTAGATGAATAAATCACAAAAAACAAACCTGCATGCTGGACATTTTGATTTGCTTGCAGCTGAGGGGCTCCTGAATTCCCAGGGGTGGTTGCTGTGGTCGAAGGCACCTGACCTTGCATAAAGTTCGGATTGGCCTGTCCTGCTGAGAAGCCAGGTGGGAGGCGTTTAGGCATTCCTTAATAGAAAACAATGAGTAAGGCAGTTACCTAGCAAATTTATACTCTTGCTTAGATGTGGAATGAATAAGGAAGGATGAGCTGCATGAAGTCTCCACTGGCTTAGCTCTCTCTGTCACACTGGTAAGATCTTTAATAATAAGGTTGGGAAAGATGGTTAAAAAAATCAACACAATCTCTTACATGAGCATTGTCAAAATGAAAAAGAAATAGTAAAAAATTTACACTTAGAACATGCCAAGGAAAAGATGGCAATCTGCTCCCTAAATGTGATCTGAGGCCATGTCACAGCAAGGTTTAGGGCTCACTTTTCTCTGTAATACAACAGACCCCAAAACTTTACATACTTTAACATAGGCACCAAAGGAATATGCTAAATTCTCTTCATATTCAAACAAATTGATATGAAATACTATAAAACAAAGAGCTGGGTCCTGATACTAACGATATTAATGATAGGTAATTTTTTTCCCATTGAGGGAAATGGATGACAATCTCCTTTGTGGAAAACTTCCCCCAATATTGTGCTCATCTCTTGGGAAGAGACAGGAGATTAGAAACAATCCATAGGAGCTTCAAAGTGAGGCTATATTAAATTATCATCATGCCTTCCCCTGATAAGGCTTGCTGCAATTCCGACAGCTATGGTACCAAAAGCCATGCTCTAATGGAATCTTACTAGAGTATTACTTCCTTTTATGGGAAGGTTTAATTTCAGAAAACAGATTTGTAAGAAGAAGGATCTCAGAACCCACTCACTGTTTATAACAGAGGCCTTGATGTGGCCAGATCACCTACGTGAGCACATCATCTGTTCTATGAAAGCATCAAGACCTAAAGCTCACTTAAAAATTTTTGCATTAGTCCATTTATTTTTAAGGACCAATTTTTCAATGTCCTGAAAAACGCTCTGTAGACAAATATGCATTTGTCCTTTCTTTAGCAGTGACAAGTCCCCATTTGCATGCTTCCACTATCATTAAATCAGTAATCACATTTGCAGGAGGGACTACCCAGCTTCCACTGATCCAGGACTAGATGTCCAGAACAGTGAAGTTTGGAGCTGAAACATTCTTGCATTTTCTAAAAACTTCTCAGGATTTAAATATCAGAGCCTGCACGTCAGTAAAATTAATTATAAGAGAGTGAAAAGACTGATGAGCAACTTAATTTCACCAGAAACCATGAGAACATGCCTTTGCTATGTTGCACTAAGGATGCAAGGGTTTTTTCTGGGTAGGCAATGGGTGTCTTTTGGTGGGAATATGTTCATCAGATGACAGTATTACTGACACTCTCTATACCTTACTGAAAAGCTCCAAGCACATTCATGTGCACTAGATCAATGATTAATAGGATAAATAATAAACATGGAGATGGATAAGTTTTACTGTAATCGTTTTACCTCTCACACATTAAGCTCCATTGCTTTTTCTTCATACAAGAGGCACCTTACAAAATAAATAAATAAATCTCCTTTAGGTATAACTGGTGGAATTCCCTCTCTAAGGAGCAGGCATTGGCATTATAAAACTATAAAAGTCAATGATCTCTGAACTTATTCCCCTTTAACACTTTAATCACATTTAACAAATACCATGCTTACTACTTTACTAAGATTATCAAACTTGAAAACTCGAAGGGCCTTTTCCCCAAAGGACCCTGTATTTATTTTTTTCATTTTTGCTCTATTGCATAATCTTAATTTTTTTTTCAACAGCTGAGCGGTTTAAGTTACTAAAATGCATGTTTCTTCTGGACATTTTAATTTACCAGTCCAAGATCAAGCAAAAATAATTTAAAAAACAAAATGAAAATCTCTATATTGACTTTTACCTGTATTTTTATCCAGAGGGCTAGATTAAATGTAACCAGTAAGATGCTGCATAATATATCAAATCAATAATGTATCAAGTTAACTAAGTTACATCAAGTGTCACCACTATATCCAAAAGCCAAATAATTACATCCTCCCTCCATTAACTCTAAAAATTAAAGTGTTACTAAGATCTATCTCCAGTAAATTTATCAACACAAATAACTTCAGTGCTCCTCACCTCCTAGGCCTGGATGTAAACTCTGTGGCCCCTGGTTTGGTGGCTGCTGCTGCATCACCATGAAGTTAGGTGGCACATTTCCCTGTTGAACCATAGGATTCCGACCGGGAGAGCTGACAGGCTGCTGAAATCCCTGGGGAAGTGGGTTATTTTGAGGTGGCCTTGGTCCCATCTGCTGCTGAGTTTGGTTAACCGTTGGGGAGGATGCAGGGGATCCCTGCTGGAAGGAGGAGGGTGAGGAGGCAGGAGACTTGTTGGTGAGGTGGGGCTGCTGCAGGGGGGTTGGGACCCTGGAGGGCCCGCCCTGCAAGCTCTTCATCTGAGGAGCTGTGAACTGGCCTGGGTTGCTCATCTGAGGAAAGTTTGTATGGGCTTGTGAGGCTTGCTGGCTGCCAAAGGGATATGGAGGGGGTGGGTGGGAAGGTGTCTGTACCGTGGCTAAGGATGGTCTTGCCTGGAGCTGCTGTTGCATTGGGCCAGGCAAGGGAGCCTTCTTCCACCCTTGGCTTGCAGTCATTGTGCCCAGAGAACCCTGGGCTGGAGGAGGCTGAAGGGCTCCAGAAGGCAGCTGGTTCCAGCCTGGAGGAACAGGCACCTGAGTTGGGGCAGTAAACTGGGGTCTCATTCCCTGTGGCTGTTGCTGCTGATGCTGCTGTGGGGGTCTTGCCTGCAATTGCTGCTGCTGCTGCTGCTGCTGTTGTTGTTGTTGTTGTTGCTGCTGCTGCTGCTGCTGCAGCTGGGGAAAATTAGCTGGGTTCATTTGTCTGTTCACAGGGACAGGCTGCATCGGGTGGTGTGGGGGAGCTAAAGATCCTGAGGGATGATTTTGCTGCTGTATATGGAGCCCAGAGAGGAGTGGATCCATTGCATCTGTTTAAAGACAGTCGATAAAGCAATAATTAAACTACTGAAACTCTAGATCCGATAGTAGTCCTGGCAATTCTGAAAAATAGAGAGTAAAGTCCCCTGGTACCTTCAATGAAATGTTTGCAAGAACCTTCTATATGCAAAATAACACACCAAGATGACAGAAAGATGAATATTGTCTATAAAGAGCTTATGGTTTAAAAATGGATCAAGAACCAAACATAAAATGTGGAGAGCAGTATTTTCCAAAGCATATTCTTGGGAACTATGTTCATTAGTGTTATAAGAAAATAAAACAAAATAGTCAATTTGGTCTGGGAAACAATTCAATCTGACCACTTTAGGTTTCTTCATAGCAGGACTTCCAGTGCCTCCAATATATTAATTCTGAATCTCTAGAAAAGAGGTAACATATGATGCACTTACAAAATTTATTATAGAATACTCTACCAAGAAGTATCTTGCAGGACTAAGTAGCCCAACGAATGCATTTTTAGGAATGTTGGGTTATAACTGATAAAAGAAAGACATTCTGAGAAGGGAATGATGACTTTCAACTTCAACAATAGGGCAGATTTTGTAAAGAACGTGGTATTTGAGTTGGGCAGTTGGGAACTTGGAATCAGACACAGCTGAATTCTGTAATGATCTCTACAGGGAGTTCCAGCCTCTTTAAGCCACTAAGATTGGAGGGCATTACCTGACTGAGAAGCAGGGCGAGGAGTCCTGGGCTGCAGCTCTGAATTGGGGCCTGGTGCCATCATGGAAGATGACATATTTCCACTCTGGGGTATCATAACAGTGGCAGGGTTGGTCATCCTTATTAGTCCTAAAGGAAAACGAAAATCCATAGAATAGAGTACTGGAAATGGTACAGCATTTGTTTTTAAGTAAAATATCTCAAGAATATAAAAAGGTATGGAAAATTTCTGTACCCATCATCTACATTGTTAATTAACATTTTGCCCCATCTCCTTCAGATACATATGTAGATACAGCAGAAGTCCCCTACTCCTTCCCAATCTCATTCCACTCCTGCTCTCTTATAATTGGGATTAATAGTTCCATGTATGTTTATCTTTTCTACATACATAGGTAAACTGCACAGCATTTCTGTATGCTTTTAATCTTTGTAAAAATAGCATACTCTGTCTTCTTCAGTTTCCTTTTTCACTTAATATTGTTTTTTGAGATCCATCCATCTTGACTTCTACAATAGTGATCCATTTTATGGAACCCATACACTTATTCTGCTGATGAATAGTAAGGTTCTCCCTCCTACTGCCCTAAATTTTCATTCTTACAATTCTGCAATGTCATGTCTTCTTGTAGACATGTGTCTTTAGACTATATACTTAGAGTTCCTAGGTTTTAAATTATAAGCATCTTCCATCTTACTAGATATTGCCAAACTGCTCATAAGTGGTTATTCTAGGGGTGCCTGGCTGGCTCAGTCAGAGGACGCTGACTCCTGATCTTGGGGTCATGAGTTCACGCCTCATGTTGGGTAAGAGATTACTTAGGTAAATAAACTTTAAAAAAAAAAGTGGTTATTCCAATTTATATTCCAACTAGCAGTTTGAGAACTCCTCTTCTTCCATGTCTTTCCAATTTCTGATACTGTTAAGGCTTTTTAGGATTTACTATCTATATTAATAAGTGAAAATATATTATCCTCTCTTCATGTCTTCCTTTGATTTTTGGTATCAAGATTAAAAAGTAACTTCAAAAAAGAGAAGAAAAGCATCTTTCCTTTTTCTATGCTCTGGAAGAACATGTGTATCTGTTCTTTAAATGTTTAGTAAAATCACCTGGAAATAATCTGGGCCTGTGGGTTATTCATAAGGAGACAGATTTTTAATTATTTCACAATTTCTTAAATATAGATTTTTTAAGTTTTCTTAAGTCAGTTTCGGTTAATTTATATTTTTAAGAAAACTGTTAATTTGCTGATGCTTTAAAATTTATTAGGATAAAGTTATTCTCAACTTTTTTCCATTCACTGAGATATAAATCATATATTATAAAATTCACCCTTTTAATTTTTATTTTATTATTATATTTCATGATTCTATTTCTAAACCTTATTCCTTTAAGTTTTTTAAAAAACATAATTTGTCAAGTTAGCTAACATACAGTGTATACAGTGTGCTCTTGGCTTCAGGAGTAGATTCCCATGATCCTTCGCTTATATACAACACCCAGTGCTCATCCCAACAAGTGGCCTTCCTCAATGCCTATCACCTATTTGCCTCTCCTCTTCATCACCCCATCAACTCTCAGTTTGTTCTCTGTATTTAAGAGTCTCTTATGGTTTGCTTCCTTCTCTGCTTGAAACTATTTCTTCCTCTTCTCTTCCTCCCCATGGTCTTCTGTTAAGTTTCTCAAATTCCACATTAAAGGGAAAACCTATGATATCTGTCTCTCTCTGACTTATTTCACTTAGCATAATACCCTTCAGTTCCATCCATGTTGTTGGAAATGGCAAGATATCATTCTTTCTCATTGCCAAGTAGTATTCCATTGTATATACATATCACATCTTCTTTATCCATTCATCAGTTGATGGACATTTGGGCTCTTCCCATAATTCGGCTATTGTTGATAGCATGGCTACAAACATTAGGGTACATGTGCCCCTATGAATCAGCACTCCTGTATCCTCTGGATAAATTCCTAGTAGTGCTATTGCTGGGTCATAGGGTAATCTTATTTTCTTTTTAATTTTTAAATCTTTATTTTTGAGAGAGAAAGAGTGTGAGTGGGGGAGGAACAGAGAGAGTGGGAGACACAGAATCCAAAGCAGGCTCCAGGCTCTGAACTGTCAGCACAGAGCCTGATATGGGGCTTGAACTCATGAACCATGAGTTCATGACCTGAGCCAAAGCCACCCAGGCACGCTGGGTAGTTCTATTTTTAATTTTTTGAGGAAGCTCCATAATGTTTTCCAGAGTGGCTGCACCAATTTGCATTCCCACCAATAGAGCAAGAGGGTTCCCGTTTCTCCCCATCCTTACTAACATCTGTTGTTTTCTGAGTTGTTAATTTTAGCCACACTGACTGGTGTGAGGTGGCATCTCACTGTGGTTTTGATTTGTACTTTCCTGACATACTATAAAATTCATCCTTTTAAAATAATTTTTAGTTTTTGAGAGAGACAAGTGCAAACTTGGAAAGAGCAGAGTGAGAGGAAGGGAGAGAATCTGTGCTGAGTGCACAGCCCAATACTGGGCTCAGTCTCACGGACTATGACATCATGACCCGAGCTGAAATCAAGAGATTCAGACACTATAACCACTTAACCCACTGAGCCACCAAGGTGCCCCAAAAGTCACCCTTCTGAAGTGTACATTTTTTTCTTTCTTTATATTGCTTATGCCTTCTTTTTTGTTTTACCAGATTCATCAGTTTTAGTTGTTTTTCAAACAAACATCTTTGGTTTTGCTGCTTTCTTCTATTTTTGTTTTAATTTATACTTTATCTCTGCTCTTTATTATTTCCTTCCTCCCAAATTCTTATTTTGTTCTTTTTCTCAATTCTTAGGTCAGAAACTTAGCTTCTTAATTTTCAGTTCATGTTCTGCTCTAATATAGTTAGAGGGCTTAAATTTTTTTCCACATGCTATACTGGCTACATCTCACAAATTTTGATATATACTATTTTCATTATCCCACTTTAAATATTTTTTTGCTGTCCATCATGATTGCTTTTAAATCATGGATATTCAGAATATATTTAAAATTTTCTAAAATACAAATTTGGCTAGCTGTTTTTTGCTTGCTACTGACTTAATTGTACTGCAGTCAGAGAACATGATCTGTGTGATACCCATATTTGGTATTTAATGAAACTTGGTTTTATAAACATACATGGTCGATTTTTGAATTACTAGTGCATGCTTTCTATATATCTCCATTATATCAAACTATTTTACTTATGTTATTCAAGCTTTATCCTTACTGATTCTCAAAATAAGTTTAATACATCAATTACTAACACAGGTGTGTTAACATCCCTTCTAAGATGTGATATCTCCATGCAATCCTGTCTACTTTTGGCTCACATATTTTGAGGCTAGGTTATTAAGTACATAAAAGTTTAGCTATCTTCCTGATGAGCATTTCCTTTTATATCATACAACAGCCCTATTTATCCTAATGCTTTTTATCTTAAAGTCTATTGATATATCCCTTTTCTTAGTTAATATTCACATGGATTATCTTTTTTTCCATCCTTTTAACTATAAACTGTGTCCTTATGTTTTACGTGCTTCCTGTAAAAGCACATAACTAAGCCCAAGATGATAATTCAATCTGATTAATCACTGTCTTTTTATCAGTGTTCACAATACATTTACCTGTACTGTTAATTACTGCATATTTTGACTCATTTTATCATCTTAGGATACCAATGCTTTTTACCCCTTCTATGGTGCTTTTCTATTTTTTCTATGCTGTTTTCCTAATTTTCTTAGATTTTACTGAATTTTTTCCAACACGCCCTTCCTTTCTACTCCTCCACTCCTAGTTTAGAAGTTACACACTTTTAAATTTTTCTTTCATAGTTTATTGTCAAGTTGGTTTCCATATAGCACCCAGAGCTCATCCCAACAAGTGCCTCCTGCATGCCCATCAACCCCCTTCCCCTCTCCCCCACTGCCATTAGCCCTCAGTTTGTTCTCAGCATTCAAAAGTCTCTCATGGTTTGCCTCCCTCCCTCTTCCCAACTATTTTCCCCCTTCTCCTCCCCCATGGTCCTCTGTTAAGTTTCTCCTAATCCACCCATTAAGTGAAAACATATGGTATCTGTCTTTCTCTTCCTGATTTATTTCACTCAGCATAACACCCTCAAGTACCATCCACGTTGCAAATGGCCAGATTTCATTCTTTCTCATTGCCATGTAGTATTCCGTTGTATAAACCATATCTTCTTGATCTATCTGTCAGTTGATGGATGAAATTACACATTTTAGGAGTGCCTGGGTGTCTCAGTTGACTTCAGCTCATGGTTTCATGGGTTCGAGCTCCACATCAAGCTCTGTGCTGACAGTTCAGAGCCTGGAACCTGCTTCAGATTCTGTATCTCCATCTTTCTCTGCCCCTCCCCCACTTGCACTCTGTCTCTCTCTCAAAAATAAACAATAAAAGATTAAAAAAAGAAGTTATAAATTTTATTTCTATTATTTTAATATCTTTAAAATATAAACAGACATTCTCAATTTAAAGAGTAAGTTTTATTAAAAAATTTATTTCAAGTATTGCTAAATAAGCCAATACTTATGTAGATTTACCCCATGTTTACCAATTATTTAGCTCACTATTCCTTCTTAGACCTTATTTCTTCCATCTTAGGTTTGATTTTCTTCTTCCTGAAGAAGATTCTTGAGCAGTGCAATTAACAAGAGTCTGGTAATGGTAACTTCTCTTAGTGTCTTTGAAAAGGTATTTTATTCTACTCTTGACAGTATAGATAGATAGGTTTAAAATGCTAGGCTGTCAATTATTTTCTCATCACTTTGAAAATATTATTCCAATGTTTCCTGGCTTCCAATGTTGCTGTTGAGAAAACAGTTGTGATCTGACAGCTTTTTCTTTGTAAATAATTGGTCCTTTATTGTAAGCTCCCTTTAACATTCTCTTTGTTTTCTATGTTTTATAGTTTTTCAGATTTGTGTCAAATGTGGATTTACTTTCAATTATATTGCTCAGGATTTCTGAGGATTCACATCTTTCACCAAGGTTGGAAAAAAAATTCAGCCATTCTCTCTACTGGCCCTCTTCAATTTCCTTATCGTCTTCTTCTGGAACCCTTTTCAGATATATGTTAAACCTTCTCATTTTATCCATGTCTCTTGACCTCTTTCATATTCCCCACCTCTTTATTTTTAATTTGCTGCATTTTGGGTAATTTCTTCAAATTCACCTTCCAATTCAGCTGCGTCTAGTTTGCTGAACAAGTTATTCACTGCAATAATTTTTAAATTTCTAGACGTTCTGGGTGTTTTTCATGAAATTATTTTTTTAATTGAAAAAAAATTTTTTAATGTTTTATTTTTCAGAGATACAGAGAGACAGTGAGAGTAGGGGAGGAGTGGAGAGAAAGGGAGACACAGAATCCAAAGCAGGCTTCTCCAGGCTCTGAGCTGTCAGCACAGTGCCTGATGCAGGACTCAAACTTACAAACTGCGAGATAATGACCTGAGCTGAAGTTGGATGCTTAACCAACTGACCCACCCACCCTTTTTTTTAATGTTTATTTATTTTTGAGAAAGACAGAGTGTGAGCAGGGAAGGGGCAGAGAGAGAGAGAGAGGGAGACACAGAATCAGAAGTAGACTCCAGGCTCCGAGCTGTCAGCACAGCCAGGCATGGGGCTCGAACCCATGAATGGGGAGATCATGACCTGAGTTGAAGGTGGACACTTAACCAACTGAGCCACCCAGGTGCCCCTCCAAAATTCTATTTTGATGGTGTTTTGTTCTCTTGTGATTTTCATCATTTTATACATCCTGATATTCCTATTATTATAAATTATCTAGAATTTTGTGTTTTTTTAAATGCTTTTTATTTATTTCTAGGAGAGAGAGACAGAGAGAGAGAGAGAGAGACAGTGTGAGCAGGGGAGAGAGAGAGAGAGAGCAGTCAGAGAGAGAGGGAGTCACAGACTCTGAAACAGGCTCTAGGCTCTGAACTGGCAGTCAGCACAGACCCTGACGCGGCTCGAACCCACGAACCGCGAGATCATGACCTAAGCAAAAGTCGGACGCTTAACCGACTAAGCCACCCAGGTGCCCCAAATTATCTAGAATTTTGGAGGGAGGGAGTCTAGTCCTACATTTTATGAATCTGGAGTATAAACTCATTTATACTAGGGCTTTAACTATGAGAAGTCTGCAATGGCTTGGGTTGAGACTATGTCCAGAGCATCAACAATTATTACTAGTCTAGAACCACTTAATAATTTAGCTTGACTGTTCCAGGGTCATTTCAAGAACATATTAAATGTCCAACATGAATCAGAGTAGAGAAGACAATTCCATAATCACCATTTCCCCCAACTCCCAACTAGAACTCAGGCCAATACATGTAAGTTTTGCATTTGTCTCCCTCTGTGTCAGAGGGTGAAAAATTTCTAACTACCTTTCACTGAAAATTCTAGTTTCACAATGGATAACTTCCTTCTTTATGTAAACCCAAGCCAGGTTTCATATTTTATCCCTTCCTGGCCATTATAACTCAAAGCCTTTGGTCCCTGGAGAATCTCCTCATTTGTTTACTGATACTTAAATTTTTATCTTTGACTTCTTTTTCGCTTTGGGGATTTCCTTTACTTTCTTACAAGGTCAGCTGTGCATTAAATGTTATATTTTGTCCAGCATTTTTGGGTGTTGTGTAGTTGGGACAGTTAGGTAAACGTTTATCTGTCTATAACTGGATTTGTCTCTGAAGAACCCAGCTCAGTTTTTCAAAGATGGTAATTAGACAGTAAGAAAGTTCTCAGCAGATAAGAAGAAACAGGTTTTCTCAGTTTACAATGAGCTTTCTATCTTTAGAAATGGTCAAGAGCATGTTGACTACATGTTCAGTAGTGACACTCTAAAATATATTCCAGCACTAGGTAAGAATCTAGACTAGATCCATGGTTCTCAACCTGTGGCAATTTTGTCCCCCAGAGAATGTTTGGCAACATCTGAAGACATTTTTGGTTGGCACAATTAGAGGGAAGGTGTGGTACTGCTATTGGCATCTGGTAGGTAGAGGCCAAGCAGGCTGCTAATGCTCGGGACAGCTCCCCACAGCAAAGGATGATCAGCCCAAAATATTAATAGTGACAAGGTCAAGAAACCATGACTAAATGACTATGGTACCCTTACTAATTTTGGCAGTTCTACATGGCTACCAAAAAAAAAAAAAAGGCTATGGATTTGGTTTTAATTACAAAAGACTTCTGGCTTATCAGTCAACATCTGTGCCAGTGCTAAGAGAACAAGGTAATACTAAGAATAACTGACAATCCAAGACATTCTAGAGAGACAATTCTAAAGTCATTTATTACTGTTAAATCTCTTTCCCTTAAAATTTTCTCTGTTTATAAATGTATAACCTAATATTGAATTTTATTTGCAACCATTGTCCCAATGGACAACAGAAAAATATTCCTAAAGTATGCTTGGCAGTAAAGAAAGATACCTAGGGGTTAAAATGTTGCTATGACTACAGATCATTACTAATTGATTATTCCTTCAACTTTATATTACATATATATTATCAAAATCAGTACCCTTCATTAAATTCCAATCTAACTTGATTTCAACCTAAAGCTTTAGGTTTCCTATATCGACAATGAACTGTATCACTATAATTTACACTTACATCCTAGACATGCTTAGTAAATATGCCTGCTGTTTGTCAGATACAAGCCTAGGGATGCTTGCATTGGTGTGTTGATGTCAGTTTTAATAGAGTTCTAAAATTTTAAGTCTAGAAGGAATCCACAGCATTGTTTCCAGGACATAATTAATATGTTTCCAGGTAATTATGGTCAATAAATTTTAAGTCATCTGTCCAGGAGTTGAGACTAGAACTCAGGTTTCTTGACTCTCATTCTAGATATATTCTTTCACTAACTACATGTAACTTGGCCAAAGTCTTCCCACTCTGGTTCTTCAGTAATGGCACTAACATCACTAGTTATCTCTCATTAGGCTACCAGAATACCAACTGCTCAGATTTCTGTGGAGAACTGTTACTACTGACCCCCTACTACAGGTACCAGGCTAGGTACTGTACATCTACGATGTGGTATTCGGTAACAGCCCAATAGCACAGGTCTTGACATATAACAGGAACTCTGTAAATGTCAGCTTCATGGCTCAGGACTCATCCACCTTCAAATATGAGCACAAAAGACTGTAAACATTGCTATCTTATTTTTTAGGTGAAGAAACTGTTGCTTGGGGAGGTACAGTGAGTAGCCTGAGATAACCGGGAAATGGTACTGTCAGGATAAAAATCTAGTCCCAATTTTATGTGGCCAAGTCTTCAGCTACAGTTCAGAACAATGGCTTTATAAATTGAGCTTCTCCATTCTGCTGTATTTCTTTAAGAGCTACTGTGGTAAGTGGGAAGGTGAATGACTGAGTATAGTTTCAGGTGGTTACTCTGCTTCAACCACCGTAGCTGTGCTTTTCCAGTTTATGTGAATAAAAGTCCTGAAGCAAAAAAAGTTTGAAAGCCACTAGTGTAGTGAAAAGAGCACTGGACTAGGAGTTAGATCTCTGATGTTAGCCTATTCCTACTTGACCCTAGATGAACTGTTTCATTTCTGTGGGCTCCAGTTTCCTCAGCTTTAAATGAGAGAGTCCACTCAATTCTAATATTTTGTGATTCACAGAATATTGAGTTGATTCTCTAAAAAAAAATTTCATTTTTACTACAAAAGTAAACAAATAATTTATAATTCTCTCAAATTCTAAATACCTAAAAACTAATATTCTTCCGATTCCACGTAAACACACAAGAACCCTCAGCTCAGATTCTCAGCCTCAGAGAAAGTGGAAGTTGGAAAGCTACATTTTCCATTATGCTATAAACATTTTGAGGGTATAAAATATTTTATTCATTTCTTTTTAAAAAAATTTTATCATTTTTATTTTATTTTTTAAACATTTATTTATTTGGGGGGAGGAGGAGTAGAGAGAGAGGGAAACACAGAATCTGAAGCAGGCTCTAGGCTCTGAGCTGTCAGCACAGAGCCCAATGCAGGGCTTGAACCCATGAACCACAAGATCATAACCTGAACTGAAGTCGGACACCAAACTGACTGAGCCACTTAGGTGCCCCTATTTTATTCATTTCAATCTCCAACACTTTGAGCAGAGTCTGTCCTACAATAAGAACTCAACAAATGTTTGCTGCACAGCTCAGTGCTCATCTATCTATGTTTAGGAATGAGCCCATGCTCTGTGATTCTACCTTCCTGAGTGATTTACATCTTGTTTTCCTAAATCAGTAAACAAAGATGTGCCAGGGACCCCCACCTATTTTGCAAAACTCAAATGATCATACATTAGCAGATAGAGGGACAAAAGGAAACCAGTAAAATGTCATATGATTGAGTGAGAGATCTCACCTGGACCACCTGCCATGGGAAATGCTGCCTCCATCCTAACTGAATTTCCGGCTCCCATGGGTCCATTCATTCTCACATCTTGGCTTCGGTTCTGAGCCAAAGCCAGGTTGATAGCACCTTCCCCTGAAAAGATGACAAGTTACAAAAAAAGAAACCATCAGAATAAGATGCAAATGTTGTTTAAAAACAGGTACACAAGAGCTTTAGTTTTCTGTGTTTTTGAAAAACTATGGTAAGTTTACCACCACAAAAAGGGGAGCTTCAATACTATATAGGTCTTTCTTCAACTTCACTTGATTAGGTTTACTTATATGAAGCACAAGGAGAACATAATCAATCCTCACAATACAGCAGATGGACAATCATTAACGATGTATAGTGTCCGGAGAGAGCTTACAACTCTGCATATCTATTTTCAACTAGCTCAGAATGTGTGCATGTCCATGTGTGTGAGAAGGAAGAAAATGTTCTCAGAAAGTCTCAAAATCCTAGAATACCTTTTGGGAATTTACGACCAGAAGGCAGAGACAGGAGTAAGTTTAATGGAGAAAGAACATATGATAGTATAAGGACATTGTAGTATTTGTGAGAAAAATCCCATTTTCCTTCCAACTACTGCAATATAAACAGATATCCATTAGAGATATTCATGCAATGAAGAATAGATGGGTTGCTACTAATCTACTTTTGCAGCATCTAATTATAAGACCAACATTCGTATAGAGTTTTTAACACTTAGAAAATTTTATCTCATCTGAACCTCACAATATCCTGATAAGTAACATCTAGAAGTGTTACATCTTATTACACCCTAAACTTAGAGGTAACTTAATTGAATTTTACTTGGTTTAATAATAAAAAGAAACAAATTTCAGGAGACTTCCTGCACTTAATCCAAAATTTTGACTCCTGTTACTGTGGATGATAGCACCACCTTGTGGATAGATATAAGTATAGCTAGCCAGTGGCTAAGGAGGTGAAAGGCAGCATTCACTGGCATCCTTCCTTAGGTACTATATAGGGCCCTGGTTTACAGAGCCAGATGATATAGTGGAAGCTAATGAGGACACAGTAGTTTCCTGTCTTGTCATTGATAAGTCACCTGTCTGTATTAAGTATTTCCAGCAGGCAGGTAGGCTGGCTGGTCACAGGGAACAAACATCCTACTAATAAAGGATTGATTGCCAGGGGCTACCAGTTTCACAAAAGCAAAGCTGCTGCCACCACTTTCACTCCTGCCTGAATTCCCAGGTAGCAGGAGGAGAGAAAAGGAGATCACCTGGGACACACATGCATATCCTAAAAGTTAAAGAACTCTTTTCTGTAACGTGATAATCATTGCCGTATGTGAATTTTATAATTTCTTGAAATATGTTATCTATTTTACTTTCTTGATGGTACTTCTGCTTTAATTTATGGCGATAACAATAAAGGGGAGCCAGTACCTTATCCTTTTAAAAGAACTTAGGGGAAGTAGGATGGATTAAAAGAAGAAACTGGTGTTTCCTTTCTCCAGTGCAAAACACTACCATGTAAGGTTTCAAAGCCCTTTTAACTCACATAAATAGGTAACAGAGACCATAAAACATTTAAAGTTTTTAAGAAACCACTCACTTATGTGTTTCATAAAACATAAATGGCCTATATAGTGTTATTGTAGCCAACAGCTGTTTTACTCCCACTCTTCCCAAAAGTTCATCCTATATCTTATAGATTGCTGTGAACTAATTTTACTTCACTGGATCCTTTTAGATAGTCTACCATTTTTCATAATAGACTCGTTGTTTAAACTTCTAGTCCGTTGTTTATCAAATGATGGGATTTCCTCCATTTCTCTACCTATAATCTCCTCTAAATCTTCATTTGTTTGTTGGTATTGCCCCTTTTGGGGCACGGCAACCTACAATCTTACTGCACAACGTGTGTCTCACTCCTGCATATGTAATGTTAATTTTTCAGCTTCCAAGGTTTTGTGGAGCATTTAGGCTCTAAGTAAGGACAGGTTAGGAAGGTTCGGCCCACCAGTAGAAGGAAAAGCTGAAATCACAGGTTGCCACTTCGTCTGCATCAATACAGGAGGTGAAGAAAGGTTCTAGTTCACAGGACTTCCAAAGATAGAATGTTCTCTGCGCTCCCCTCTTCCTGGTACTTCTGTCTCTCACAGGTTTGTCTCCCTCACCAAGGTCAGGAACTTCTTCTGAGCTCATAACAGCAAGGACCATATTATACTTATCATTGTATTCCAAGTGCTAAAGCAAAGTGATACTATTATGTGTGTGCTTCCCTTGCCTTCATTCAACTATGTTTACTCAGGAAACTAACATGTTCCAGGAAAGCAGAACTACAACAGTGAGCAAAACCAGACATGGTTTCTGCCCTACTGGAGCTTGCAATCTAGGGGAGAATAAAACAATAATCAAATAACTGCTCTGATGAAAGTATGGCATAAATATCTAAGGACAAAAGCCAAACTTTTGTGACAGCATATAACAAAGGACTCTGATTTAGTCAAGGAGTTCAGAAAATAAATCCTCAAGAAGATTTAAGCTGATATGTGAAGGCTGAGTAGATGTTAACTAAGGAAGGGGGAATTGGTAAGGGACAATATTCCATATGCAAAAATACATAAATACGAAGGGCCCATGGCAAGAGGAAGAAATGCATATTCAAGGAATCAGAAGCAAGCTGGAGAGGCTGGAACAGACAGCAAGGAGGAGAGTTGGATGAGTGAAGATTGGATGAGAAAGGTAAGTAGAGGTCAGACCACACAAGGCCATGAGGTTAGAGTAAGAAGTTTGGTCTTTATTCTGTGAACAATAGCAAGCCATAGCAGGGATTTTAAGATAGATGGATGGATGGATGGATGGATGGATGGATGGATTGGATTGGATGGATGGTGTGTGTGTGTGTGTGTGTGTGTGTGTGTGTGTGTGTGTGTGTGGCACATTTTCATTATGAAAAGACCATTCTGGCAAAATATTTGAAAAATGAATACTGCTATAAAAAGGACTATTCAGGGCCTCCTAATCTCTGTTAGATGAATAAAGAAGTAAGTACTAAAGCTTATTTGGTAGAAGGAAGCAAATAAAATTAGATATTCCTTAAACAACAAATCAGTTAAGGGGCACTTGGGTGACTCAGTTGGTTAAGCAACCGACTCTTTGATTTCAGCTCAGGTCATGATCTCACAGTTCAGGAATTCGAGCCCCATGCTGGGCTCCATTCTAACAGTGCAGAGCCTGCTTGGGATTCTCTCTCTCTCTCCCTCTCTCTCTGCCCCTTCACTGCTGATGCGCTCTCTCTCTCTCAAAATAAATAAATAAACTAAAAAAAAAAAAAAAGACAAATCAGTTCCCAGTCAGGGTGTCAATAAAATCCAAACCTGACAGACAAAATGAGGCAAGGGAATGGAGTCTGAGGCTATGGATGTGTAAGCATCACCCAGACAAAGCCTTAATCCCTTCTTATCCTAAGGCGTTGCAATGGGAAGCACAGGTTACGTGAGTTATTTGGCATTCTGAAACAGGAGGGGAACAGACAAAGCAGCACAGAAAATCCTGCTACATTCTACTGTTGTTATGATTTGGGTCCAGATGGGCACCTTCAATCTGAACGGAGAGAATCCCCAGATCCCGAAGCTGCTGGTTGTTGCTCTGAGCCAGGATCCGTAGCCGCTCCGCTGCTTCCCGGGGGATGTTGAATGTCACACGCACACTGTTCCAGGGCTCCACCTTCTGTACCTTTAGCTTGCTGGATTCTTGGTTGTGAAAGAAAGTGAATAATATTAGTAATCCTTTAACCACCAGAAGACATGGAACAAACAAAACCAACCAAAAGCAAAAGAACAAGGCAGAGCACTGGCTTGGAGTAGCTGTGAGTACTAAGTCTTTGACATTTTACCACTTAGTACCTGAGTGGCCATGACAAGTTATTCAACCTTTCTGAAACTTACCTTTCTCTTCTTCTTGAAAACCATGAAAAAGCTATTTCATGAGATTGTGAGTACTAAATGAGAAAATATATGTCAAAAACCTAGCACAGGCCCCTATATACACACATGCACTAAATAAATGGAAAGCAGTTGGATGGAATAAGGAATATAAGACAGAAGAAGAGAGAGATAAATTTAAATGAATAGATTAAAGTCTACTTCTGGATTCCATTCAATGTATGTGAATTGGTATCATGAGAATATTTAGGTCTCAAATTTCATTGAAATTCTATAAATATAAAAAGACAGGATGGAGACTATGCCAGTTCATACTCCTATTTAAATATTAACGAGCACTGGGGCACCTGAGTGGCTTAGTTGGTAAAGCTTCCAACTCTTTTTTTTTTTTTTTAATGTTTTATTTATTTCTGAGAGTGAGAGACAGTGTGAACAGGGGAGGGACAGAGAGAGAGGGAGACAAAGAATCTGAAACAGGCTCCAGGCTCTGAGCACAGAGCCCAATGTGGGGCTCGAACCCACAAACTGTGAGATCATGACCTGAGCCGAAGTTGGACATTTAACCGACTGAGCCACCCAAGTGCCCCTAAGCTTCAAACTCGATCTCAGCTCAGGTCATGATCTCAGGGTCATAAGTTTGAGCCTCACATGGGGCTCCATGCTCAGCATGGAGCCTACTTAAAAAAAATAAATAAATAATGTCTCTGTATAAGATACTGACAAAGACAGGAAGAAGACATTACTTCCAATATCCTATAAATGCTTCCATTTAAGGAAGAGGCTTTTTTGTCTTTGATTTTAAATTTTTTTCCTGATTTAAATAAGAGTAAAATTTTCACTGAAGCACAACGAACTGGAGGCAACAACAATGTACTTTGACAATAAAGCTTCAGCTAGGATATGAAAACACTGCATTTCAGCAAGTCTGAAAAGTCAATGCAAACTGCAGGACATGTTTTTAAAAGAAGATACAAAAGTTAACTAATTGAGGAAGTTAATGTTGCTTGTAATTGTGTTTTACAGATGAAAAACAAATCCCAGGCCCAGTTAGCTCAAAGAAAAATTTTTTCAATAACCCCTGGCAAAATAATTTTTCCTTTTGTTATGAAGGTGGCTAAATTAAGTCTTTGGTATCCTTTATTTATGCATTTCAATATCAAGAAAATGGGTCATATAGGCACTGTGTTGTCAAAATCAGATATATGTATAGACAGAGCAAAGTGCCTACATGTTGCCTAAAGTCTCTTCTACCTCCAAAACCACTACACATTGGAAATTAAAAAAAAGACCAAATGCTAAGAGCAGTAAGATAATACAATCATAAAATTTTTAAAAAGACTAGGCAATATTTAGTCCAAGTCTATTTTACAAGTGAGGAACCTGAGGCCAAGAAAGGCTAAGTGATTTGCCTAGAATCCTGTGGTCACTTGGCAGCATCAGAGATGGGATTAACATCCAGCTATGATTCTCAGGTCAATTTCCTTTCCATGACACTTATGCCTCCAAACAGCAAAAGGTAGAAAGTGAGGGATCCTGGTTCCACAGAGTATATATGCCCAATCCAAAGAATACTAGAGGGGTGCCTAGGTGGCTCAGTCAGTTAAGCGTCCAACTTTGGCTCAGGTCATGATCTCACCGCTCATGGGTTCGAGACCCACATCAGGCTCTATGCAGACAGCTCAGAGCCTGGAGTCTGCGTCTGCCTCTCTCTCTGCCTCTTCCCTACTCACACTCTATCTCTCTTTCTCAAAAATGAATGTTAAAAAATTTTTAAAAAAGGAGTACTAGACTCTCAAAGTCTAGACATATATCAAATTTGCTTATGAATATTCATGAATTTATATTCATCTATTTATGATATGGCTGCAGAAAAATCCTTGTCTATTTTATTAAAAGTTTTTTTAACTTCTATCATACTTGAGATTTGACTTAAAATACTTGTGGACCAAGAATACAATCTGATAACACCATAAATCTGGGTTTGGTAATTTATTTGAAAGCCATAAATAAACTGATTCCTCTATCTATCCATCCATCCATCCATCCATCCATGTTTTATTTTATTTTTTAATGTAAGTTCTATACCCAAAGTAGGGGTTGAACTCACGACTAAGATTAAGAGCTGCATGCTCTACCAACTGAGCCAGCCAGGTGTCCCTGATTCAGCAATCTCAAACAAGAAAAAATGGGGGTAATTATAAGAGCAATGAACACTTTTGTGCTCGTTGACACTATAAAAATTTAATTTCGTGTATGCTGCTCTAACCTGGAAAGGCTCTTGTAGTATACTGTAAACAAGATTACAATGACAATGATGGTGATAAACTGCAACTTTAACACATAAAATTCTCTAATACTATCCTTTACATGGTATAAAAAAAAAAAAAGCCCCTGAAAAAAATGACAGCTTCCCTCTGGACATCAAATCTCAGATAAAGAAAAAAACCCCACCAAGTCTTTAAAAAAGCTAATTAATACTTGATCATATCAGCATTTGTGATAAAAGATTAAGATCTAGGTTTTGCACTATGGCTGATGAGATTAGATAACTGTGTTAACCAAAAAGAAGGCAGAACATCTAAACCAAGTTTCAAAAACATAAATGCCCACAAGACCTAGACAGGTAATCTAACTGTATGAAGAGGCCAGATGGGAACTCTCTGAGATAAGGTCCTGCCCTCAATAGCAGCTGCTGCTCACCACTGCCTGGAACAAGGAGAGAGAGGTCAATGTTATCAGATCTATTTTTAGAGCTAAATCTAAAAATCTGGATTTGTAAGTAAAATATTTCAATTTTTAAAGCATTGGCAATGAAATTCAAATATCAAAACAACCAAACAAAACAAAAGTAGAGCCATAACACGTGGTTGCAGGCTGGATCCAATAGGCTGCCAACTGTTAAATCTTAAAATTTAAGATGATAAGGGGCTCCTGGTTAAGTGTCCAACTTCAGCTCAGGTCATGATCTTATGGTTCGTGGGTTCGAACCCACACTGGGCACTGTGTTGACAGCTCAGAGCCTGGAGCCTGCTTCGGATTCTGTGTCTCCCTCTCTCTGCCCGCTCCACATTGGAGCTCTCTGCTGTCAGTTTGGGATTGTCTCTCTCCTTCTCTCTCTGCCCCTCTCCTGCTCACATGCACACACTCTTTCTTTCAAAAATAAATAAACATTTAAAATATTTCTAGCTCTCTGACTTCAAGCTATATTACAAAGCTGTAATAATCATAACAGTATGGTATTGGCATAAAAACAAACACAGAGATCAATGGAATAGAACAGAGAGATCAGAAATAAACCGACACGTATATGGTCAATTAATTTACAACAAAGGAGCCAAGAATACACAATGGAGAAAGGACAGTCTCTTCAATAAATGATGCTGGGAAAACTAGACAGCCATATGCAAAGGAATGAAATTGGATTACTATCTTACACCATACATAAAAGTTAACTCAAAATGGATTAAAGACTTGATGTAAAACTCCTAGAAGAAAACATAAATGGTCTTGGCAATGATTTTTTTTTTTTTAATGTGACACAAAAAGCAAAGGCAACAAAAACAAACACGTGGGACTATATCAAACTAAAAAGCGTCTGCACAGCAAAAGAAACCACCAACAAAATGAAAAGGCAACATATTGAATGTGATAAGCACTTAATATCTAAAATATATAAAAAATTCATACAACTTGATTATAAAAATCCAAACAATCCCAAATAAAAAATGGGCAGAAGATGTGAATAGACTTTTTTCCAAAGAAGATGTACAGATGGGCAATAGGTACATAAAAGGTGCTCAACATCACTAATCATTAGGGGAATTTCAAATCAAAACTACAATGAGATTATCACCTCACACCTGTCAGAATGGCTATCACTAGGGTGCCTGGGTGGCTCAGTCAGTTAAGCGTCCGACTTTAGCTAAGGTCATGATCTCACAGTTCATGAGTTTGAGCCCTGCATTGAACTCTTGTGCTGACAGTTTGAAGCCTGCTGGCTATTATTAACAAACAAAAAAATAGTAAGTGTTGGCGAGGACGTAGAGAAAGAGGAACGCTTGTGCACTGTGAGAATATAAACTGATGGAGCTACTGCAGAAAACATAGAGATACCTCAAAAATTAAAAATAAAACTACCATATGATCTAGCTATTCTGAATGTTTATGTGAAAACAAAAACACTAACTCAAATAGGTATCTGTATCCCCACGTTTACTGCAGCATTACTTATAACAACGGCATGGAAACAACCTAAGTATCCATAGACATATGAATGAACAAAATATATATAGAAAATGAAGTGTTATTCAGCCATAAATAAGAATCTTGCCATTTACAACAAACATGGATAGACCTTGAGGGCATTATACTAAAGTGAAATAAGTAGAGGAAGACAAATACTGTACGATCTCATCACAAGGGCATATGGGTGGCTCAGTCAGTTAAGCATCTGACAGGCTCAGGTCATGAACTCATGGTTCGTGAGTTCAAGACCCTCTACTGTTAGTGCAGAGCCTGCTTCAGATCCTCTGTCCCCTTCTCTCTCTGCCCCTCCCCTGTTTCTGCTCTCTCAAAAATAAATAAAAACATTAAAAAAAAAGTTCTCATCACAACAAAACTGTAGCTACATATGGTGACAGATGTTAACTAGAGTGTGGTAGGTGGATTATTTCACAAATTACACAAATTACACAAATTCAGGTACACCTGAAACTAATATGTTATATGTCTACTATACCTCATTTAAAAAAATTCTAAAATTCCAATTCTGCCCTTAAAATCAGCCTTTCAATCCAGTAGGGCAAACTTTTACTTTGTAAAACTCAATCACAGACGAGCAAACACTTTTTTAAAAAGAATAACAAGAAGAAGGGCACTGGGGTAGCTCAGTAGATTAGGCATCTGACTCTTGATTTTGGCTTAGGTCATGATCTTACAATCTTGAGATTGAGCCCTACACTGAGCCTGCTTAAGATTCTCTTTCTCTCTCTCTCTCTGCCCTTGCCTCACTGGCATTTGCTCACACTCTCTCCCTCAAAAAAAAATGAGTAGCAAGAAGAAAAAAAATAATTAAAGCAAAATTACCCATGTGTAACAAATTGGGCACATTCTCCAATATTGTGTCCAATTTCCATTTGAAGTCTTTATCACCTATATTTCCTTTGAAGGCCACAAAGATTGTGGAATCCTCCAAAACACTATCACTTTTTGTGTCATCATCTTCTAGTCCAGAATCAAAATCCATCTCTGAGTCTTCTACTGATGATGAACACAAGGAAGTATAGATGTCTTCTAAGTTTGGAAGGTCATCCAAAACCATGGTGAATATTATTCCAGTAGCATGTGCCAAATGGAGAATAAGAAAACCTTTGAAAAAAGAAGATACAAAAAGGGCATTACAATGTATAATTATACAATCAACAATGTATAATCTATTTGTCTGTAAAAATTATTTTGTCAAGTAATTAAGAAAGCACACTATAACAATTGAGAAATTACAGAGAGGATACACTAAGATATTCTATAATAATTAGTTCTTAAAAATACTTGAAATAAAAATTGACCAGTTTTAAATAAAATTCCTTTTATTACATTATAATGTTTATGTCTATTATGTCAGACTACCTAGAATATGGGAAGGAGGGAACAAGCAATCACAAGAAAATAAAAGAAGTTCTATTTTGAAAATTAATTTATATAAACGTTTGACTGACCCCCACAGAGCAAGAGGCTCCCCAATACTCCCCTTATTCCTGTTCTGACAAAAGTTTCAGATAAGCCAAGGTTTCTAAAGCCATTCTCTTTCTCTAACCTGCAAAGCACAGTTTGACCAACTAAAAACATCTGGAGGACTATCTAAAATCCTAAAGTCTTGAGGACCTTTAAAAAAACTTTGGGGGGGGGGCACCTGAGTGGCTCAGTGAGTTGAGCATCCAACTTCAGCTCAGCTCATGATCTCATGGTCTGTGAGTTCGAGCCTAGCATTAGGCTCTGTGCTGACAGTTCAGAGCCTGAAGCCTGCTTCCGATTCTGTCTCCCTCTCTCTCCTCCCCTCCCTGCTCGTGCTCTAACTCTCTTTCCTTCAAAAGTAAATAAACATAGAGAGGCAAACCATGAGAGACTCTTGAATGCTGACAAAAACTGAGGACTGATGGATGTGGGGGGGTAGGAGGGGATGGGCATGGAGGAGGGCACTTGTGGGGATGAGCACTGGGTGTTATGTGGAAACCAATTTGACAATAAACTATTTGTAGAAAAAATAAATACATACAAAAATAAAAACGAAAAAAATAAATAAAAAAATAAAAAAATAAAAAAGACACACAAAAAAGTAAATAAACATTAAAAAAAATCTTAAAAAAAAATAATTTTAGGGGGCACCTTGGTGGCTCAGTTGGTTAAGCATCTGACTTCGGCTCTGGTCATGATCTCATGGTTTATGGGTTCGAGCCCTGCATCAGGCTCTGCGCTGATAGCACAGAGCCTGGAGCTTGCTTCAGATTCTGTGTCTCCCTCTCTCTCTCTCTCTCTCTGCCTCTTCCCTGCTTGTGTGTGTGCACTCTCTCTCTCTCTCAAAAATAAACTTTAAAAAATAAAATAAAATAGCTTTAGGGTTATTAATAGTGGTATGGCTAAAAATAAGTCAACAACAAAACAAACAAAAAACAAGAGGCGCCTTGGTGGCTCAGGTGGTTGAGCATCTGACTTTGGCTCAGGTCATGATCTCACAGTTCGTGGGTTCGAGTCCCACATCGGGCTCTGTGCTGACAGTTCAGAGCCTGGAGCCTGTTTCAGATGCTGTGTCTCCCTCTCTCTTTGCCCCTCCCCCGATCGTGATTTGTCTCTATCAAAAATAAATTTAAAAAAAATTAAAATAGGGGCGCCTGGGTGGCTTAGTCGGTTAAGCGTCCGACTTTCACTTAGGTCATGATCTCGCGGTTCGTGGGTTCGAGCCCTGCGTCGGGCTCTGTGCTGACTGCCAGCTCAGAGTCCGGAGCCTGTTTCAGTCTGTGACTCCCTCTCTCTCTGACCCTCCCCTGCTCACGCTGTCTCTCTCTCTCTCTCTCTCCTAGAAATAAATAAAACATTAAAAAAAAAATTAAAATAAAAAAACAAAAAAAAAATTTAATACTTTTAGGAAAGAAAGATAAGTAGTTAACACACATTCATAGAAAGAAAGAACTGTGTCCAGGACAGAAATAAATTACTTTTCAACTTTTAGATCTAGAAAAGTCACAGTATCTGCTATTTTCAGTTATGTTGTTTACGAAGAGATCACACCATGTGGCCATTCTCTCCATTAGCTTTGGGACTGAAGATCACATTCTTTTTTTTTTTTTTTAATGTTTTATTTATTTCTAGGAGAGAGAGAGAGACAGCGTGAGCAGGGAGGGTCAGAGAGAGAGGGAGTCACAGACTGAAACAGGCTCCAGGCTCTGAGCTGGCAGTCAGCACAGAGCCCGACGTGGGGCTCGAACCCACGAACCGCGAGATCATGACCTAAGCGAAAGTCGGACGCTTAACCGACTAAGCCACCCAGGCGCCCCCTGAAGATCACATTCTTAACCCAAAAGTGAGTGAACATTAATTTTTTAGCTCTGTGTTAAGCCAGAATGACACAGAAACATAAGAACTTCACACAACTCTTCTAATTTAAAAACATTCCTTATATAATTACAACTATGTGTTTTTTAAAAAATGGATAAGAAAAAAGGGCTGAGAATAAACCCACTAAAATGCAAACAGTGATTGTGCTAGGTTGGTAATATCCCTGGTAAATTTTCTTTTCCTATTTTCTAAATATGCTACAAGTCATTAGGGACATTCAAAGCTAAATATGCTGTAACTGGTTATATCACCAGTATAAATGGAAAAAGATGTATCAACTTTTAAAAACTGCTTAACTTTTTTTTTTCGTTTTTAAACAGTCAATTAAACTTCAAGAACAAAGACTTAACCAATTTAAGCAATCTTATGGGGAAAAATTCCTCTGCTGTAAGTAAACATGAAAAAAAAAAAACAAAAAAACTTATATTTGAGCAAAGCACCTTACAGTCTGGCAATTATATCCTTTTCTAGTACTGTTGACTGTTATAAAAGAGTAGTGTGACTTGGTGGTTAAGAAACAGTAGCGTTCAGAAAATCCCTTACAAATACCACTGCCTTTAGTCAACTGCCATCTACTCATTACAGATTTTAAAGAACGTTAGAGGTAAATTAACAAGACTGAAAAGGACTTTAGGGCTTAAAAGCTGTTATTCATCAGGAAAAAGACTGATTGCTGAGACTGCGTGAAATACTAGAGCTTTTTACTCCATAGTTGGAACAACTACAAGAAAAGAATTTAAAATTTAAGAAATGTTTTCCAAAAGAAATCTTTAACTGGAAAGGAGATCAACTAAATATCTATCTTCTAAAGGGGTCACTGGTCATGTCATGAAGGTTGGCAAATCTGGATTTGGAAAACCATCTCCTGGCAGACACAACAAATCAGCTAATCCAAAATCAGGAATTACTGGTTTAAAAGTACTATGGCACTACACAGGTGCCTAAAAAATGAAGAAATTAAAATCAGTATAAAAAATTGCTGGCCTTCCCTCCAGAAACTTTTTAAAGAAGCTTTATTGACATAATGTCCACTTAAAATCTAGTCTTTAACAAAGGATTTAAAATCAAAGTAATTAACTAAGTTTTGAGTGAAATGCAGTTCAGTGACTGCTTTTGGAGAGAGAAAACATTACAGCCAACCAGCTTGAGACTCACTTGTTCTTTTACGGTCATCAGAAGAGAACATGCTCTATCTCTCTGGGTTTGTAAAGATTAACTACCAGTTAATTTGCTCACTTGCTACATAATAAACTTCCAGATTATCTGTTGGTTTCACTTCTAACTGGGGCTCTTTTGATCTTTTATAAAGAACCTAAGAATAAATGTGACATCCAGAAGAATTTAAAAACCAAGCATATTTATTCTACTTTTGGAAATAGATTTCCAAACTAAATCATTTCAGGGTAATATTTCAGGATAACCTGAATAGCTCCAGTTGATGAAGAAAAGCTCTTTTTTAAGAGAATGCCAACTTAAATGTAAAAAGAATGATATCATTAGAAAAATCACAATTTTGTGATCCCTGGTAAAATAATTCAGAAAAGGATCATTAATAAGGATAAACATTATATAAAAAATTGACAGGGGCGCCTGGGTGGCTTAGTCGGTTAAGCGTCCGACTTTCGCTTGGGTCATGATCTCGCAGTTCGTGGGTTCGAGTCCCGTGTCGGGCTCTGTGCTGACTGCCAGCTCAGAGCCTGGAGCCTGTTTCAGTCTGTGACTCCCTCTCTCTCTGACCCTCCCTGCTCACGCTGTCTCTCTCTCCTAGAAATAAATAAAACATTTAAAAAAATTAAAAAAAAAAATTGACAGACAACTGGATATTCACATGATGTCAAAG
Source organism: Proteles cristata cristata (assembly GCA_017311185.1). Classification (NCBI taxonomy): domain Eukaryota; kingdom Metazoa; phylum Chordata; class Mammalia; order Carnivora; family Hyaenidae; genus Proteles; species Proteles cristata. The sequence goes on from JAESUZ010003725.1 coordinate 673,403, forward strand.
TATCATCCCAGAGATTTGCTACTTGGCAAAAGGAAAACTAACTTCACAGTGGAAGGCTCTGGCTGTCACAACCTAAACAAAATGACCAAACTAAGCATCACTAACAGGACAAAAACCAGAAATTATGTACAGTATAATCACAAAGTATTACCTATGAAATATTCTTGCCAAAAATGTTTAATCTGAATATAAGTTGTCTTTATACAGGAGATAGAGGTGTAACTTAACATCATGAGGAAACACTCAGACAAGTCTAGAGTGTAGGATTTCTACAGCATAACTGGCTTGGCCTCTTCAGTAAGCCAGTGGCTATGAAGGAAGAAAGAGACGGGTGAAACTATTCTATATTAAAAGGGCTTTTAAAGGGTGGGAGGCAAGATGGAAGAATGTAGGGAGCTCCTTGCATTTCACTTGCACCCATCTGTCAACAGAGAAGGCCTGAAGCCATAGGACACTGAGCCACAGGAGTTTGGGAAGAGAAAGAGACAGAGTACACTGGGAAGGCAACCTCATAAGTGCAGCTACCTCAAGAAACAAGCCAAAGTACACACGGTGGAGAGTCCCAAATACCACTATGAGTAGGGAAATAAAATAACCAAAGTCTCAACAAGAGAAACCAGGAGACACCATTCAAAGACACTTCCTGAACGGACAGGCCTTGGACAGTCAAAGAGCCCTCTTTAATACAGCAGCACCCACAGGGGCAGAGTGCATAACAAACTTTTAAAATTAACAAGAGATAGGAAGCTAACCAAAATGATGAAACAGAAGAACTCTCCTCCAAAAGAAATTCCAGTAAAAAATGACTAAAGAGCTAAAGAACTGCTCAAAATAGATATAAGCAACATAAATGAACAAGGATTTAGAACAATAGTCATAAAATTAATCACTGGGCTTGATGTCTTGAATGGAAGACATCAGAGAAACTACTGCTACTAAGACTATGGAGCTTAAAATAGTTGTGATGAATTAAAAAATGCTATAAATGAGATACTTAATAAAATGGAAGCGTCAATACACAGACTGAAGAGGCAGAGAGGAGAAGTGATTTAGAAGACACAATTATAGAAAAAGAAGAAGTTGAGAGAAAGATAAACTGATCCAAAAACACAAAAGGAGAGTTCGAGAGCTCAGTGATACAATCAAATGGAACAATATCCATATCATAGGAATCCCAGAAGAGGAAGAGAGAGGGAAAGATGCGGAAGAAGTCTTTGAACAAATTATAGCCGAGAACTTCCCCAACTTGGGGAAGGAAGTAAACGCTGAAATACAAAAGGCACAGAGAACTCCCCTCAGATGTAACTTGAATCGATCTTCTGCACAACATAGCATAGTGAAACTGGCAAAATATAAGGAGAAAGAGAGAATTCTGAAAGCAGCTAGGGAGAAAAGGGCCCTAACATACAAAGGGAAACCTATCAGAGTGGTGACAGACCTATCTACTGAAACTTGGCAAGCTAGAAAGGAATGGCAGGAAATCTTCAATGTGATGAACAGAAAAAATATGCAGCCGTGAATCCTCTATGCAGCAAGCCTGTCATTCAGAATAGAAGGAGAGATAAAAGCCTTTCCAAATAAACAAAAATTGAAAGAATTTGTCACCACTAAACCAGCCCTACAAGAAATCCTGAGGGGGACTCTATGAAGGAAATGTTGCAAGGAACGCAAGATACCAGAGATACCACCACAAGCATGAATCCCACAAAGGACACAATGACTCTAAACTCATTATTTTTCAATAATAACACTGAATGTAAATGGGCTGAATGCTCCAATCAAAAGACATAGGGTAGCAGAATGGATAAAAAACCAAAATCCATCTATTTGCTGTCTACAAGAAACTCATTTTAGACTGGAGGACACCTTCAGATTGAAAGTAAGGGGATGGAGAAATATATATCATGCTACAGGAAATCAAAAGAAAGCTGGAGTAGCTATACCTATATCAGAAAAACTGGACTTCAAAGTAAAAACAGTAACAAGGGATGAAGAAGGGCAGTATATCATAATTACAGGGTCTATCCATCAGGAAGAGCTAACAATTATAAATGTCTATGCACCAAATATGGAAACACCTAAATATATAAAACAATTAATCACAAACAGAAACAATCTTATGGATAAGAATGTGCTAATAGCAGAAGACTTTAATACTCCACTTACAGCAATGGATAGATCAACTAGACAGAAAATCACTAAAGAAACAATGGACTTGAATGACACATTGGACCAGATGTATTTGACACATATATATAGAACTCTACATCCTGAGGCCATGGAATTCACTTTCTTCTCAAGTGCGCATGGCACATTCTCCATGATAGATCACATACTGGGACATAAAGCAGCCCTCAATAAATATAAAAGAACTGAGATCATACCATGCACACTTTTAGATCACAGTGCTATGAAACTTGAAATCAATCACAGGAAGAAGTCTGGAAAACCTCCAAAAACATAGAGGTTAAAGAACATTCTACTAAAGAAAGAATGGGCCAATCAGGCAATTAGAGAAGAAATTAAAAAATATATGGAAACAGATGAAAATGAAAATACAACAATCCAAACTCTATGGGATGCGGCAAAAGCAGTCCTAAGAGGAAAGTACATTGCTCTCCAGGACTATTTCAAGAAATTAGGAAAAGTACAAGTACAAAATCTAACAGTGCACCTAAAGGAACTAGAGGAAGAGCAACAGGAGCACCACAAACCCAGTAGGAGAAGAGAAATAATAAAAATCAGGGCAGAAATAAACAATATAGAGACCAAAAACAAAACAAAACAAAAACAAAAACAAAAAAAACCCAAAAAAACAATTGAACAGATCAATGAAACCAAGAGTTGGTTTTTTGAAAAAATAAACAAAATTGACAAACTTCTAGCCAGGCTTCTCAAAAAGAAAAGAGAGAGCACTGAAATAGACAAAATCATGAATGAAAATGGACTTATTACAACCAACCCCTCAGAAATACAGTCAATTATCAGGGAATACTATAAAAATTTATTTGCCAACAAACTAGACAACTTAGAAAAAATGGACAAATTCCTAAACACACACTCACTACCAAAATTCACATGGGAAGAGATAGAAAATCTGAACAGATGCATAACTAGTGAGGAAATTGAATCAGTTATCAAAAATCTCCCAACAAATAAGAGCCCTGGGCCAGATGGCGTCCCTGGGGAATCCTACCAGACATTTAAAACAGAATTAATACCCATTCTTCTCAAGCTATCCCAAAAAAAATAGAAGTAGGAAAACTTCCTGACTCATTTTACTAAGCCACATCACTTTGATTCCCAAGCCAGATAGAGACCCAGACAAAAAAGAGAACTATGGGCCAATATCCTTGATGAATACGGATGCGAAAAACTCAACAAGATACTTGCAGATTGAATCTAACAGCACATAAAAAGAATTATCCACCATGATCAAGTGGGATTCATTCCTGGGTTACAGGGCTGGTTCAATATTCGCAAATCAATCAATGTAATTCATCACATTAACAAAAGAGTGGCTAAAATGAACAAGTCAGGAGGCTATAGATGCTGGTGAGGATGTGGAGAAATGGGCACCCTCCTACACTGTTGGTGGGAATGTAAACTGGTGCAACCCCTCTGGGAAACAGAATGGAGGTTCTGTTTCTATTAACAATAGAACTCCCCTATGACCCAGCAATAGCACTGCTAGGAATTTACCCAAGGGATACAGGAGGGCTGATGCATCGAGGCACGTGTACCCCAATGTTCACAGCAGCACTCTCAACAATAGCCAAAACATGGAAAGAGCCTAAGTGTCCATCAACGGACGAATGGATCAAGAAGATGTGGTTTATCTATACCATGGAATACTACGTGGCAATGAGAAACAATGAAATTTGGCCATATGTAGCAACATGGATGGACCTTGAGGGTGTTATGCTGAGCGAAATAAGTCAGGCAGAGAAAGACAAATACCATATGATTGCACGTATAGGAGGATTAGGAGGAACTTAATGGAGGACCAAGGGGGAGAAGAAGGGGGGAAATAGTGGGAGAGAGGGAGAGAGGCAAACCATGAAAGACTCTTGAATACTGAGAACAAACTGAGGACTGATGGGTGTGGGGGGTGGGGGTGGGGGAGATGTGCATGGAGGAGGGCACTTGTGGGGATGAGCCCTGGGTGTTATATGGAAACCAGCACGACAATAAACTATTTAAGAAAAAAATAAAAGGGCTTTTAAAAGAGTTTTTAAAAATCAAATGCAGTGTACGGTCCTTTGTTAGGTCTTGGTTTGGAAAAAAGATGTAAAGCACATTTTTAGGATAATTAGCAAACTATCACTAATTTTGTTAGGTGTGATAACTGGCGTTATGGTTATACAGGGCAATGTTCTTACTGTTTAAGAGATGCATACTGAAACATTCAGGGGTGAAACAGCAGGATGCTTATAATTTACTTTAAAATAATTGAGGGAAGGGGTGCCAGGTGGCTCAGTCAGTTCAGGTCCGACTTCGGCTCAGGTCATGATCTCACAGTTAGTGAGTTTGAGCCCCACTTTGGGCTCTGTGCTGACAGCTCAGAGCCTGGAGCTTGCTTCAGATTCTGTGTCTACCTTTCTCTGCTCCTCCTTCACTCATGCTCTGTCTCTCAAATATAAATAAACATTTAAAAAAATAATAATAAAATAATTGAGGATAAAATAGATTAAGCAAATATGGCAAAATATTAATAATGGTTAAATATAGGTGATGGGTATACAGATGCTCATTATACTTTTGTTTATAATATAGTTTTATAAAATGTTTGAAATTGTTCACAATAAAAAGTTAAAAAAAAGGAAGAAGCAAGCAAGCATACCAGCAACATAGTGCTGCTCCAAGGCAAAACTCCACAGTTTATACATATAAGCTGTATATTTATACATCATACATATTATACATATACCCAGCTGATATGCACCAATTTACATTTGCATATGAACAGAAAGGAGTGGTGCAGGTAGCTGAATAATGGATAGACTGTCATAGGTTATTCAGATCATGGGCTTGGCTGCCATTTGAACAAAAGACAAGACACAATGATCTGCATCAGAAATCACAAACTCACATACTCATAGGGGCTAGGCAGATAAAATAAGAGAACACCGGATATTAAGTGTATTTACACACACTGTATCAATGATTTGGGCAACAAGAAACTCACATACCCATCTATGCTAAGCAGCTACTATACTCTGCTCCAGCTTATTACTTTCTTTTTAGAAGGATGGGAGGAGTTGGGCAGATGTTCTGAACTTTAAGAAAAGACTAAAATCAATATATTTACTGAAACCTCCAGATTTAAAATAGCTTTACATTTTTGGAAAATACCCTGTAGACCAAATGAAACATACTATAGCTGCATAAGGCCCAGTCATCAATTTTCAACTTCTACAACTCACATGACTGACTAGTACAATGTTAGGTGTGAGTGAACTATGCTGCGTTTGGTATAGTGCTGGAATAGACTAGATATTCGAAATGCATTTAAATGTTATGATGTACCTCCTAGGAGGTATGTGGACTCTCTAAGAAGAAAATAGATCAAGGTCTTCATTAAATATGCTGATGCCTTCTATAACTGACTGAAGGACCATCTTCTTCTTTGACAAAATGCTAGATGATAAAGGAAACATTTTTTAATTTGCTATGTAACTTTGGTAGAGTCATTCCATTGCCTGGAATTAAGTTGAGCCTTAACCACTCTTTCAGAAAAGATTTCACTCACCAAAATGTCTTTGTTTTTTATCATTTATCTAGGTCATCTTCTAAGTCCAAACAAGCTGGCATTTTTAGGGCTTGTATTTCAAAAGGCAGCAGCCAAGTAAAAATTCTAAAAGAGAAAGAGAGAAAGAAAAAGTTATGGTGTCATACAGAAATCAGAAATTACAAAGGTAACATCTTTATAACAGAAGCCAATGAAAATATCACAAGTTACCAAGTTGACTTAGCCATCTTTAAAGAATGTTAAAATAGAGTTTTCATTAAGTTTACAAAGAGTATCTTTTTTCTGAGATTAAACCACTATTCAACAAGCATTTCAAAGAGTATAGAAGCAAACTCTGGGACATATACTACCTTCACTTAGGAATTATGAAACTGGGATCCTAAACCTTAGAGACCTTCTCCCTTTGCCTCCATTTTTAAATCTGTCAAATTAAAATGAATTAACATCATGCCACACTGTTTGTAGATACTTGGTACCAAAACCAAAATATTTTGTACACACAGTAAATGTAAGACCTGCTTGTTCTAACATAATTTCAAAATTCATTTTAAACATCATAAAGTATATGGGACACCCGGGTGGCTCAGTCAGTTAAGCACCCAACTTCAGCTCAGGTCATGATCTCACTGTTTGTGGGTTCAAGCCCCACATCGGGCTCTGTGCAACAGCTCAGAACCTGGAGGCTGCTTCAGATTCTGTGTCTCCCTTTCTCTCTGACTCTCTCCCACCTGTTCTCTCTCTCTCAAAAATGAATAAACACTAAAAAAATTTTTTAAATAATAAACTTCATAAAGTAAAAGATTTAAGCTTTTTTCCTATTTCATATGCAATTTTTCATTCTTCATTTTATTTTCAGTTTTTCTAAGTATTCTTTATGGTACACAGAGAAATTCTGTATGGAAAGCACATAATTTTGGCATGCTTTGGAAAAAAATTCCCACTTTAATAAGATAGTATCAGTCTATAATGTCTTTAACTTGGCTGTTATGGTTTTATATTATTGCCAAATATTGATTTTATAATTTCAAATTTTAAATGGATATATATACTAGATATTAATAATTATTAGAGAAAAAAACTATGCTCAATTTTTTTAAATTTATTTTTTTAACATACATCCAAGTTAGCATATAGTGCAACAATGATTTCAAGAGTAGATTCCTTAATGCCCCTTACCCATTTAGCCCATCCCCCCTCCCACAACCCTCTGTTTCTTCATATTTAAGAGTCTCTTATGTTTTGTCCTCCTCCCTGTTTTTATATTATTTTTGCCTCCCTTCCTTTATGTTCATCTGTTCTGTATCCTAAAGTCCTCATATGAGTGAAGTCATATGATATTTGTCTTTCTCTGACTAATTTCGCTTAGCATAATACCCTCTAGTTCCATCCACATAGTTGTAAATGGCAAGACTTCATTCTTTTTGATTGCCAAGTAATACTCCATTGTATATATATACCACATCTTCTTTATCCATTCATCTGTCGATCAACATTTGGGCTGTTTCCAGACTTTGGCTCTTGTTGATAGCACTGCTATAAACATTGGGGTGCATGTGCGCCTTCAAAACAGCATACCTATATCCCTTGGATAAATACCTAGTAGTGCAATTGCTGGGTCATAGTTCTATTTTTAATTTTTTGAGGAACCTCCATACTGTTTTCTAGAGTGGACACACCAGTTTGCATTCCCACCAGCAGTGCAAAAGAGATCCTCTTTCTCCACATCCTCACCAACATCTGTTGTTGCCTGAGTTGTTAATGTTAGCCATTCTGACAGATGTGGGGTGGTATCTCATTGTGGTTTTGATTTGTATTTCCCTAATGATGAGATGAGTAATGTTGAGCATTTTTTCATGTGTCAGTTGGCAAAGTGTCTATTTTGCCCATTTCTTTGCTGGATTATTTGTTTTTGGGTGTTGAGTTTGATAAGTTCTTTATAGATTTTGGATACTAACCCTTTATCTGATATGTCGTTTGCAAATATCTTCTCCCATTCCACTGGTTGTCTTTTAGTTTTGCTGATTGTTTCCTTTGCTGTGCAGAAGCTTTTTATTTTGATGAGGTCCCAATAGTTCATTTTTACTTTTGTTTACCTTGCCTCTGGAGACATGTCAAGTAAGAAGATGCTGTGGCCAAGGTCAAAGAGGTTTTTGCCTACTTTTTCCTCGAGGATTTTGATGGCTTCCTGTCTTACATTTAGGTCTTTCATCCATTTTGAATTTATTTTTGTATATGGTGTAAGAAAGTGGTTGAGGTTCATTTCTCTGCATTTTGCTGTCCAGTTTTCCCAGCACCACTTGCTGAAGAGACTGTCTTTATTCCACTGGATATTCTTGCCTGCTTTGTCAAAGACTAGTTGGCCATACGTTTGTGGGTCCACTTCTGGGTTCTCCATTCTGTTCCATTGATCTGAGTGTCTGTTTTTGTGCCAGTACCATACTATCTTGATGATTACAGCTTTATAGTACAGCTTGAAGTCCAGGATTATGATGCTTCCTCCTTTGGTTTTCTTTTTCAACACTGCTGTGGCTATTCAGGGTCTTTTCTGGTTCCATACAAATTTTAGGATTGTTTGTTCTAGCTCTGTGAAGAATGCTAGTGTTATTTTGATAAGTATTGCATTGAATATGTAGATTGCTCTGGGTAGTATTGACATTTTAACAATATTTGTTCTTCCTATCCAGGAGCATGGAATATTTTTCCATCTTTTTGTGTCTTCTTCAATTTCTTTCATAACCTTTCTGTAGTTTTCAGTGATAGATTTTTCACCTCTTTGGTTAGGTTTATTCCTAGGTATTTTATGGTTAATTATTTTTAAATTTAAGACAAAGCTGTTTTTTCAAATCTCCATGGAACATTAACAAAAAATGACCTTAAGAAAGGCCATAAAGAGGGGTGCCTGGGTGGCTCAACTGGTTAAGCATGCAACTCTTGATTTGGGCTCAGGTCATGATCTCACAGTCTGGTTTGTGGGTTTGAGCCCCATGCCAGGTTCTGCGCTGACAGTGGCAAGCCCGCTGGGGATTCTTTGTCTCTCTCTCTTAAAAATATACACATTTTTAAAAAAGGCAATAAAGAAAATCTCTATAGTGAATGGACACTTACCCTGATGAACACTGAGTAATACATGGAATTGTTGAACCACTACACTGTACACTTGAAACAAATATAACACTCTAAACTGGAATTAAAAAAAAATTCTATAAATCTGAAAAGTAACAGTAGAATAATAGTGACAATGTACTAAAATTGTACATTTAAAATAAAATCAGGAAACAAAGGCCTTTTCGCCTTAAAATAACAAGAAAATCCTTGGACTTGGGTTAAAAAAGAAATCAATACTGCAAAATTTCTAGAGAATGCTAAAATAAAGAAAATGCTACATATTAGAACCTAAAGAATACAGCCAAACTAGTAAAAAAGAGAATTTAGAGCCATAAATACCTACATCAGGAAAAAGGAAAAAAAAATGAAAGAAAGGAAGAAAGGAAGAAAAAAGGTTAAAAAAAAAAAAAAAAGAAAAGGAAGGAATTAAATGTCTGACTCAAAAAGTCAGGAAAAACCAGTAAGGTGAACTGAAAGGAATCAAAATGAAGGAATTAATACAGATAAAAGGAGACATTAATAATAATAAAAAAAAAAGAAAAACAGGGGCGCCTGGATGGTTCACTTGCTTAAGCATTTGACTCTTGATTTCTGCTCAGATCATGATCTCATGGTCATGAGATCCAGCCCCACCGTGGGCTCTGTGCTCGGTGTGGAGCTTGCTTCAGCTTCTCTCTCTCACTCTGACCTTCTCCTGCTTGCATTCTCTCTAAAAACAAAACCAAAAAAACCCCAGAAAAACAGAACTAATAAATAAACCCAAAAATTGGTACACTGGGAGAAAAATCAATAAAATAGTTAAGCCACTAGTTAATCTCGTAAAGGGAAAGTCCAAATATAGAAAATAAGAAATATGAAGAAAATAGCCACAGAAACAAAGGAAATTAAAAGGACCATAGAGGTTATTTTGTTCAAGCTTTTTGCTCACTCTCTATATAAATATGATAATGCCCCCCAAAAGCACCACACACAGATTTAATGGAAACATTAACTCTTTTGAAAGCAGATAATTCTAATGATTTGAAACTATTCTAGTACATACAAAAAGAAAGTAAACATCCCAAATCTTTTTATGAAGCAAATGTAGCAAGAATATCAAAAGCTAATACACACTGCAGACAGAAAGCTATAGAGCAATCTCTCTTATGTTGATGCAAGATTCTAAGTCAAACTTTAAACAGAATACAACAGTACATTAGATGAAGAAGAATGCATCATAATTAAGTGGAGTTTGGCCTAGGAATACAAGCAAGGCTCATTAGGAGGAAACTAAGGGAAGGAGCCATATGATCATCTCCATGGATATTAAAAGTCATTTCACAAAATTTAACACTTCTCAAAAAAAATAAAATATGAATATACAAAAATTTCCTTAACATGACAAAATATATCTTGCAAGCCCTAAAATCAGCAGCTTACTTAATGGGGAAAAATTGGGAAGAAGGCAGATATCTATTATGAATTATTAAACACTGTACCAGAGGTATATAAAGTCAGTGATATTAAACAAGACTAATAATAGTAAAAAACTGGAAAGAAGAATGTAAAACTATCACTATCAGCAGATGATATAATTGTATTCTCACACACCTTGGAAAGTCAACCAAGAAAACATGAAAAAGAAGATTCAGCAAAGTAGAATGGTACAAAATATACAGAAAACAACAGCTTTATTACACAGGCAATTAATCATCAATATGTGGGGGGAAATCTAATTTATAACAGCAACAAAAAAGATAAAATATTTAGGACTGAACAAAAAGAAAATGTAGAGCTACATGATGAACATTTTAAAACACTAATGAAGGATCCAAATACAAAAAAGACTTGAACAAAAGACTCACAGGGTGCCTGGGTGGCTCAGTCCGTTAAACGTCTGACTCTTAATTTCAGCTCAGGTCAGGATCTCATGGTTGTGAGATCAAACCCCGTATCGGTTTCAATGCTGAGTGTGAAGCCTGTTTTAGATTCTCTCTCTCCCTCTTTCTCTGTGTGCCTCCTCAGCTCATGCTCTCTCTCTTTCAAAAAAAGAAAGAGAGGAAAAAAGACAACAATTCTCCCCTAATTTAGACTCTAACAATCTCATTAAAAAATTCTAACTTCTTGGGGTGCCTGGGTGGTTCAGTTAGTTAAGCGAGTGACTTCGGCTCAGGTCTTAATCTCGCGGTTTGGGGGTTTGAGCCTTGTGTAAGGCTCTATCAGAGCCTGGAGTCTCCTTCAGATTCTGTGTCTCCCTCTCTCTCTGCCTTCCCCCCCCCCCATTCATGCTCTGTTTCTCCCTGTCTCAATAATAAACATTAAAAAAAAAATAAAACATTAAAAAAATTCTAATTTCTTTTTTAAAATGGAAAAGCTGGGGAGCCTGGGTGGCTCAGTTGGTTAAGCGTCTGACTTCGGCTCAGGTCATGATCTCACGGTCCGTAGGTTTGAGCCCCGTCAGGCTTTGTGCTGACAGCTAGCTCAGAGCCTGGAGCCTGTTTCAGATCCTGTGTCTCCCTCTCTCGGTGACCCTCCACTGCTCATGCTATCTCTCTCTCAGAAATAAATAAAAACAAAAAAATAAAATAAAATGGAAAAGCTAACTTTATAGTTCATATGGAAACAAAAAGAGTAAAAAAAAATCCTCTGAAAAGTAAGAGTAGTGAAAGGGACAAGTCCTACCAGATATCAAAACATAATGCCTCAGTAATTAAAACTGTGTAGTACTGGCATATAAATGGATAAGAGACCAATGAAGACTAAAATCCCCAAAAGTGATCAAAATGGATGTAGAATTTTAGTATCTCATAAAGGTGGAGGGAAACTGATTTTTCATCAAATGGGACTAAGGGAGCCATCTAAGGGGAAAAAAAAACTTAGAGCTATACCCTACATCAACATAAATTCCAAATGGAGCCAAAACTTCAATGCAATAAATGAAACTCTAGAAGTATTAGAAGAAAGTACAGAAATTTTTATAATCTTGGACTGGGTAAAGGTTTTTTAACTATGACACAAAATCCAGCCATTTAAAAAAATGGATAAATTTGAATACATAAAAATCAAAGAATTCTGCAAGGCAAAAAATATCATAAGTAAAGCAAAACAAAAACCCAACAAACAACAACAAACAAAATGACAAAGAAAAAATATTCACAATCATATCACTGATGAAAGGGCAAATTTCCCATTTATAAACATACTATAGAAAAAAACACAGGTTTTTGTATGTATATGTGTATGCATATATAGATTTTATAATGGGAACAGCAATTTGGGCAAAGTATTATGTCCAAAAAGGGACACAGAATATGATCATAAAATTCAAAGAAAAGGAAATAGAAATGAACTTTAAACATAAAAAAATGTTAAACACACATAAGAAAAAAATCTTTTCACTCATCAGATTAGCAAAAACCCAAAATTTTAATAATGCACTCTCTTGGCAAGGCTATAGGAAAACAGACCCTCTCATTCATTGCTAGTGGTAGTCTATCATCAGCAATTAAGCATTACCTATCAAAATCACAATTATATATAGCATTAACCCAGCAATCTCACTTCTAGTTGGTGATCCTATAAGAGGGGTATAGCTCAGTGGTATTTGACTACAGTAATCCTACAGATACACCTGCTCCCTTACTAGATGACATATATACAAGGTTATTCAATAAAAGCATTGTTTGCAATAGTAAGATAGGAAACTACCAAAACGTCCATCAACAGAGACTGATTAAATTATAGTATATCCAATCAAAAGGAAAGGCAGCAAGAATATGGATGCTCTCTCTGCAATGATATGGAATGATCTCCAAGATACATTGTTGAGAGAAGAAAAACAAGGAATAAGACATTGACTACAGTATGCTACTTTTGGTTGGGAAAGAGGAGAAAAATATTTTATATATGTTAGTATTAAAAATAAAATAAAATAGGGATGCCTGGGTGGCTTAGTCGGTTGAGTGTCTGACTTCAGCTCAGGTCATGATCTCACCGTTCATGGGTTCGAGCCCCACGTTGGGCTCTGTGCTGACAGCCAGCTCAGAGCCTGGAGCCTGTTTCAGATTCTGTGTCTCCCTCTCTCTGACCCTCCCTTGTTCACGCTGTCTCTCTCTCAGAAATAAAGAAAAAACATTAAAAAAAATTTTTAAGTAATAAAATAAAATAAACCAGGGGTCTGAGTGGTTCAGTTCAGTCAGTTAAGCATCTGACTCTTGATTTTAGCTCAGTTCATGAGACAGCTCTGCATTAGGCTACACACTGTCAGCGTGGATCCTACTTGGGATTCTCTTTCTCTCTCTCTCTCTCTCTCTCCCTCCCTCTCTCTCTCTCTCTCCCCCCCCACCTTCTTTTTTCTTCTCTCTCTGCCTCTTCTCCACTCGAATTCCCTCTGACAAAAAAAAAAACAAACAAACAACTACAACAACAAAAAAACCTCTAGAAGGAAATATAAAAAAACAGTAAAAACTGTTAGCATTAAGGTAAACTTAAAAAAAAAAAATCACATTGTACCAGAAGGCAAGGGAAGTACTCAGACCGATAGGGAGCAAGTCACAAAGACCCAGGAGCCAGTTTAAGGGGTTTCTACTGGCAAATGTGGGACAACTTAAGTATCAAAAAGAATTAATGGATTATAATACCCTGAATAGATAAGAATCCATAAATATACAATAATAGCTCAGAGAGTAAAACAATTGCTCAGAAAGTCACCATTAGGGGTAACTATGACATCACTTCCTTACTCTGAAGATTGTTAATTAAAGAAAAAGAATGAAGCAAGAAATTTATTTTGTCTTTTAAGAAGCATTCATCCTTGGTAAAGAGGGAAAGCCCTCCCTTACATTAAAATGCTAGTTAATAAATGCAGAAGGAAAGAATTTTTGAAATCACCATTGTGCAACCTCTAATGAAATAAGTGATTCAGGAAAGGATGATCAAAGGATACTAAAAATCATCTGGTGAAACTGTTGGGGAACAAAAGATTCCCATGGTCCAAATGGATTATTAAACAGATTACTTCCTAAATGCAAAGAAAAAATGGAAAGATATGACATTCACTAGTTTAACCTGGTGATCAAATCTAGTAACAATTACAGTGAGACCTTTTTAAAAAATTTTTTTAATGTCTTTTATTTATTTTTGAGAGAGAGATAGAGACAGCGTGAGCAGGGGAGGGTCAGAGAGAGAGGGAGGTACAGAATCCAAAGACAGGCTCCAGGCTCTGAGCTAGCTGTCAGCACAGAGCCCGACATGGGGCTTGAACCCATGAGCCGTGAGATCATGACCTGAGCCGAAGTCGGATGCTTAACCAAATGAGCCACCCAGGCACCCCGTAGAGTGAGACCTTTTATTTATGCCTTTTGATGTGATTTTACCTGAAAAACCAGTCATCGTCTATGATTATTACCAAAAAATGTCTAATTTAGGTCTAAACCTAGTTTCTCCTTTATAAAAAATTCAGGAGATAAAGCAACAAGAACAAATACATGAAGAGGTATTTGATTACATGAAAAAATAATCAAATCTAGATGTGTGGCTTGCTACAACAAAGCTGATCTGCTTTCTCCAAAATCTTAAGAAAGAGATAGGAGGAAGACACAGTTCTCAATTAAAACACTTTAGAAATATGACCACCAAATGCAATGCATGAATGTTACTTAGACCTGCTTTGAAGAAAACAGCTGTAAAATTATTGTTAGTCAGGAAAAACGGAATGTGATTTAACAGAAGATATTAGGGCATTTTTAAAAACACTCTTGGGTGTGGTAATATTATTTCTGATTGTACAGCAAATGCCCTTATTCTTTGGAGATGCATGCTAAAGTATTTAGGGATAAAATGTCATGTCTGCAACTTATCTTCAAAGTATTCAGCAAAGATAGGTAGATAGACAGATTATGCAAATATAGCAATTATCACTGTATTATTCTTTCAACTTTTCTGTAAAGTTTTTTCATATTAAAAAAGTTATAGGGAAGGGTATAAATAAATCCTGGGAGCTGAGGGTGGGATCAAGACTTTTCACGGTGTATCTTTTTTATAATGTTTTGATTTCTGAACCACGTGCATGCATTCTGTGTTAAAAAAAAAAAAAAAAAGGCCAGCTATCTACTACTCTCTTAAACCCTTAGCAGCAAGTATATTTCTACTCTTAGCCAATCTCAGACATGCAACAACAAAAATAGCCTCGGCTTTCTATCTCCTAGGTTTGAGGAGAGCTCCTCTGACCACATTACCCCTGAGTCATTTGACAGTAAGTTAAGAACCTGGACCACATTGTTACCAGGGGTCGAGCCACTGTCACCACCTTCAACAATATTTCTTTTGGCCAGTCTCCTACACTTGCTTCCCAACCTTTCTCACCCCATCCCCTTATCTCCAGGGTCTGTTGTCCACCCAGTCTGTTCCTCCCCACCCAGTCTGTTCCTCCCATCCCATCCCAGAGCTGGCTCCTCCAGCAATGCTCTTATCAGTGTCCTGCCCCCCCTTGCTCACTTATTCTTAAGGCATACAAATTCATCAACTGCCTTTCCCCCACCCCCCCAACTCACAAACTTGAAGTTTAAGAGCTAGAAAGGAATTTACAGAATGATCAGTCTATATTCCCCCAATTCTCAAAGGAAAAACCTGAAACATAGCAGTGATATTGTAACTTGACTGAAATTATAGATTAGGACTGTGGCAGGATAGTGACTAGAGCCTGGTCTTTCAACTTCAAATTCAGTGCTTCTCCCACCATATACCATGCTCTCTTCTCACCAGGGTGACTCTACCCTACTCATACATAGTACATAATTAGCAGAAATATCAGAACCAAGTGATCTAGTTTATTTCAGGCCAATACCCACTAATTAGAATTGCCCCAACAACTCCAAAAAGACTGAAGTCAGACTTTCTGAGATCAAATGAGTATATGCCTTGAAAGAACTTCAGTAGCTCTTAACCTTGGCTATACATTACAATTATTTGGGAAACTTTAAAAAATAATTCCAGAGTCATATTATGTCTGCACTGTGGCTCCAGCTTTGGGCACTGAAACACTACCCAGGTGATTCTAATGTTCAAAGTTTAGAACCACATTTTTCATACATTTTAATTTACCTTATATGAGGAAACTGACTCAGGTGGGGAATGTGGTTAACAATTTGCTCCAACGAGGTGACTGGGTGGCTCAGTCAGTTAAACATCTGACTCTTGATTTTGGCTCAGGTCATGCACAGTTCGTGGGTTTAAACTGTGCTGGGCTCTGCACTGACAGCTAGTAGCCTGCTTAGGATTTTCTCTCTCGCTCTCTCTCTTTGCCCCATTCATGCTTGCTTGCGTGCACTGCCTCCGTCTCAAAATTAAAAAACATTGAAAAGAGAAAGAATTTGTTCCAAGAAAGTGATGAAGGATAAACAAAAGCTTTCTATTTACTGTAAAATTTGGTTATTTAATTCTTTTGTTTTTTTTAACATAATACAAACCATATTATTTGTGTGAAAATAAAACAAAATATAACTATATAGAATCTAAAATTGAACTATAGCACCCTGTATTCCATCTTGTTTTCTTCCACAGCCTTGGAATCACTTAAAGCTTTCTTAGCTTCCATGTTGTCATTTAGAAAATGATGGGCTAACATTGTCCAGATCTAGGGACACTATGACTATTTTAATCCTTGGCTATTTGAATTCAATGTTTTTTAAAAAAAATTTTTGGGGCACCTGGGTGGCTCAGTTAGTTGGGCATCTGACTTTGGCTCAGGTCATGATCTCACAGTTTGTGAGTCTGAGCCCTGCATTGGGCTCTGCGCTGACAGCTGAAGTAGGTTCCACGCTCTGAGCTGTCAGCATACAGCCTGACATGGGGCTTGAACCCACAGACCATGAGATCATGACCTGAGACAAAGTCAGACTTTTAACCAACTGAGACACCCAGGCGCCCAACTTCAACATTAATTATATTTCCCTGATGAACTGGAAATCATTTGTGCAAGATCTTTAACTCTTCCTTCTTCCACTAGTTGCTGTTCTCCACACTATTCTATCATCTTACTCCTTTCAAAAAGTTAACCCAAGCTGGAAATTAAAATGGAGATTACCTCAGGGCGCCTGGGTGGCTCAGTCAGTTGAATGCCTGACTCTGGCTCAGGTCATGGTCTCATGGTTTGTGGGTTCTGGCCCCGTATCTGACTCTGCGCTGACAGCTTGGAGCCTGGAGACTGCTTCAGATTCTGTGTGTCTGTCTCTATCCCTCCCCCTCTTGTGTATGTGCTCACTCTCTCTCACTCTCTCAAAATTAAACATTAAAAAATAAAATTAAAATAAAATAAAATAAAATAAAATAAAATAGAGGCTATCCAACAATGCCTGGTTTATCTCTATCACTGCCTCCACTCTAATTTTTCATTGGTATTTTCACTGCCATACTTAGAGAAAACACAGAGTTAAAGTTATTAAGAATATTTTTTTAATGTTTACTTATTTTTGAAAGAGAGAGAGGGGCAGAGACAGAGAGAGAGAAAGGGAGCACGAACAGGGGAAGGGCAGAGAGAGAGGGAGACACAGAATCTGAAGCAGGCTTCAGGGTCTAAGCTGTCAAGACAGAGCCCAACATGGGGCTTGAACCCACAAACCATGAGATCGTGACCTGAGCTGAAGTCGGATACTTAACTGACTGAGCCACCCAGGTGCTCCAGAAGATATCAGATTTTTAACTAACTCCCACATATGGCTCTACCTCCTCCAACTACCTGCTCTACAAGTTTCTCCAGAGGCAGGAATGGCAGAGGTGATGCGTACTACTCTACCATGAGAGACCCACTTGGAATAGTTATTAGCACTATTACATGCCCATGGCCTTCCCTCTCTATTTCAGGTTCTAAAATATACAAAGTAGTACACGTCTTGGGATTTGCAAACAGATACAGGAAGACTTAAGCAAGCAACATCCCTAGAGCATTACATTCAGGAAACACAGGTATTTGTAACTTAGGCTTCCTCAAATGATCAAAAAACAAATTCTTTGCTGAGAACAAACTGAGGGCTGATGGGGGTGGGGGAGAGTGGAAGGGGGGGTGACGGGCATGGAGGAGGGCACTTGTTGAGATGAGCACTGGGTGTTATATGGAAACCAACTTGACAATAAACTATTTAAGAAAAAACAAAAATAAAAAAACAAAAAACAAATTCTCTTTTCCAAAGTCAAATTACCCAGGCCACAGAAAGGGATTCCCACCCTCACCACACCCTTCCTCCATCCCCACAATCAAGTAAAAAGCACATAAATGACTACTAAACACAAAAAATATTCACAAACTATGTGTACCAATTGGTCCTTTAGCTTAACATCTGAAAGGAGAATTTACAGAGCCAACGGGTAGCCAATGAATGAACCTATCTTCCCTATTTGGTAAGTGCAAGACCTGTATACCCCTCTCCTTTATCAAGGAAGAATAACTGAGGGGAAGGACTGGAAAAACAACCCACAACATAAATGAGGAGAAATTCTACATTTGTAATTCAGAAAGTAAATATGTAAGGAGAAACAGCTTAAATTTTAGAGAAGCAACTACATTACTCTCAACAAATCTGATAAAACATTGAAATGGGAGATCAAAGTCCATAAGCAGAAAACAAAAGAAGTAGTTGTGATGCAAACGTAGAAGTAAGAGGGGCTCCTGGGTGGCTCAGTGGTTAAATATCTGACTTTGGCTCAGGTCATATCTCACAGTTCTAGAGTTAGGACCCTGTGTCAGGCTCTGTGCTGACAACTCAGAGCCTAGAGCCTGCTTCAGATTCTGTCTCCCTCTCTGCTCCTCCCCCGTTTGCTCTCCGCCTCTCTCTGTCAAAAATAAACATTAAAAAATTTTGTTTTAAAAAGTGGAAATAAGAGGGGGAGAAAGGTAAGGGAAAAAGAATTTAAAAAGTAAATATGCCAACTCAGATTTCAAATCTTTATTAGAAGCTGTAAAGAGCAGAATACTTAGATATGTGGGGATGACAGATTGAGAGACTGCCATAATCAAGAGATGGAAAGAACAAAGTAATGGACACAATGAGAGAAAATCGGTGAGAAGAGAGAAATAAACTTCAACTAATTATTATCCCTGAAACAAATGAACAGAAACAATAAAATAATCAAAGTTAAAAAAAAATTTTAAGTTCATTTATTTTTAGAGAGAGAGGGGAGAGAGAAAATCTCAAGCAGGCTCCACATTGTCAGCACACAGCTTGATGCAGGGCTCAAACTCACAAACTATGAGATGATGACCTCAGCTGAAGAGTCAGACACTTAACCAACTGAGCCACCCAGGTGCCCCTCAAACATTTTTTTAAGTAGGCTCTACACCCAATGTGGGGCCTGAATTCACAACCCTTGAAAGATCAAAATCAAGAGTTGCATGTTCCACCAAGTGAGCCAGCCAGGTGCCCCAATAATCAAAGATTTTTTAAAAATATTTTTTTAGGGGCGCCTGGGTGGTTTAGTCGGTTAGGCATCCGACTTTCGCTTGGGTCATGATCTCGCGGTTCACGGGTTTGAGCCCCGCGTCGGGCTCTGTGCTGGCTGCCGGTTCAGAGCCTGGAGCCTGTTTCAGTCTGTGACTCCCTCTCTCTCTGACCCTCCCCTGCTCACGCTGTCTCTCTCTCTCTCCTAGAAGTGGATGAAACATTAAAAAAAAAAAAATATTCTTTTAATGTTTTATTTATTTTTGAGAGAGAGACAGACAGCATGAGCAGGGTAGGGTCAGAGAGAGACATAGAATCTGCAGACAGGTTCTAGGCTCTGAGCTAGCTGTCAGCATAGAGCCCAACGTGGGGCTCGAACTGCCAAACCGTAAGATCATGACCTGAGCTGAAGTCAGACGCTTAACTGACTGAGCAACCCAGGCACCCCAATAATTAAAGATTTTTGATTTTTTTTTAAAGGGAAACGAGGATTTTCCTGAATCAAAGAATATCTGCACCTCTAGCTCAAAAGAGCTCACGAAATGCCAGGCAAAATTACCAAAAAGATAATAACTAAATTTTTTTCTACTGAAATGTTTAGATTTCAAGGATAAAGAAAATGCCCCAATCCATGAAGAAAAAAATGTCATACACAGAAGACCACAAATCAGGCCGGCCTCAGATTTCTGTTTGTAAGACCTGAAGACGATGGCAAAATAGTAAAGAATTAGAAGTAAAAATAATGTGAAAACTAATTCTGCCCTTTCCGTGACCAAGCTGTCATTTAGTGTGAAATTAACATAAAAATACTTTCATCTAGTACTTTTCATGAAAATATTTGAAAAATAATTAACCAAAAACAAAGACCTTGAGAAGAGATGAAATCAGTTAAACAGGGCTACATCTAAAAACTGCTATAAATGTGATTAGCACCAATGACATCTTTAAAAAAATTTTTTTACTGTTTTTTTTTTCCTTTTTGAGAGAGAGAGAGCACGAGAGAGAGCGCACACGCATGTGAGAAGGGGACACAGAATCTGAAGCAGGCTCTAGGCTCCAGGCTGTCAGCAAAGGGCCCGATATGGGACTCGAACTCATGAATCATGAGATCATGACTTGAGCCAAAGACAGATGCTTAACCAACTGAGCCACCCAGGCGCCCAATGTTGTTTTCTTAATCATACACTGAACTTCTAATTGTTCAGACATAATTCTGCTACCTCTTACTACCCTCCATTCTACTTCAAAGGTTTTTCAAGGCATCTGAGTGGCTCAGTCGGTTAATGTCCGACTTCGGCTCAGGTCATGATCTCACAGTTTGTGAGTTCAAGCCTCTCTTGACAGTATAGAGCCTGCTTCAGATTTTCTCTCTTTCCCTCTCCCTCTAAAAAATAAATTAAAGAAAATATATTTTTCCTACTCAGCTTTATAGCCTCCATGGGAAGATAAGCTCTCAGCACAAATGAAGAGTGTGAATTCTGGGCCTCTGATACCCAACATCCAGGAAGTATCTACAAAGGTGCAAGACCAGGCCTACTCCAGTTACATAGTCATCAGAGGTTGGCTACTTATTACCATGTCTACTCCCTCACAGCCATTTTGCATGATGGCTAACCCTAACCCTATCCTTAACTCATAACCCTAACACTACTCTGATCCTGTAATTAAGAAACGGACTATTATGCTTATCTTTGACATTTAACTACATCAATTATTTGGGATTATGATTGAGAGACTTTTTCTTTCCATATTATTTTTCTATTTATTCAAAGCTGCTTATTTATTTAACAAATAACACTGAATAAACACTTTTTTTGTTTGTTTATTTTTGAGAGAAAGCATATGAGCAGGGGACGTGTGGAGACAGAAAGGGACAGAGGATCCAAAGTGGGCTCCACGCTGATAGCAGAGAGCCCGAAGTAGGGCTTGAACTCATAAACCATGAGATCATGACCCAAGCTGAAGATGAACGCTCAACCAACTGAGACCCCCCAAGGACCCCATAAATATTATTTAAAAAATTTTAATGTTTATTCATTTTGAGAGGCAGAACGTGAGCACGGGAGGGGCAGAGAGAGAGGGGGACACAGAATTTGAAGCAGGCTCCAGGCTGAAGCTGTCTGGACAGAGCTCGACACAGGGCTCAAACCCATGAACTCTGAGATCGTGACCTGACGTCAGATGCTTAACCAACTGAGCCACCCAGTTGCTCCAAATGTGATTTTAAAAAAAGATAATCACTGGAAAGACCTATAAGGTATGAAATAAAGATGAACTATCACCATCATCTTCATCTAGGTACGATGAACCATTTTGCTAATATGCTTTGTTTTTAATTTAATGTGTTAACCCCCCCATCCATTAAAGAGTAAAGCTGAGATAAGGTCAAGGAACATTTGTCTTTTCTAGGTAATTCATATAATAGAAATCATATAATAACTGGTCTTTTGTGACCAGTTTCTTTCACTTAGGATAATATTTTCAAGGTGTTGTAGCAAGTAAGAGTATTTTTTAAATTACCAGATAACATCCCTTACCAAAAAAATGACACTTATTTATCCATTCATTCATCAGTTGATAGACATTTGGGTTGTTTCCACTTTTCACTATTATGAATAATGCTGTTATGAATATTTGTATACAAGTTTCTGTGTGAATGTGTTTTCATTTCTCTTGGATATATGTACACACATATACATATATGCATACATACATATTTATATATAAACACACACACACACACACACCTAGGAGTAACATTTCTGGGTCATATATTTTCTATAATCTTTTGAGGAATTTCCAAACTGTTTTACAAAGCAGTTACACCATTTTACATTCCCATCAGTAGTGTACAAGGGTTCCAATTTCTCTGCATCCTCACCAACACTTGTCATTACCTTTCTTAGTGCAGCCGTCCTAGTGGGTGTAAGGTGGTATCCACTGGTAGTTTTTTTTTTTTTTTTTTTAATGTTTTATTTATTTCTAGGAGAGAGAGAGAGAGAGAGAGACAGCGTGAGCAGGAGAGGGTCAGAGAGAGGAGTCACAGACTCCGAAACAGGCTCCAGGCTCTGAGCTGGCAGTCAGCACAGAGCCTGACGCGGGGCTCGAACCCACGAACCGCGAGATCATGACCTAAGCGAAATTCGGACGCTAAACCGACTAAGCCACCCAGGCGCCCCTCCACTGGTGGTTTTGATCTGCATTTCCCTGATGCCAAATGGTGTTAAGCATATTTTCATGTTTATTTTCCATCTGGCACAATCTGGAGAAATCTCTATTCAAATCTTTTGCCAGTTCTTAAAACTGGGATATTTGACTATAACTGAGTTGTAAGGTTTTTTTTTTTTTTTAATTTATTTTGAGAGAGACAGAGACAGTATGAGTAGGGGAGGAGCACACAGAGAGGGAGAGAGGGAGAATCCCCAGTAGGCTCTGCACTGCTAACTGTGAGATCATGACCTGAGCCGAAACCAAGAGTCCGATGCTTAACCAACTGAGCCACCCAGGCACTCACAAGAGTTCTTGATATATATTTTTTCTTCTCTTTATTATTTTACCATTCTTTTATTTTTACCACAGCTTAACTAACATACAGTGTTTTATTAGTTTCAGGTGTACAACATAGTGATTCAATAATCGTATACATTACTCAGTGCTCATCAAAATAAGTGTATTCTTAATCCCCTTCACCTATTTCACCCATTCCCCCCAACCACTTCCCCTCTGGTAACCACCGGTTTGTTTTCTATAGTTAAGAGTCTGGTTTTTCATGGTCTCTTTTTTCTTTGTTCACTTGTTTTGTTTCTTAAATTCCACATGAGTGAAATCATATGGTATTTGTTTTTCTCTGACTGACTTATTTGCTTAGCAGTATACTCTCCAGATTCATCCACATTACTGCAAATGGCAAGATTTCATTCTCTATTTTATGGCTGAGTGATACTGCTTTGTATATATATGTATATCTATACATATACATGCATACACATACACACACACACACACACACATCTTTATCCATTCATCAACTGGGTGCTTCCATAATTTGCTACTGTAAACAATGCTACGATACACATAGGGGTGCACATATCTTTTAAAATTAGCATTTTCATATTCTTCGGGTAAATACCCAGTAGTGGAATTACTGCATCATATGCGAATTCTATGTTTAATTTTTTTGAGGACTACCATTCTGTTTTCCACAATGGCTGCACCAGATTGCATTCCTACCAACAGTACACAAGGGTTCCTTTTTGTCTACATCCTTGCCAATACTTGTTTCTTGTTTTTGATTTTACCCATTCTGATAGGTGTGAGGTCATTTCTCATTATGGTTTTGATTTGCATTTTCCTGATGATGAGTGATGTTGAGCATCTTTTCATGTGTCTGTTGGATATCTGGCTTCTTTGGAGAAATGTCTGTTCATATCTTCTGCCCATTTTTACACTGGATTTTTTGGGGTCTATTTGTGTTGAGTAGAATAAGTTCTTTATATATTTTGGATACTAACCTCTTATCAGATATGTTGTTTGCAAATATCATTTCCCATTCAGTATGCTTTTTATTTTGTTGATTACTTCCTTTACTGTACAGAAGCTTTTTATTTTGATGCAGTCCTAATCGTTTATTTTTGCTTTTGTTTCCCTTGCCTTAGAAGATATATCTAGAAAGCTGTTGTTACAGCTAATATCAGAGAAATTATCCCCTGTGCTCTCTTCTAGGATTTTTATGGTTTCAGGTCTCACATTTAGGTCTTTAATCCATTTTAAGGTTATTTTTTTGTATGGTGAAAGAAAGTGGTTCAGTTTCATTCTTTTGCATATAGCTGTCCAGTCTTCCCACCACCATTTGTTGAAGAGACTTTTTTTCCATTGCATATTCTTGCCTCCTTGACTTTAATTAACCATATAATTGTGGGTTTGTTTCTGGGCTCTTTATTCTGTTCTGTTGTTTTATGTGTCTACTTTTGTGCCAGTACCACACTGTTTTAATTACTATAGCTTTATAGTATATCTTGAAATTGGGGATTGTGATACCTCCAGTTTTGTTCTTCTTTTTCAAGACTCTTTGGCTATCCAGGGTCTTTTGCAGTTCCACACAAATGTTTTGGATTATTTGTTCTAGTTCTGTGAAAAAATGCCATTGGTGTTTTGACAGGGATACATTAAATCTGTAGATTGCTTTGGGTAGTACAGGCATTTTAACAATACTTGTTCTCCCAATCCATGAGCATGGAATATCTTTCTATTTGTTTGAGTCATCTTCAATTTCTTTCATCAATGTTATTTAGTTTTCAGAATACTGGTCTTTAACCTCCTTGATTAATTTTATTCTTTTTGGTGCAACTGTAAATGGGGTTGTTTTCTTAATTTCTCTTTCTGCTAGTTATTATTGTATAAAAATGCAATGAATTTCTAGATATCTACTTTGTATCCTACGACCTTACTGAATTCATTTATCAATTCAAGGAATTTTTTGGTGGAGTCTTGGGTTTTCTATGTATAATATCATGCTATCTGTAAACAGTAAAAGTTCTACCTCTTCCTTACCAATATGGATGTCTTTTATTTCTTTTTCTTGTCTGACTGCTGTGGCTAGGACTTCCAGATTATGTTGAATAAAAGCGGTGAGAGTAGACATTCTTACCTTGTTCCTGATATTAGGGGAAAGGCTCTTAGTTTTTTACCACTGAGTGTGATTTTAGCTGTGGTCTTTTCATACATGGCCTTTATAATACTGAGGAATGTTCCCTTTAATCCTACTTTGTTGAAAGTTTTTATCAAAAATCCATGTTGCACTTTGCCAAATGCTTCTTCTGCATCTACTGAAATAATCATATGGTTATCCCTTTTCTTGTTGATGTGATATATCACAGTGACTGATTTACAAATACTGAAAAACTCTTGCATCCCAGGAATAAATCCCACTTACTCATGGTGAATGATTTTTTAAATATATTGTTGGATTTGGTTTGCTAATATTTAAGTAATCTCTACACTCAACATGAGGCTTGAACTCATAACCCTGAGATCAAGAGTCCTATGCTCTTCTAACTGAGCCGGCCAAGCACCCCTGCTAATATTTTGTAGAGCACTTTTACATCTATGTTCATCAGAGATATTGGCCTGTAATTCTTTTTTTGTACTGTCTTTATCTGGCTTTGGGGTCAAGCTAATGCTGGCTTCATAGAATGATTTGGTAATGCTGGCTTCATAGAATGATTTGGAAGTTTTCCTTTCTCTTATAGGTTTTGGAATAGCTTGAGAGGACATGTACTAACTTTTCTTTAGATGTTTTGTAGAATTCATCTGAAGACATTGGATCCTAGAGTTTTGTTTGTTGGGAGTTTGATTAATTGGTTCCTGATTCAATTTCATTGCTGGTAATCAGTCTGTTCAAAGTTTCTACTTCTTCCTGATTCAGTTTTGGGAAGTTCTATGTTTCCAGGAATTTATCCACCTCTTCTAGGTTGCCCAGTTTGCTGGCACATAATTTTTCATAATATTCTCTTATAATCCTTTGTATTTCTGTGGTGTCAGTTGTTATTTCTCCTCTTCCATTTTTTATTTTGTTTATTTGAGTCCTCTCTCTCTCCTTTTATTTTTGATGAGTCTGGCTAAAGGTTTTTCAATTTTGTTATCTTTTCAAAAAGTCAGCTACTAGCTTCATTAATCTGTTTTATTGAGTTTTTTTAGTTTCTATTTCATTTATTTCTGTTCCAATCTTTATTATGTCTTTCCTTCTACTGGTTTTGGGGTTTTTTTTGTTCTTTTTCTAGTTCTTTTGGGGATAAGGTTAGGTTGCTTATTTGAGATTTTTCTTGCTTCTTGTAGCAGACTTGTATTGCTATAAATTTCCTTCTTAAAACAGCTTTTGCTTCATCCCAAATATTTTGAACCCTTGCATTTTCATTTTCAGCTTTCTCCATGTATTTTTTATTTCCTCTTTGGTATCTTGATTGACCAAGATTATTTAGTAGCATGTTATTTAACTCTGTGCACTTGTGTTGTTTCTAGATTTGTTTTCTTATGACTCATTTCCAGTTTCATAACATTATGGTCAGAAAAGATGCATGGTGGGGTGCCTGGGTAGCTCAGTCAGTTAAGCGTCTAACTTCAGCTCAGGTCATGATCTCATGTTTCATGGGTTCAAGTCCCACATTGGTACTGATAGCTCAGAGCCTAAAGCCGGCTTCAGGTTCTCTATCTGACCCTCTCTCTTTGCCCCTCCCCAACTCGTACTCTGTCTCTCTCAAAAGTAAGCATTAAATAAATATGAAAGTATGTAAAGGTGTATTCATTATTTTAATTGTCTTAATTATGTTTCCTAATATTTAATTTCTTAAATATGTTTATGCACACTTAAGGGAAAAGACAAAGGAAACTCAATAGTAAGACATAATGCAATGAAAAATGGGCAAAAGATTTGAAGAGACACTTTACAACAAGCACATAAAAAGATGCTCAACATTATCAGACATCAGGAAAATGAAAACTAAAGCAACAAAGAAATAACACACCTATAATAATGGCTAAAATTAAAAAGAATGAGAATATCAAATGTTGGCAAGGATGCAGAACAATTGGAACTCTCATAGTTGTGAGGCTATAAAAAAGTACAAACAATTTGGCAGTTTCTTTTAAAGTTAAGCATTTACCTATCATAAGACTCAGCAATCTAACTCCTATTTATCCTAAATAAATAAAAACATGTCTATACAAAGACTTCCTATGAAGGTTCATAGCAACTCTATCTATAATAGCCTGAAACTGAAAGTAAACTAGACACAGCCCAAATATTCATCAATTAGTGAATGGATAAACAGGAGTATAGCCATACATTTTGTTGGGAATACTGCCCAACAAAAAAAAGGATCAACTACGGTAAGGGTTATCTACTAGTCAAGGAAGGCGATTTTGTTCCCCTAGTGTATACGTGGCAATGTCTGGAGACAATTTTGATCGTTACAATCAAAGGAAGGGAGGGGAGTGCTACTGGCATCTAGTGGATAGAGGTCAGGGATGCTGCTAAATACCCTGCAATGCACAGTACAGTCTGCATAACATATTATCCAGCCCAAAATGCCCATAGCGCCAAGGCTGGAAAGCTCTGAACTACTGAAATATGCAACAGGGATGAGTCTCAAAAACTTCATGGTGATCAAAAGAATCAAAACATTTCTATGACATTTTATTTATTTATTTTCTAAAATCATTTTCTTTTTTTTCTTTTTATTTTTTTTTACAAATAGTTTATTGTCAAATTAGTTTCCACATAACACCCAGTGCTCATCCCCACAAGTGCCCATCCTCCCTCCCACCCTTCTATGACATTTTAGAACAGGCAAAATGAACCCACAGCAATAGAAATCAGATGGGTACTTGCCGAGGACTGGGGTGGGGATTGATTAAACAGGGGCACAGATAACTTTGGAGTGAAAATGTTCTATATCTTGATTGTTAGGATATATAAATCTGACAGAAAACAAACTGTACCCTTAGAATAAGTGTATTTTATTGTATGTAAAGTATACATATAAGATTGGAAAAAAAATTTTAAGGTGGGTGAATGGTACTTGGGGGTTCATGAGTGTATTCTACTTTTGTATCTGCCTCAATTTCCATAATAAAATGTTAAAATAATATATAAACACTAAATGATTTAGGAAGAAGCCTTAATTGAATCTCTTAACAACAAATAAAAAATACCCAAGGAGCATTGGGTGGCTTAGTTGGTTGAGCATCCAACTCTTGATTTCGGCTCAGGTCATGATCTCAGGGTCATGGGACTGAGCCCTGCATCGTGAGATCGAGCCCATGTCTGGCTCTGAGTCGGGTGTGGAATCTGCTCAGGATTCTCTCTCCCTCCCACTGTCCCTCCCCTGCTCAAGCTCTTACTTTCTATCTCTCAAAAAAAAAAAAAAAAAAACCTAAAACTAAAACAACTCAGATTAAAAAAACTCACTGTGAAAGTGACCTTTATGTCTCTATTCTTGAAGGGGAGAGAAGCTGATGTGAAAGACAGAAGGAAGAAACAGATAAAGTTTGATATAGGAAAGATAAAGAATATTTCACAAGCTACTTTTTCCCCTGATCCTGTCTAGACCCAGCCTGCCAGTAAGCCATGCCTTTTGTGAGAGATGTACTTCTAAGATGGCCACCAATTATTCCAGCCTCCAGTATTCACATCCTTATGTAATCTCCTCCCCATGAGTGGGCTAGCCTAATGACTTCTAACCAACAGCTGTTGGTGATGGAATGTCACTTTCATGGTTAGCTTAAAAAAGATGGTGACTTCTATTTCCCGAGAAGACTCTATTTATTGCCCTCTCAATGTGCTACATTGGAGAAACCACATGGCAAGGAACTGAGCGCAGCCTCCAGCTAACAGCCAGTGAGAAACCAAGGCCCATATGGAAGGATCATAACCTCAAGATCATAAAGGCCATATATGAAAGACCCATCGTTAACATCATCCTCAATGGGGAAAAACTGAGAGCTTTCCCCCTAAGCTCAGGAACACAATAAGGATGTCCACTCTCACCACTGTTATTCAACATACTGTTGGAAGTCCTAGTCTCAGCAATCAGACAAAGAAAAGGGATCCAAATCAGCAAGGAGGAAGTCAAACTTTCACTCTTTGCAGACAACATGCTAATATACTTGTGGAAAACCCAAAAGACTCCACCAAAAAAACTGCTAGGACTGATACATGAATTCAGCAAAGTCGCAGGATTAATCAATATACAGAAATCAGTTGCATTTCTATACACCAATAATGAAGCAGCAGAAAGAGAAATCAAGTAATCAATCCCATTTGTAATTGCACCAAAAACCATAAAATACCTAGGAATAAACCTAACCAAAGAGGTGAAAAATCTATACACTGAAAACTACAGAAAGCTTATGAAAGAAATTGAAGACACTTAAAAATGGAAAAACATTCCATGTTCATAGATTGGAAGAACAAATATTGTTGAAATGTCAATACTACCCAAAGCAATCTACATATTCAATGCGATACTATCAAAATAACACCAGCATTCTTTACAGAGCTAGAACAAAACAATCCTAAAATTTGTATGGAACCAGAAAAGACCCTAAATAGCCAAAGCAATCCCAAAAGAGAAAACCAAAGCTTGAGGCATCACAATTCCGGACTTCAAGCTGTATTACAAAGTTGTAATCATCAAGGTAGTATGGTACTGGCACAGAAACATAAACATAGATCAATGGAACAGAAGAGAGAATCCAGAAATGGACCCACAAATGTATGGCCAACTAATCTTTGACAGAGCAGGAAAGAATATCTAATGGAAAAAAGACAGTCTCTTCAGCAAATGGTGCTGGGAAAACTAGACAGTGACATGCAGAAGAATGAATCTGGACCACTTTACACCATATACAAAAATAAACTCAAAATGGATGAAAGACCTAAATATAAGTCAGGAAGCCATCAAAATTTTAGAAAACAGGCAACAACCTCTTTTACCTCCGCCACAGCAACTTTACTTGACGTCTCCAGTGGCCAGGGAACCATAAGCAAAAATAAACTATTGGGACCTCATCAAGATAAAAACCTTCTGCACAGCGAAGGAAACAGTCGGCAAAACTAAAAGGCAACCAGCAAAATGGGAAAAGAATTTGCAAATGGCATATCAGATAAAGTGTTTGTATCCAAAATCTAGAAAGAACTTATGAAATTCAACACCCAAAAAACCAAATAATCCAGTAAAGAAATGGGCAAAAGTCATGAATAGGCACTTTTCCACGACATCCAGATAGCTAACAGACACATGAAAAAATGCTCAACATCCCTCATCATCAGGGAAATACAAACCAAAACCACAATGAGATACCACCCCACATCTATCAGAATGGCTAACAGTAACAACTCAGGCAACAACAGATGTTGGCAAGGATGTGGAGAAAGAGGCACCCTCTTACACGGCTGGTGGGAACGCAAACTGATGCAGCCACTTTGGAAAGCAATATGGAGCTTCCTCAAAAAATTAAAAATAGAACTACCCTACGACCCAGCAATTGCACTACTAGGTATTTATCCAAAGGATACAGGAGTGCTGATTTGAAGAGGCACATGCACCCTACTGTTTATAGCAGCACTATTGACAATGGCCAAAGCATGGAAAGAGACCAAACGTCCATTGATGGATGAATGGATAAAGAAGATGTGGTATATATACATAATGGATTATTACTTGGTGATTTAAAAGAATGGAATCTTGCCATTTGCAACAATGTGGATGGAACTAGAATGTATTATGCTAAGTGAAATAAGTCAGTCAGAGAAAGATAAATATATTACTTGACTCATGTGGAATTTAAGATACAAAACAGACGAAAATAAGGGAAGGGGAACAAAAATATATAAAAACAGAGACAAACCATAAGAGACTCTTAATAAAGAGAACAAACTAACAAACTCATTTGCTGGGATGAGCACTGAGTGTTATACGTAAGTGATGAATCACTAAATTCCATTCCTGAAAATAAATAAATACGTACATACATACATGTCTGAGAACACAGGAAAAAAAGAAGAAAAGAAAAAAGAAATCAAGTCCCTTAATTTAACATCCCTTGAAGAAGTGAATTCCATCAACAACCAAGTGAACTTAGAAGCAGTTCCTTCTTCAGTCAAGCATTGAGATGAGACTCCAGCCCTGGCTGACACCTTGACTGCTGCCTCTGAGAGACCCTGACACAGAGGACTCACCTAAGCTGTACCCAGATTCTTGACTCATGGAAACTGTGCCACAGTGTTGTTTCAAGCTGCTAAGTTTGTGGTAATTTATTATGCAACAACAGATAACTAATGGACTCTCCCTGGAAATCCTGCTGAATATTCACCTCCTTTAAAACTTTTTGTCAGTTTCTTAAAGAGTTAGATATGCCATACAACCCAGCAATCGCATTGCAAGGGATTTACCCAACAATAAATGAAAATATGTCTACACAAAGACTTTTGCAAAAATGCTTATAGCAAGGTGCCTGGGTGCTCAGTGAGTTGAACCTCCAACTCTTGATTTTGGCTCAGGTCATGACTCTAGGGTCATGGGATAGAGCCCCGTGTTGGGTTCCTTGCTGAATGTGGAGTCTGCTTAAGATTTTCTCTCTCTCTTTCTGTCTCTCTCGCTCTCTCTCTCTCTCCCTCTGTGCTTCTCCCTGGTCACACTCTAATCTCTATAAAAAAAATAAAAATTAAATTTAAAAATGCTTATAGCAGCTTTAATCACAGTCATCAAAAGTGGAACTAACCCAAATATCCATCACAAGTGAATGGATAAACAAACATGGTATATCCATACAAGACACTAATCAGCATCAAAAAGGAACAAATTACTGATACATGCAACAACATAGATAAATATTGAAACTATGATGAGGGAGGAGGGCCTGGGTGGCTCAATCAGTTAAGCGGTTAAGCATCCAACTCAGTTTTGTCTCAGATCATGATCTCACAGTTTGAGTTCAAGTCCTGTATCAGGTTCTGCACTTAAAGTGCTGAGCCTGCTTGGGACTTCTCTTTCCCTCTGTCTCTGCCCCTCCCCGGCTTGCTCACTCATGCTTTCTTCCTCTCAATAAATAAATATTTAAAAACAAAAAACAGGGGCGCTTGGGTGGCTTAGTCGGTTAAGCGTCCGACTTTCGCTTAGGTCATGATCTCGCGGTTCGTGGGTTCGAGCCCCGCGTCGGGCTCTGTGCTGACTGCCAGCTCAGAGCCTGGAGCCCGTTTCAGTCTGTGACTCCCTCTCTCTCTGACCCTCCCCTGCTCATGCTGTCTCTCTCTCTCTCCTAGAAATAAATAAAAAACATTAAAAAAAATTTAAAAACAAAAAACTGGGGCGTCTGGGTGGCTCAGTCGGTTGAGCATCCGACTTCGGCTCAGGTCATGATCTCACGGTTCGTATGTTCGAGCCCCTCGTCGGGCTCTGTGCTGACAGCTAGCTCAGAGCCTGGAGGCTGTTTCGGATTCTGTACCTCCCTCTCTCTCTGACCCTCCCCTGCTCATGCTGTCTCTCTCTCTCTCTCAGAAATAAATAAAACATTAAAAAAATTTTTTTAAACCATGCTGAGGGAAAGAAACTAGACAAAAAAGAGAACAATGTATGAATGCATGTCTATAAAATTCTAGAAAATGCAAAGCAGTATATTGGTGGGGGTGCTGGGAGGGACAGACTGGAAAAGAGTATAAGGAAACTTTTTAGGAAAATGGAAATTTTCTGTATCTTGGTTAGTAGTGGTTGTTTCATAATAAATAGTCTTAATAAATACATCTGTCCAAATTCATTGAAACATGTTTCACTTTAAAATGGATGTAGGTAGGCGGGAGCGTGAAGGACGCCAAGAATTCCGTTTGGAGGCATCTTTGAGCTCGCGGAGTAGACACCATGAGCAAAGCGCATCCTCCTGAGCTGAAAAAATTTATGGACAAGAAATTATCATTGAAATTAAATGGTGGCAGACATGTCCAAGGAATATTGCGGGGATTCGATCCCTTTATGAATCTGGTGATAGATGAATGTGTGGAGATGGCAACTAGTGGGCAACAGAACAATATTGGAATGGTGGTAATTCGAGGAAACAGCATCATCATGTTAGAAGCCTTGGAACGAGTATAAACAATGGATGTGTTCACCTGAAGAAACCAACTGCTTCCACATTGTCCCCTCCATAGTACCTGTTTTACTACAGTATAAAAATCAGGTCATGCATTTTCATATTGAACTTTTTTGTTAAATAAACTTTTTTAATAGTCAAAATATGCTTTCTCAAACATTGTGAACATGGAAAATTGAATGTTAGCTCTTATTCTGGTTTTTCTAACACGAACTGTTTCTGGTTGAGACTGAATTGTTTAAGTTTTTATGCATTAATATGAAGAATTTGATTAAATGTAACAAACACATGGCTAGGATGGCTTTTTTTCATCTTTTAATGGAAAGATAACCTGCAAACCTGAGCTGATTTCTTCTGAAACATTAACTGTAATTTTCAAAACTCTTGTAGTAGTTTTGATGTACTCTGACTTTTCCAAGTACATCTACATTCCAAGTATAGTGCAGTTGAAGTAAAACACAGGAATTAACAATACAGTTGTTTATTTTGAACATAAACGGGGAAAATTTTTGAATACAAGAATAGAAATAGAACTCTAGAGAAAAACAAAACAAAAATAAAATAAAATAAAATAAAATAAAATGGATGTAGGTATGGACACCTGGGGGTTCAGTTGGTTAAGCGTCCAGCTTCAGCTCAGGTCACGATCTCGTGGTTTGTGAGCCTGAGCCCCATGCTGGGCTCTGTGTGGCCAGCTCAGAGCCTGGAGCCTGCTTCAGATTCTGTGTCTGCCTCTTTCTCTGCCCCTCCCTTGCTCACGCTCTGTCTCTCTGTCTCCCTCTCATAAACATTTTTAAAAACTTAAAATGGATGTTGGTAAAAAATTAATAAGTAAAATGGATGCAGGTGATTGTATGCAAATTTACTTCATTATGTTGACCACAAAGAAAAAAAATCCCCTTCTTTGTCAAGCCTTATTTAACTACATCTAATGTAGCTGATTCCATTATTCTACCTTAGCTCTCAAACAGTATTCTACAGATAAATTACCAAACTGCAGAAAATCTAGAGTTTTCTGAATTTCACAGCAGCTAAAACTTACAAAACACTATTATATACCAGGCATTGTACTAAGCACTTTGCATTATCAATTCAATTAGTCCCCCCCAGCAATCCCATGAAATAGACTGGATTACCCCCGTTTAACAAATGAGGAAACTTAGGCACAGAGAAGTAGCTTGCTTAAGGTCATACAGCTAATAAGTGACAGAGCAGTCCGAGTCTAGGCAGTCCAATTCAAGAGGCTGGGCTCTTCACAACCACCCCCCTCTCTATCTCAGACCACTGGTGTATTAGGTACAAGCATACTCTCAGCTCACTAGAGACTGACAAGTTCATTCACTCATTCAACAAATATTTAGGCATGCAATATATGCCAGACATTGTTCTAAATGATAAAGATACGATGATGAAGAAAATACAGACATGCTAACTGCTTTTATGCGGCTTATATTCTAGCAAGAACCTAGGTTTAAAGAACTAGATTCCTAAGTCAAAATATTTATCTTTTTATTTGTGTATTTATCCTAACATTTATGCAAAAAAAACAAAGGTCACAAGTTACAATAGTGGCCAGATCTGCTTTAACTGGCTAGAGCCATGGTTCCCAAACTTGTCACAGTTTAGGATCACCTGAGGATCTTTTAAAAATTCCAAAACCCAGGCCAGATGCCCATGCCAATTAAATCACAATGGAGTGGAGAGCAGGGAAGGAAGGAAGACACAGTCATCAATAGTTTGCCACGTTCCATAGGTGATTTCAGTGCGAAGGGAAGTTTGGGAAATCACTAAGCTAGGGTTTTTATCTGTCTAAATAATGATAAAGTTCATTCATAGTTAGAGAGATGCAGATGAATAGGAAAAGAGGAACAAACCAAAACTCTATACACCTGCCTTCCACTGAATCAGAGATTTGCAAGGTACCTTTTTTCTTTTCAATATTATGAATTCTGAAAACATGAGAAAGAGAACCAAATAAATATTTTCCTTCTCGGATTTATTCATGCCTCCATTCCCCTCCAGAATCATAGACAACTGAGACATTCACCATTTTACCTTTTTTAGTACCTTCCATGAAATCAATAAAGAATTCTGCCATATTACATATTTTCAACATAACTGAAAAAGACAAGAGTTACTTGCTTTTCTATTAAAAAGTTGTTTTTCTAATAAGCAGATCTCATTTAATTCAGTTGCTTTGGGTCCAATTCACATGTCAAGTGCAGCTTACCAAACTAAAATTTCCCATGGACATGGAGATCAAATGCCTTCTTTTAAAAAAAGTAAACTCTATTTCTAATTCAATCCTTTTCTTATGCTGAAACCAAGTGTTTTTTTTTTTAATAAACCAACATTGCATTTGTATTCTATATATAAACAACAGACCTGGTTAAGAACTCTCTGACCACTCTCAGAAAAGATAATAGATGTTCAGTAGGACCCCTCTCCATTCCATCCAGGACCTAGACAGAAAAGGGCAGAGAGGAAGAAGAGAAACATCAGAAGAAAAGACTAAATTTTATAAGCCCAATAAACCTATTCAAAGTAAATTTTTTGTGACTGGCCAAATTCCTTCTTTCTACCACTGTTTCTAATAATTTCACTCTAGAAAGTGTTGTTAAAAGACATGAGATTACCTATAGCCTCAAATCCAGTGTTTTGTTTTTTTAAAGGAAAGCTTTCATAATAATTAAGAAAGCTTTTTCAAAATACATCAATAGTGGTTATACAAGTGTGTTCATTTTACAATTCATTATCATTGTGATTTGTGCACTTTGCATTGTGTGTGCTATACTTTAGTTAACAAATATTAAGAGCAGACACATCTGTCCTGAGCAGAACTCTTGAAGGATTCTAATGAAGTAAGTAGTAGAAACAGTCCCACAGAGGTTACATGACTTGCCCAAGATCTTACACGTCATTAGCTACAAACTTAGTCTTTCGTGTCACTTTCCTACTCTTTATTGTGAAACTATAAATGTTCTGATATTAATATACTTTTTAATTTAACATTTATTCTGCTACTTATACTGTGAAAAAATTTTATTACAAATAACAATGTAGGGGTGCCTGGGTGGCTCAGGTGGTCAAGTATCCACACATCCGACTTCAATTCAGGTCATGATCTTGTAGTTTGTGAGTTTGGCCCCACAGTCAGGCTTGCTGCTATTGGATCCTCTGTCCACTTTGGATCCTCTGTTCCCCTTTCTCTTTGTCTCTCCCTCTTTTCACTCTCTCTCTCTCAAAAATAAATATTTAAAAAAAGTGACAATGCAAAATCAAACAAGGAAACAAATAAATGGAAAATATAAACGTCCTGGTTCACAACTGTGCACTATCACAGGTGCTGCACTATCCACATAAGGAAATTAAGTAAAGCCTAATGCTCATGCAATGATTTCCTAACTGCAGAATCCATTTTTAATAATATTTTCAAAACAAATGTCAAGTGATTACTAGTAAAATTAACTAGGTATAGCTTGAGAACAGACTAGCATTATTTTATGATAATAAAACATAGGGGGACAGAATGGAAGGAGAGCTAGGCTAAGCATAGCAGGGTAAGTGTGCCTCAGATTCTAGTAGTAACCTTCTCTTGTATGATTGTGGGCAGGATACAATCTCTCTGGACCTAAGATTTCTAAATTATAAAACAAAAAGATGGATTGCTAAGCTAGAGCTAAATAGAATCTTGCGCTCCTTCTAGGTTTAAGAAAACTCAAGGACTATTTACCAAGAAATTTAATTATTATTCTATATGCTTTTACTTTAACCAATGAATATCTCTATTCAAATGTTTTAAATAGCTTTGCAATGGGGGTGGGAGGGATGGGCAAAATGGGTGAAGGGGAGTGGGAGGTACAGGTTTCCAGTTATGGAATGAGTAAGTCATGGGATGAAAGGTACACCATAAAGAATACAGTCAATGGAACTGTAATAGAGTTTTATGGTGACAGATGGCTGCTACACTTGTGGTAAACATAGCACAACATACAGAGTTGTCAAATCACTATGCTATACACTTGAAACTAATGTCACATTGTGTGTCACCTATACTTCAATTAAATAAACAGCTCTGTAAAATAAGAATCCTAGACTTCTTCTGGATTCTGCCTCATAAAAACAAGCATATCTTCAACTTGTGCCAAATATAAATCTTCCAGATTTGTTGTCTAGGTGCAAGACTATTCCTTCTCAAAGATGGCTAGTAATAATACCCTTAATACTTTACCAAGAGACTCTTTTGTATGTTTTTTAACTTTATATTTTGAAATCATTTCAAACTTACAGACCATGAGTTATAACTTTTTTTAAAAGATTTTCTTTCTAAGTGATTTCTTCACCCAATGTGGGGCTCAACCTCACAACCTCAAGATCACTAGTTGTACGCTCTACCAACTGAGCCATCCAGGTTCCCCCATGAGTTACATCTTAAATAGGAAATATGTGTAGAGAAGTCCCTCATAATTTCTAACCTATAATTTGAATACTTTCAATGGATGCATTTGTTCAAAGACCCTTTAGCAACCGCTTACTATATATCAGGTAGGGTAGATATTTTTCTGCTCCCAAAGTTACTACAGAAAAAACAAAAATTCTGTACAATGAGAAATTTAATTTTTTTTAAAAATTTATTTCTAGGAGAGAGAAAGAGACAGCGTGAGCAGGGGAGGGTCAGAGAGAGAGGGAGTCACAGACTGAAACAGGCTCCAGGCTCTGAGCTGGCAGTCAGCACAGAGCCCGACGCGGGACTCAAACCCACGAACCGCGAGATCATGACCTATGCGAAAGTCGGACGCTTAACCGACTAAGCCACCCAGGCGCCCCTGTATAATGAGAAATTTAAAGAACATTTTTATGAATGCCTGAATCTAGATATTATACTTATAGTACTTAAAATTAAGTTTGCCTGTTAACCACACACACTTAAATGTTTCAAGATAATTTATTAGGCATTTAAAAAGTAGTCAAATGTGAACTGTCAACAAAACATTTGCCATGGCATAACTAAAGACCCAGTCCCATTCTCTCTGTACCTCATGAGTCTGTTATAAAACTACTACGTGCTTCCTGTTCCTAAGTCCAGGGCTCCCAAGGAAAAATTTATGCAAACCTCCAGCTAAATCATAGAAACTTATCAGACTGACATGCTACCTACTGCACTAATGAGGCACCTCAAATCATAGAAACTTAGTACCCTGAAAGGATCCACAAAATGCCTGTCAAAGAGACTGGCATTTCAATACTATAGCAACAACTGGTTTGCTCCTAGTAGAAATAATAGACAACTTAAGGGATTAGGGAATATTAACATTAATTTTTAAGCTTCAGTTCTGACAGTGTAATATAAGAAGCAAAAGATAAATTCGTGAAATATTGAAATTTGAGATTCCTAGAACTCATCCTAACACAAATATAGCTAACTTAATCGAGCATAATATAAACCAACAAAGTGTGTCAGAGGCTCAGAGAGATTCTCCCCATATTGTTAGATGCCACGATGGGTGGATAATGTGAAATTTAGGGAAAAACTATCTATACCATGTTCCAATTATGAATACCACTATGTTCTTTTAGGCCTAATAAAGCTACAGTAAAAAAATAACACAGGTTTGAGTACCAGTCTTTAAATCCATGCTCTAAAATACAAATGACATTGAAAAGTTGATCAAATCCTACAATACAGGAACAACTAAAATATTCCCTAAAAATAACTTGATGAGAATCTTAGAATATGAACTAGAGAGCCCTTGGCAATCATGTTGTCCAATATGCTGATGGAAAAACTGAGACCTGAGTAATTTGAAGCTTCTTAGTCAGGAGTAGGAAAGTCTTTCATTTCACGTGTGACACTTCCTTACAAAACAATTCATTTTAAAAGCACTAGAAAGGTATGTTGTAATAATAATAATGAATACAGTCTTGCCATAAGATGGAAGACAACTCTAAAGAACCATGGCTTTTTTTTTCCTCTGTTAAGTTTCCAACAGAGTTAAATCTGGATATCTGTGCTCGAAGTTACAGAAGTTCTTAAGCAATCACTCTAAGAGTCTACCAGTGTTTCTTCTTCTCTATGGTCTTACATTCATAATGAGAGGGTTGAGTGTTGTCAAGCTTTTTGTTTGTTTGTTTTATGCTCTTCAAATTGTCACTTTTATTTTTTTATTAAAAAATTTTTTTAATGTTTATTTTTGAGCGAGAGAGAGACAGACAGACAGACAGACAGA
Source organism: Proteles cristata cristata (assembly GCA_017311185.1). NCBI lineage: Eukaryota > Metazoa > Chordata > Mammalia > Carnivora > Hyaenidae > Proteles > Proteles cristata. The sequence continues at coordinate 712,537 of JAESUZ010003725.1, forward strand.
GAGACAGAGAGAACGTCAGAGTGCAAGCAGGAAAGAGGTAGAGAGAGAGACAGAATCTGAAGCAGTCTCCAGGCTCTGAGCCTCAGCACAGAGGCCGATGCAGGGCTTGAACCCACTAATGGTAAGATCATGTTCTGAGCCAAAGTAAGACTCTTAACCAACTGAGCCACCCAGGTGCCCCTCAAATTGTCACTTTTAAAATCAAACACTGAAATCCTAAGATCAGCTTTTAAATTCTGTAGCTACCATTTCATCATTACTGATGACCCAGATATAACCACGGAGCAAACCTATAGACAGAACTTTAGGTGAATACACTATTACTAATATTTTTAAACACAAGTATAGCATTCAAAATGACCTGGAATATTAGAAAAGCATTTCTTCGAAGTTCAAAAGAGATTACTTAAAAACCAGAATATCTATACTGTGCTTATCACCAATGAAGAAGAGAGAATCCTTTAATCACAAGAGGAAATATAATGGCAAGATTAAACAGGTTATTTATATTAAAAAATAAAGAAATAAATCTCTGCCCAAATTGCAAAAAAGAGAAAAACAAAATCAAGGTCAAAGTTAGTAACAATAAAAATATAGAAATAAAATTTCTATTAAAAATATAGAAATAGGGGCGCCTGGGTGGCTTAGTCGGTTAAGCGTCCGACTTTCACTTAGGTCATGATCTCGCGGTTCGGGGGTTCGAGCCCCGCGTCGGCTCTGTGCTGACTGCCAGCTCAGAGCCTGGAGCCTATTTCAGAGTCTGTGTCTCCCTCTCTCTGTGACCCTCCCCTGCTCGCTCTGTCTCTCTCTCTCCTAGAAATAAATAAAAATATTTAAAAAAGATATATATAGAAATAGGGGTGCCTGGGTGGCTCAGTTGGTTAGGCATCCAACTCTTGACTTCGGCTCAGGTCATGACCTCGGCTCAGGTCATGACCTCACAGTTCGAGTTTGAGCTCTACACTGGGCTCTGAACTGGTGGCATGGAGACTGCTTGGGATTCTCTCCCTCTCCTTTGCTCTCTGTTCCTCCCCTACTTGTGTTCTCTCTCTCAAAATAAATAAATACACTTAAAAAATAAAACAATTTTAAAAATACATAGAAATAAAATAAAAATTCATTAGTAGGGTGGTGATGAGTAAGACATGAACCCAGAATTAAAAAAAAAAAAAAAAAAAAAAGACTGACATGGCACAAAAATAGACACATAGACCAATGGAATTTAATAGAGAACTCAGAATCGGACCCACAAATGTATGGCCAACTAATCTTTGACTAATCTCTGTCTTTGGAAAAAAGACTGCCTCTTTAACAGATGGTGCTGGGGAGAACTGGACAGCAATGTGCAAAAGAATGAAACTAGATCACTGTCTCATACCATACACAAAAAAATAAACTCAAATTGGATAAAGGACCTGAATGCGAGACAGGAAACCATCAAAACCCTAGAGAAGAAAGCAGGAAGCAACCTCCTTGACCTCCACCACAGCAATTTCTTACTTGACATATCCCCAAAGACAAGGAAATCAAGAGCAAAAATGAACTATTGGGACCTTGTCAAGATAAAAAGCTTCTGCACGGCAAAGGAAACAGTCAATAAAACTAACAGGCGACCGACGGAATGGGAAAAGATAGCTGCAAATGACATATCAGATAAAGGGCTAGTATCCAAAATCTGTAAGGAACTTACCAAACTCCACACCTGAAAAACAAATAATCCAGTGAAGAAATGGCAGAAGACATGAACAGACGCTTCTCCAAAGAGGATACCCAGAGGGCCAACAGACGCATGAAATGATGCTCAGCATCCCTCATCATCAGGGAAATACAAATCAAAACCACACTGAGATACGACCTCAAGCTGGTCAGAGTGGCTAAAATGAACAAATCAGGAGACTATAGGTGCTGGCAAGGATGTGGAGAAATGGGCACTTTCCTACACCGTTGGTGGGAATGTAGACTGGTGCAGACCCTCTGGAAAACAGTGTGGAGGTTTCTCAAAAAATTAACAATAGAACTCCCCTATGACCCAGCAATAGCACTGCTAGGAATTTATCCAAGGGATACAGAAGTGCTGATGCTTAAGAGCACATGTACCCCAATGTTCATAGCAGCACTCTCAATAGCCAAGTCATGGTTAAGAGCCTAAGTGTCCATCAACTGACAAATGGATCAAGCAGATGTAGTTTATCTATATAATGGAATACTACTAAACGGCAATGAGAAAGAATGAAATCTGGTTATTTGTAACAACATGGATGGAACTTGAGGGTGTTATGCTGAGTGAAATAAGTCAGGCAGAGAAAGACAGATACCATATGCTTACACTTATAGGAGGATTAGGAGAAACTTAACAGAGGACCATGGGGGAGGAGAAGGGGAAAAACAGTTGTGGAGTGGAAGGGAGACAAACCATGAGACACTCTTGAATACTGAGAACAAACTGAGGGTTGATGGGGGTGGGGGAGAGGACAAAGAGGGTAATGTGCATGGAGGAGGGTACTTGTTGGGATGAGCTCTGGGTGTTACCTGGAATCCAACTTGACAATAACTAAAAAAGAAAAAAAAAAAAAAAGACTGACAGATATGAACAGGTAAAAATTAAAATAGTCTATATGTCAAAAGAAACCACAAAGTCAAAAGCCAAATGATAGACTGGGATAATATATTTGTACCATGTGACCAAAAATGGGGTTAATATCCTAAATACACAAAAGTGCCTGCAGTTGATTAAAAAGTGAAAAATTAACCACCTAAGAGAAAAATAAGTAATGAATTGGTAAAGGGAATCTGAAGAAAAGGGAATACAAATGTACAATGAATGTATACAATGTATTTACTAATGGTCAGGGAAATTAAAATAAAAATAAGAAAACTCTGCTGACTGGCAAAAACTAAAAAGATACCTGATATCCAGTGCCAGTGGGAATAAGAACTGCAAACAACTTTTATGGAAAATAATCTGGCAGTTCTTAATACTGTAGGGGCTTTATCCTACAGAAGTAAAAGCTTCATTTCTTAAAGATGTATGCACAAGGATCTTCACAGTTTGTGATGGGGAAAATAAAATCAGAAACAATCTGATGACCCTTGAGAAACCTACATAAATAAAATACTATGCAGCTAGAAAAAATGAATTTGATATCTGTTTAATGACACAGAATTAAATGTATATCCTAAAAAGTAAAAAAATAAACAGAATTTGTAGAATAATGTGTATGGCATCATGATAATCTGAAGAGAGAAAATGCCATGTTGGGCATTTAAAAAATTGTGGTTTGAAAGGAAAATCCTATGTGAGTATAATTCATAACAGAAAAGAATTAAGAAAAATATCTAGAATAGGAAAAGGAATAACAATCAACTTAAAATTGATAAAAATGGATGTGTAAAAGAAACCAAATGAAACACTCACAGAACAAGAAATAAAAATAAATTCTGGGTGCTTTTTGGGTGGGTATGTAAAACAAATATAAATCCAACTTTTATGAATTTGAGATCTACCTCCATTTCAAAAAAAATAAAAGAAATTTTTGATTCAAAAGCTTTATGTTTTTTAGATTTGTCTGCTTGGAATGTTTTTTTAAAAAAAAGAAAACATGACTCATCACAAAATCTTGTCAAACAAATGCCCCCTATTATATATTTGCAATCTGTATCTCTTTTTTTATTATATTGGATTTCAGCTTTATTTTGAAACTTGAAATTTATCTTTATAACAATGCATTATTTGTTACACTGAATACAACTTTAAACACACAGTACAAACTTAAAAGTATGATATCAAATCTACATGGAACAAATGGTCAAATGAGAAAGAAAACTAGCTCAAAGAAGTTTAAAGCATAATCATTGATAAAAGTAAGAAATCTATTTGCTAGTCACAGAAGGAAAAAAAGCAATTTCATAATTAAGACACAACCTTTTTTTTTTTTAATAGTTTATTGTCAAATTAGTTTCCACATAACACTCAGTGCTCATCCCCACAAGTGCCCTCCTCCATGCCCATCCCTCCTCCCCCACACATCCATCAGTCCTCAGTTTTTGTCAGCATTCAAGAGTCTCTCATGGTTTGCCTCTCTCCCTTTTCCCCACCATTTCTGCCCTTCTTCTCCCCCTTGGTCCTCTGTTAAGTTCCTCCTAATCCTCCTATACGTGCACACATATGATATTTGTCTTTCTCTGCCTGACTTATTTCGCTCAGCATAACACCTTCAAGGTCCATCCATGTTGCTACACATGGCCAGATTTCACTGTTTCTCATTGCCATGTAGTATTCCATGGTATAGATAAACCACATCTTCTTGATCCATTCATCTGTTGATGGACACTTAGGCTAATTAAGACACAACCTTAAACCTGTGATCAAAGTTATCATCAACAATGGGACAACTAGACATTTGTGTAGCTTATAATATGATGCCATGTGAGGAATATTTAAGTATTTTTGCCAAAATGTTCAGCTCAAATCTGGTCAAGTCTTTAAACCTTCCAGTTTAGGGATATAAGGAATAAAGGGATAAATGTCGCCAAGAGAACAATCGGATTAATCCAGAATGTCAAAAATTAAACAAAACTACTCTGGTCTTAACAAATCAATGCTATGAAAAAACAAAACAAAACAAAACAAAAGGTGAGGAAGTAGACAAGGAATGGCAACTATTCCAGATTTGTAAAAAACTACAACATAAATAGTAAGATGCAAATGCAGGGCATGATCCTTAAAATTTGATTCCACTTTGAACAAGTCAGCTATAAAAGTCATTCTGGAGACAACAAAGGAAACAGATACAGTATTAGATAACATTAAGGAATTACTGATAATGTGTTAAGTGTGATAATGGTACTGTAATTAAGCAGAAGAATGTATTTGTAAAAGATGCATGCTAAAATGTTTAAAGGCATAGTTTCGTGATGTCTTTATTTGTAAAGGTTTAACATAATAAGTATACCATTGAGCATATGGCTACATGTTGAATATAGGTGGTAGGTATAATGGTATTTATTCTACTAATTCAGGGGTTTTAGTTGTATATTTTAAATTTTTTATAATAAAACATTTAATGTATCTTAAAAACCGACTAAACTGTGAGGTACCACTGTTTTTAAAACATTTTTTTTTTATTATTTATTTTGAGAGAGAGAGAGAGAGAGCAAGCGAGCGAGCATGAGTGAGGGAGGGGAAGAGAGGGAGGAAGACAAAGAATCTGAAGCAGCTCCAGGCTTTGAGCTGTCAGAACAGAGCCCGAAACGGGGCTCAAACCACAAGCGGAGAAATCATGCCCTGATCCGAAGTCAAAAGCTTAACCGACTGAGCCACCCAGACACCTCTGTAAGGTACCACTGCTATACTGGAAGAAAAAATGTATAAAATCCAATAATAACTAGTGGCTAGTGGCAATATAAACTGGTAGTTATTCTAAAGAATAAGCTCACAAAATGGCTAAAAAATGATTATCCTTAGACCAAACTGAATCATTTTAGAGAATATATTCTAAGAAAAAATTGGGAGAAAAAAGCTTTATAATAAGATATTACAGAAGTAAAATTGAGAATTGCAAACCAAAACTAAAAACAAACTGGAACTCACCCAAATGCCAAATGAACAGAGAGTTTTTAAACCTTGGTTATTATGTATCCATTAAAAATAACTATATAGACATGTGGAAAGTACCTCAAAATATTGCCAAATAAAAAGACTTAAAAACTATATGAATTAGGGGCGCCTGGGTGGCTTAGTCGGTCAGGCATCCGACTTTCGCTTAGGTCATGATCTCGCGGTTCGTGGGTTTGAGCCCCGCGTCTGGCTCTGTGCTGACTGCCAGCTCAGAGCCTGGAGCCTGTTTCGGTCTGTAACTCCCTCTCTCTCTGACCCTCCCCTGCTCACGCTGTCTCTCTCTCTCCTAGAAATAAATAAAACATTAAAAAAAAACTATATGAATTAAACTTATAAAGACTGTATACATATGCTAATGAGCACAAAGTAATGTGTCTGTAATATTTAAACATTTTTTTTCTAATAGTTTATTGTCAAATTAGTTTCCACATAACACTCAGTGCTCATCCCCAGAAGTGTCCTCCTCCATGCCCATCCCTCCTCCCCTCCACATCCATCAGTCCTCAGTTTTTGTCAGCATTCAAGAGTCTCTCATGGTTTGCTTCTCTCCCTTTCCCCCACCATTTCTCCCCTTCTTCTCCCCCTCCTTCCTCCGTCAAGTTCCTCCTAATCCTCCTATACGTGCACACATATGATATTTGTCTTTCTCTGCCTGACTTATTTCTCTCAGCATAACACCCTCAAGGTCCATCCACGTTGCTACACATGGCCAGATTTCATTGTTTCTCATTGCCATGTAGTATTCCATGGTATAGATAAACCACATCTTCTTGATCCATTCATCTGTTGATGGACACTTAGGCTCTTTCCATTAAACACAATTTTTAAAACTTCATAGGAACACGGGCTCTTAGAGAATATATGAACAATGCAAATATACAATCAGGAAGAACAGCCTAGAGACAAATAAGGAAAAGTACTTGAGCTCTATTGTTGACCACAGCTTGAATGATCATTCACAATTTTCCTAAAGTCCTACCGTGGGCAAAAGTCAACATAACTATCATTAAAAGGACATAGAGAAAACATGTATCATTGCCTTGGACAGTACATAATACTACTCAATCCTTTCCATTAGTCAGATGTTTAATAAAGATGGAAAAACCAAAGAGAGTGTTGAGAAAAATCAAGAGATTTAAAAAAATGGATGGAAAAGAGGTGATTTTGAAGAAAAGTTTGAAAGAAAATAGTGACATGATTATTAATACTAAAATCCATTCAGGCTTCTGAACAGAGATCCTAAAAAGCTGACGTATCTCAGTGTCCACAGATGGCTGAGCAAGAGGCTAATAAAACCCTCAAAGTTTGTTGTGGTGTTTTTGTTATTACCGTTTTTTACATAAGAGGAATCTCCTGACTGTCCTGGGCAAATGAGGAAGGCTGGGTGTGTTAAATCGTCAACTATCTGTTTTTCTTCAGGGTGTCCACTTATCCATAATCACTTGATCACAAATTCTCCCTAAAGCCTGAATTAGCTATCCAAAGCTTGAATCAGTTACCCACCATTTCAAAATTCTGCAGTTCCATCCTCTTCCCACACACTACCCACTCAACAACATCTGAATGTCCTTCCCAGATCTGGCAGCTAGGGCTCCAACCAACTACTCTGGCTTCATCTTCCCATAGCTCCTCAACACACCAGCAAAAAAAACTTCTCACTATTTCATTTCCTAAATATTCCTTAAGCTTTCTTACGTCTATCATGCACTCGTTCTTCTCTCAACTCACTGTAATCTTACTCTTCTACTTATTTAATAAATTTTGATTTAATATCTTGGTTATCATTTCTGCATCATGACACCTGTTATGGGTTGACCTGTGTCCCACAAAAAGATATATTAAAGTTCTAACCCCCAGTATCACAGAATACAAATCACAGTAACGTGATTCGGAAACAGGGTCACTGCAGATGTAACTAGTATATATGAAGTCATACTGGAGTACTAGGCCCTAATCCAATACGACTGGTGTCTTTATAAGAGGTAAATTTGAACACAGAGACAGAGACACAGGGAGAACACCATGTGACAACAGAGGCAGAGACTGGAGTGATGCAGCTCAAATCAAGAAATACTAAGGATCGGGGCACCTGGGTGGCTTAGTCGGTTAAGCGTCCGACTTTTGCTTAGGTCAGGATCTCACGGTTCGTGGGTTCGGGCCCCGCGTCGGGCTCTGTGCTGACTGCCGGCTCAGAGCTTGGAGCCTATTTCAGAGTCTGTGTCTCCCTCTCTCTCTGACCCTCCCCTGTTCACGCTGTCTCTCTCTCTCTCTCTAGAAATAAATAAAAATATTAAAAATAAATTAAAAAAAAAAAAAAAAAAGAAATACTAAGGACTGATGGAAGCCAGGAAGGGGCAAGAAAGGATTCTACCCTAAGTCTCAGAGAGAAGATGGTGCTGCAGAGACCTTGAATTCAGATTCTAGAATCAAGAACTATAAGAGAATAAAATTTTGTTGTTTTAAGTCACCCAGTTTGTGGTAGTTTGTTATAGCAGCCCTAGAAAATTAACATATCACATTTTCCGTGAAGCCTTCCCTGATTCTCCAACGGATAGTGGTGCTCTCTCCTGAATTTCCATAGCACTTATAGTCTCATTTAAAACATTTATGCTTCTCCACTTTTTATTTATGTTCATATCACTTTCTCAGACAAATTAATTTCCTGGGAGAAACTAATTACTCATCAACTGGATATACCTCTCAACACTGGTAGGCAGTCAATATATACTATCATTATCACATTTTCCTCCACACTTAATAGTTCTGACCACGACACTTCTGAATGAGTCATCTACACATACACTGAAGAGTTGAACACAATCTAAAAGAACTCAGTTGAAGACTTTTTCTTTTATGAAGCATTCCTAGATTCGAATTTATACCAGTTTTATGATTATAATTCATACTGATATGTGCTTAGGTATATATGCACATACTGCTGTTAGCTAATATCGACAATAGGAAAGAATACTTACTTAACAAATCCACTATTTGGGTCTATCGATCTGTCTCTTATTAAGTCTATTCAGATGTTGGTTTACCTAAAACTCTTCCCACCTGTACCAGCATTTGATGGTTAATCACATCTTTGATTCCTCCAAGCATTTGAACTTTAAGTCTATATTTTATAGAAAGGGACACAGCCTTACTTTGATATAATATTTAAATTTATAGCAAGGGACTTAACCTAATGAACAATCTGTGTTTGCAAAATCCAAAATAGTAATCTGATTCACAAATTTGCAGCTATTTCTTCCTGTAAGAAACTGCTGCTGTCTGATCTTTAGAAAATATACATAAATGGTACTACAGAACTAATATTCAACAGGTTCAATATTGGTAAAGGTGCCAGTTAACGGGAACTTTTACTGCCTCTCTGTGTTTTGGTGGGGGCCAATGGTTGTAGCTGGCAATGGTAAATACAAACCTAAATATTTAAAGTATGAATGCCCTCTGAATTTGGTGATCATTAATATCACTGACAAAGATTTTTCCCCCAGCTTTATTGAGAGATAATCAACACACAGCACTGTGTTAGTTTAAAATGTACAATGAGAGGTGCCTGGGTGGCTCAGTTAAGCAGCCACCTTCAGCTCAGATCATGATCTCATAGCTTGTGAGCCCTGTGTCAGGCTCTGTTGCTGACAGCTCATAGCCTGAAGCCTGCTTCAGATTCTGTCTCCATCTCTCTGCCCCACCCCCCTCATTCTCTCTCTCTCACACACACACACAAAATAGAAACATTAAAAAATAAATAAAATGTACAATGAGATGGGTACACATATATACTGCAAAATGATTACCACAATAAGGTTAGTTAATACATCCATCACCTTACATAATTACTTTTTTTTTTTTTTTTTTTGGTGAATGGCAAAAACATTTAAGATCTCTCTGCAACTTTCAAGTATATAATACATTATTTAACTACAGTCACCCTGATGTACTCTAGGTCCTCAGAATTACTCATTTACAGCTGGAAGTCTACATGCTTTGACCAACATATCCCCATTTCCCCTACTCCCATTCCCTGGCAACCACCATTTTCTCTGTTTCTGTAAGTTTAGCTTTTTATTCTTTTTTTTTAATCTTAATTATTTTGAGAGAGGGAGAGACAGAGTGTGATCAGGGGAGTGGCAGAGAGAGAGAGACAGAGAGAGAGACAGAATCCAAAGCAGGCTCCAGGCTCGGAGCTATCAGCACAGAGCCTGACGTGGAGCTTGAACTCCCAGACCTTGAGATCACGACCTGAGCAGAAGTCGGATGCTTAACCCATTGAGCCACCCAGGTGCCAAGTTTAGCCTTTTAACTGATATAGTTAATATTATCTGAGCATTAATATTCTATCTGACACAGAATATAATTCTTCACAAGTTAAAGAAGATGTGGTTCCAGGCTTCTGCTTTTATAGGGTTTATACATAAAATATAGCTTATCACCAAATTTTAGGGCTGCATTACTCTGTACAACAAAGTCACAGTAGTCCCTATATATACATACCTGCATATACCTCTAGTCATTTATTAATTAATTCAGCGAGTGTTTATTGAGCTCCTAGACAGTCACCTCAACTCCTTTTTAGAATAAGGTGAGGTAGAAAAAGATTACATTTTTTAAATGTTTTATTTATTTCTAGGAGAGAGAGAGACAGTGTGAGCAGGGGAGGTCAGAGAGAGAGGAGTCACAGACGAAACAGGCTCCAGGCTCTGAGCTGGCTGTCAGCACAGAGCCCGATGCGGGCTCGAACCCACGAACCGCGAGATCATGACCCTAAGCGAAAGTGGACGCTTAACAGGACTAAGCCACCCAGGCGCCCAGAAAAGATTACATTTTTAAAAATAAATCGTGAGACAACACAGTAAGGTAGACAATGGAGTTGAAGGAAGGGAGGGACAGACACAGGGCCAGGTGTGAAGGAGCAGTGAATCTAGTGAGGAGGTAGAGAAGAAACTAGTTGTGTATTTCTCCTTCTTCCCATGCTGTTCTATACTTCACTACCAGGCACTTTCCTACCGAGCAGATTTCATTGCGTCACCATACAACTAAAAACTTTTATGACTCCCTATTACTTAATTGATCAAGTCCAAGCTTCCCAGCCAGGAATTGAAAAGGATTCAAAGGCGCCAGGAACTGAAAAGGATTCAAAGCCTTCCCTGATTAAGCAGTATAGTATACAGGGACTAACACAGGCCTTGGAATTGGACTGTCTAGACTCAAATTCTTTCTCCATCAATTGTTAGCTCTCTTCCTCAGTTTATCCATAAAAAGCCCCCCCCCCCCCCAAAAAAAATACTGCCTATTTCACAGAGTTGTTGTAAGGATTAAAAGAAATACTACTTACTAAATGCTTGGCAAGTTATCTGGCAAACAGTATGCAAGCAAAAAATGTGACCTACTATTACTATTATTGCTACTGTTGTTCAATCTCCATTTCCAGACTGAACTCCAACAATAGCCCTGTAAAAATCCTGTTCTCCAGTCAAACTGTACTCTTTACTAACTCCTAAAAACACATCTCTACACTCATGTTTTCATTCAGCCTGGAAAATACTGTCTCATCTCCAAGTATTAAGATCCTAACCATTCTTGGGGCACCTGGGTTGCTCAGTTGTTTGAGCACCTGACTTCGGCTCAGTAGTCACAATCTCATGGTTCATGGGTTTCAGCCCCATGTCAGGCTTTGCACTCCCAGCAAGGAGCCTGCTTCAAAATTCTGTCTCCTTCTTTCTCTGCCCCTCCTGTTTGTGCTTGTGCGTCCTCTCTCAAAAATAAATAAACATTGAAAAAAAAGTAAAAAAAAAAAAGATCCTAACCATTCTTGGCAGCTCCACTCAAAGGCTACCACTTTCAGATACTATTCTTTGATATTCCAGCTCCGTAACTAACCCTAACACGTTACTTATACTCCACAGGACACTTAAGCTCTGACTGGAATTATCTTTGTATCCTACAGAGTTCTACCCTTAATATAAAGGATAGGGCTCAGTAAATGTTTGACGAATGAATTCCTGTTTTTCCTCTCTTGCATCCAACCACTCTCTTGGAAAATAGCTCCACATCACAATTAAAAAAATCTCTTCTACAATGTTTCATAAAGCTGGCCATTTTTAATATTTCCGTGCATAGCAGATGCATAAATATTCAGCGATTTGAAATTAATTTCACCTCTTTTAATTTCACGTATCATTTTATTCATTTTGATAAAAAAAAAGATTCATCCTTATAAACATACTTTGGTTTTTACCTGCCCACAAACTCATTTGTCAATTTCTGGTCATCCTGACCCTCACCCCAACATATCATTTATTGGTTTAGGAGAGATAATATTTAAAACCTCAGTGAAATAAGATGTCTACAGGGCAATAAAAGTAAATGAGCAAAAGCAAGAAAGCAGTGAGAACCACAGAGCACAAGGAAACACATATCACACCTAAAAGCTTTAGCTTTTACTGTATTGCTGTGACAGAATAGGAGTTTGTGTTAACAGATCTTCCAAATTTTCAAGTCACAAAGTCAGAAATCTGTGTAAATTTGAGCCAAACAAAACATGTCTGCAAGTCAAATCCAAACACAGGCTGCTGGTTTGCATCCTTTGTTACAGAAGTTCTCTGCAAAAGAAGTGATGGGCTGAGAAGAGTTCCTTCCCAGCAGATAGTCTAAGGCAGCAGCTAAAACTAAGCGAACAACTGGAAGCATTTCCCTATTGAGATTCAGCCTACCTCTCAACCATTCTGTTTTGATCTGAAAACCAATTTTTAAAAAAATTTTTTAGTGTTTTATTTATTTCTGAGAGAGCATGAGCAGGGGAGGGTCAGAGAGAGGGAGAAACAAGAATTTGAAACAGGCTCCAGGCTCTGAGCTAGCTGTCAGCAGAGGCAGACGAGGGCGTCGAACCCACGAACCGTGAGATCATGACCTGAGCCAAAGTTGGACACTTAACCGATTGAGCCACCCACGAGCCCCCTGAAAACCAATTTAAACAGACAATTGGGTTCAGTACATTAAACCCCTACTCTGTGCCAGGTGCTAGAAATCAGAAATGAACAATAATGCTAAAAACAGCTAACATTATTGAGCATTTTCTAGGTGCTACACTGTTCCACAGGTTACATGAATTAACTAACTTAATCTGTCACAACCCTATGAGATAAATACTATTATACTTGTTTTAAAAGCTGAAAAAACGTGGGGTGTCTGGCTGCCTCAGAGGTAGAACATGAGACTGCATCTTGCAATGATGAGTTCAAGTTCCACGTTTGACAAAATAAAATAAAATAAATAAAATAAAATAAAATAAAATAAAAGCTGAGGAAACTGAGGCACAAAGAGATTACCCAACTTGTCCAAAGTCACACAATTAGCAAGCAGCACAGATGGAATTAGGACCTCAGACAGACTCCACCAAAAGAGCACACAATTTGAAAACAAAAGTGCCCTTCAATAAATGATAGAGTGGGGGACATCTCAGTCAGTTAAGCATCTGACTTCGGCTCACATCATGATTTTGCAATTTGTGAGTTTGAGCCCCACACTGGGCTCTGTGCTGACAGCTCAGAGCCTGCTTTGGATTCTGTATCTGTCCCTCCCTGCTCACACTCTGTCTGTCTCTCTCTCTCTCAAAATAAACAAACGTTAAAAAAATTTTTTCAATATGGTGCTGGGGGCACCTGGGTGGCTCAGTTGGTTAAGCATCCAACTTCAGCTCAGGTCATGATTTCTCAGCTCATGAGTTCAAGTCCTATGTTGTTGTAGAGCTCTGCGGTGACATCTCAGCACCTAGAACCTACTTGGAATTCTGTGTCTTTGTCTCTCTCTGCCCCTCCCCCCTCATGTTCTGTCTCTTTGTCTCAAAAATGAAATAAAAACATGAAAAATATTGTTTAAAAAAAAAACTCGTGCTGGGATAATTGGTTATGCATAGGAAAAAAAAAAGAAACTGGACCCTCCGTCACATCACACACACAAATCAATTCCAAATAGATTAGAGATGTAAATATCAAAGGCAAAACGGTAAAGATTCAAGAAGATAATACAAAGAATAATTCCAAAATCTTGCAGGAGTAAAAGATTGATAAATTTGACTATATTAAAATTCAGAACGTCTTTTAACAAAAGAAAAAGAGATTTATGGGGCATCTGGGTGGCTCAGTCGGTTAAGCATCTGACTTCATCTCAGGTCATGATCTCGCTGTTCAAGCCCTGCGTTGGGCTCTGTACTGACAGCTCAGAGCCTGGCGCCTGTTTCAGATTCTGTGTCTCCCTCTCTCTCTCTCTTTCAAAAATAAATGGTAAAAAAATTTTTTTTAAGATTAGCAACTGGAAAATGATATCTATAATACACATAGCTAACGAAGAATTACTAATCAGAAAATATAAAAAAATCTTTCAAAAAAGACAACCCAACAGAAAAATGGCAAAACAAGCCCCAGCATAGTCTGAGCTGTGAAAACCTGTTACTACCACACTTGCCACACAGCAGACCCCAGAACAGACCTTGGCATCACTGACTGATATGGAATATTCAGGGGTCTATGTCATACTGCAGATACACAGAGCATGGGTGACCCAGCCGGAAGGACAAAGTCAAAATGGTTATTCTTCATTATACAGGAACTAGAAATGGCAAACCAGAAGTCGAACATCCAATCTTCAGAACTGATCAGAGATTGGCAAGCATCTTTGGTAATGGACCAGACAATGAATATTTTCAGCTTTGTGAACTATATATTCTCTGTAAAACTATTCAACTGTGCTTTTGGTGGAGTGAAAGCACCCAAAGACAATATGTAAATGAGTAACTGTACCAGATTTGAGGTTGACCATACTTTGCTGACCCCTGATGTAGACAGTTGTGACTTTCCTACACTCTAGGAATACTTTCCCTGCTTTTTATGTCTGCTAACACTTATCTTTGATTTCCTTAAGCAAAAACTGTACCACACGTGACAGCTTTGCAAAGGTTTCCAAAAGTCTATTATTCTACCCCCAAAATCATCTCTCTATATTTCCTGTGACAATTCTCATTTCATTTCCCTTTCACCCACTTTTTAACTTCTTTGACAGCCACTAGCCCAATCTAAAATATTCCTTCTCTCTTACCATGTGCAATATCCATTATTAACACCTAAAAATTGTAACTTTGTTCAAAGCTCACAGCCTCTGCCTTAACTAGGCCCTCATTACTTCTTCCCTGCTCTCCAGTCTACTCTCCATCCTTTTATCTCCTAAAAATTACCCTAATCATACAGTCTCTTCCTTGGAAATGTTGAATGCCTCCCTATCAGCTAAAGATTCAGTCCAAACTCCTTAATAAAGTCCTTCACAACCAGCAACCAAAGAACATTTCCATCTCATCTCTGACCACTTGTTCCACACATATACTGTGCTTCAGCCACATTCCATTGTATTCCCTGAAAGTGCGTGCCTTAACTGGAAAGCTCTTCTCTCCAACTCTCCACCTGGCAAACACCTCCACCTTTCAGGACACATCTCAAGTATCCCCCTTCAGAAAACCTTCCCTGATTACTAGAACCAAAATGTGCCCATTTCTGTGTTTTTACAACTTTTGATGCTCTTTCGGCATTCACCATCCTGAAATAGCATTGTTTATATGTTCATTTCTCTCATGAGACTGAATATCTAAAGTGAAAAGATCCTGCCTTCAAGACCTTTGAATCCTCAGAACCTGGGATGATAATGCTTGACATGTCTTAGTGCACAGTAAATGTCTGCTGAATGGAAGACATGCTTGGTGGTAGGAGAAGGGCTTCTTAACCTGGGGTTCATAGATGGGAATCCACAGGTAGAATTCAAAGGGTCTGTGTACTGGGATAGGAAAAAAAAGAAAATTACCTCCTTATTTTCACTAACCTCTCATTGAAAGTTACCATTTTCTTAAAAAATGAATTGTAGGCAACACACTACTCTAGTATTAGCAGTATCTGTCACCCTGTCACAGTTATCACAGATACCTTTACATCATATTACAGTTGTTGCTGATATCTTGAAGTATTACATATGCTGATCACATAATACTTTGCATGTAAATACTTTGTGTTTAAGTAGATCTGATTTCTTAATGCACTGATAAAGTATATCTATACTAGATATACTAGAGCTAGTTTCTACTAGTTCTGATTTCTTAATGCACTGATAAAGTATATCTATACTATTTTATAATCTGTATATTTTGGTATTTCAATATAACATTTTTCTCTATAATCCAGTGTATTCTGTTTAACACAATTAAAATTACTATTTTGAGAGGGGTTATTATTATTCTGAGTGGCTTCCCAAGATGCCAGAGGGGCTCAGTTAGGCCTTCATACATTAGAAAGACCCAGAACAAATTAATCTTGATACTGTATACATGTATTGTGTATGCTCATTGAATAGATATAGAAAATCTTAACCTCTATGAAATCTTCATAACCTTTTTGTTGGAAGTCCTTTTTGAATTTATGGGAGCCCTGGAACTACCTTTCCATGACAGATCTGCATAGTTTCCCTCAGAACTCTTCCATTACCCATATAAACTTTGAATTCTTCTCTATCTTCAATCAAACTTCAATTAAAGTTTGATCAAGATACAGATCTTGGGTGTATATGATTGTTCACTGTCATCTTTTTAGGCTTTCCATGTTCCTTTGCTATATAATAAACACCTAGAACAGAAGGAACATCTTTTAAAACTCCAAGTTTGAAGTCAAAAGGGTCCTGAAGATAACTTCTCTGCACAAATGGAGGTAGGCTAGAAATCATCAAATAGCTGGTCACCTATCCTTCTTTGTGTCCCCTTTCAGTCTTTGTACTGACAAACTAATTATCAAAACAAAACAGATTAACAGTTCTTTGATACATGCTGCTCAGCTGGCCTTCTTAACACTTTTCTCACAGCTACCAAATTCCTTCAAGGCAGTCTGTTGAATATGAAGGCAGCAGACCTCCTCTGCCAGGAACCTTTAAGATCTTGAGTAGTCAACTTTACCTTTCTCTGTCTCAGCTAAAATCACTACATGACCTGAAATTGTTACATGATCTTTAAGACCCTTCCAGCTTCTCCACACCGATTCCTCTTCACCATTGTTAGTGGCCTCAACGCCTTTCTGATGACCTCCCCAGGTGACCCTGCTCTTAAAACAGTGGGCTGTCCCCTTCCTGGGAAGACACCTTGGGTCACCGCCCACAAACAGCCTGGTCCCTCCTTTTAAAGACACACACAAACTCCCTAAGTTGATGGAGGCTCTTTCTTCTTGCCAACCAGCTCCACGCTGTGCACCCCATTTGCTGGCCAGCTCCTGCACCCAAACCTCAGTCTATCTTTTCCCTCTTCCTCATAAAAGTCTTCCTATTTCTGTTGTTCTGGGAATAGACTATGCTGGGAGAACATATGTCCTCAGTCTCTTGGGAGGTATACGGACTTGCAATTCGCACCCGTGACTCTGAGAACTGCCCAGTCTGACAATCGTGCCTGCATCCAAAGGGTCCCCATTTCTAATATTCCTAATCAACACCCCACCCCCGCCCTCTACAAAGAACTGTCCCGGCTCTGACAGCCTGAGCTCGGACCTCACGCCCCTCTGGGTTTTACCGGCCCTGGGGTCCTGAACACGAAGAGCCTACCCCTGATCCAGTCCTGGCCTCCAGCCGCACGGACCCCAATCCCAGTTCTGTTTGGACTCAGTGTCCCTTCTCCTCGACCCCGGCCACGACCCCATGTTCGGCTCCCGCCAGTTCCTCGGGCATGGAGCGCCACCCTGTGCAGACCCCGGCCGGCCCTGCACTCCCTCAGCGCCCCGGACCCCGCGTCTCGCACCCTCCCCAACCCCGGCCGGCTCCCGCTCCCTCCAGCACCCCCGCCCGCAGGCCCGGGGCCCGCTCCCCAACATGGCGACGGGGACACGAGCGCGGCGGGCGGGGCGGCTCCGGGCCGGGCCCGCACAGGAGCCGTGTTCCACTGCCGGCCGGCGCCATTTTCCCGCGCCGGGCCCGGGCGGCGCCTCCTTCCCGCGGAGCCGGCGGGGCCGGGACCCCAGACGCCCGGTGGGCCCACCCCTTACGGGCCCGCGTCGCCGTCACCTCACCTGAGCGCGGCCCCAGCCCTCCCGGGCGGGCCTCGGAGCACCGGCCCGGGCCGTGCGTGCCCGCCGCCCTCCGTCTGTCCGTCCGTCCGTCCTCGCGTGCGTCCGTCTGTCCGGCCGTCGGCGCCCGGCCGCCCGCAGCCCGACCCGGCAGGGCCTCAGGGAGCCGGCGGGGAGGGGGATGGGCCGGACCGGGCCGGGGAGGGAGGGGGAGGGAGGGAGAGAGGGTGGGAGCGCGGGAGGGGGCGGGGCGGACGGGGGGGCGGGCCCTGATCACGTGGCCAAAGGTCCCCGAGAGCGCGAGGCGGAGCGCGCGCCCGCTCTCTTGGGTGCAGAGCTTAGTGCAGGGGTTGGAAGGTTTTCTGTCTCCTGGCGCTGTAATATCATCAATGGCCTTGCCTCCACTTTGGAGTCCGTGTACAGCCCTATAGGAACCCTCTGGCCCGAGTGCCCTTGAGCAGGTCAACTTTCCAAGCCTCAGTTTACATATCTGAAATATGGGGATAATAATACTGCTTGCAAAGAGGAAATGAGAGAAGACATATGGAAAGCACTTGGCACAGTTCCTGACACATAGTGTCTAATAAAGTTAACGGTGATAAAGATAGCCTTTAGCCTTTATTATTATTTGCCTATATATTATTTGCCTATAAGTCCCTCTATACTTTTTTCCCTGTCACCATCATCTTAGCAATCACATTAGGTGCCAGAAAATGTGACTCCTCCCCTCTCCCCAAACGTAGGGAGGCCTCCCAGCACAGGACTTGATGTCTGTCATAAAGGCCTGAATTCAGATCAGGTTTTTCACACTTGATAGTTATGTAACTTTTTTTGCCTGTAACCTCAACTTCCTCATCTGTAAAATGGGAGTTAAGGAGTGTGTCATGAGCATCATAGAAGATGAGCCAGTGGATTGTAAATTGATTGCATATTGGTCAGACATACTGGTTTCATCTAAGAAAAGGAGTCAGGAGTCCTTTCATTCCATTGAGCATACAGTGTATACTTGGATTGCTGCAGTAATCATCTAAGGCCTTTTCATGACCACCCTGGCTCACCTTCAGTCTTTTCTCCACTCTGCTGTCAGTAATGTTTCTATGTCAGAAATTTTATCATGTCTCTCTTCTGTTTAAAACTATTTGAGAGAAACCTGGGTGGCTCAGTGGGTTGAGTGTCTGACTTCAGCTCAGGTCATGATCTCATGGTTCATGGGTTCAAGCTCCACATCTGGCTCACCGCTGTCATTGCAGAGCCTGCTTTGGGTCCTCTGACCCCTTCTCTCTCTGCCCTTAACATGTTCATACTCTCTCAAAAATAAATACTTTTTAAATATTAAAAACAAAAACTATTTGATGGTCCACACTGCTCTTAAGATAAAGGCCAGTCTGACTTTCGCTTAGGTCGTGATCTCGTGGTTCGTGGGTTCGAGCCCCGCGTCGGGCTCTGTGCTGACTGCCAGCTCAGAGCCTGGAGCCTGTTTCAGTCTGTGACTCCCTCTCTCTCTAGCCCTCCTCTGCTCATGCTGTCTCTCTCTCTCTCCTAGAAATAAATAAAACATTAAAAAATTAAAAAAAAAAAAGAAAGATAAAGGTCGAATAGATGTCTTAACAGTTGCCTGCCCTTGCCACATCCCCAGACTTATCTTAGGGCCTTCTTCTCTCTCTGGGCTGTAATTAAAGTCATCTTCATACATTGTACTTCCTTCCTACTCAGGACCCTTGAACATGCTGATCCCTCTGCCTAAAATGCTCACTGCTTAGATAACCCATCAGCCTTCAGATCCCAGCTCAAACATCACTACTTCAAGGACTCCTTCCCTGACCATTCCCCAGACAGGTTCTCTGGGATTAGCAAGTATTCAGGGAGGTAGGATCCAGAGGCCCAGTTGGGCACCTACATATCCTGTAGGTGAAAACAGCAGAAGCATGAGCAACATAAGTATTTGTTGCCTATAGGAAGTCAGCAAAGGAACTATAGGAAGTCAGCAAAGGAACCAAACAGGCCATGAATTAGCACTAAGTATAGCACAGTGATTGCAAGTTTGAGCTCTGAAACCAAAATACCCAAAATTCAGATTCTAGCTTTGCTATTTATTAGCTGTGTGGCCTTGGGAAAATTAACCTTCTCGTTGTGCAGATGAGGAAACTGGGACCAAAGAAGTAAAATGTCTTTTCCAACAGGGTCCAAAGTATTTTCTCCTTTGTTTCTTAAGCCTTACATGGTATTTTTATTTTGTTTTGTGTCCCTAATAGACCATAAGCTCCTCAAAGAAGATATTTTTGTAATATCACCACTTGTAACATGAGTTAACATTTTTGTACTTCAGTTGCTTCATCTGTAAGATGCAGATAATAAGGGCACCTTACAGATGAGGAGTAGGGGATTAAATGAATTAGTAGATATAAAATATCTTGAGTACCTAGCACTTATGAGGGCTTCAATAAGTGCCAGATTCAGAGGCCTCTGGAGAGGGTATAAGACTATTTCACAGAATGTTTTGAGCAAGAAAAGCAATCCTACAAAATCCAAGATTGTTCTCGATTCAGACTTGGGTAATGCAAAAGCAAATCAATTGTTCTTTGATATAAACAAATTGATTGGCATTTATTGAACTTTTGCTTTCACATGTTAATCCAAGTGGCTTAAGCTTTTGCAGTGAATACTTCAACCATGTCTTTAAGAATAATATCAAACAGGGGTGCATGGGAGGCTCAGTCGGTTAAGAGTCCAACTTCGGCTCAGGTCATGATCTCACAGCTTGTGGGTTCAAGCTCCTCGTCGGGCTCTGTGCTGACAGCTAGCTCAGAGCCTGGAGCCTGCTTCAGATTCTGTATCTCTCTCTGTCTCTGACCCTCCCCTACTCACACTGTCTCTCTCTCTTTCTCAGAAATTTAAAATAAAACAAAAAACAAAAAACAATAATATCAAACGGGAATAAAAAGAAAGAACAAAACCATCCAGAGAATGTTAACATTCTACTGTCTGCGGGTCCATCACAACAGTGCCAAACAATGTTACCACATTTAGTTGGGTAAGTTGTGTCTTGGAAGATGACATCACATCTAAGCAGATGCTAGTCCCTGGTTAACACTGTAATTTATCTTTATTGTGATAATACACCAGTAGATGGCAGTAAAGTGCCATGCTACTGCAAAATCAGTGCAACAATTTCAGAAAACCGGAAATAAAAGTACCTTGAAGAGGAGTTACTTCTACTTTGCATAAAGGCTTGATATGGGCTAGCAATGGCTTGCTATTAGGAAAAAGATTAAAAAGTAGAGTGATAACTACACAACTGAAACAAATCAAAGAGTAGCAAGAAGTGACCAAAAAAAAGAAATACTCTTGGGATTTAAAAACCTGTTTTTAAAAGTATTCTGAAATTATTAGAGTATAACAAAGAGATAAAAATACACAAGTCATAAGTGTAAATGCTGATGAATTTTCACAAAGTGAACAACACTTGTCTACCCAACACCTAAATCAAGAAATAGAACATTACTAGCTCCACAAAAGCTCCCTTTCTAATCATTACCATGCCTCTGAGGGTAAACAGTATCCTTTTTTTTTTAAAGACACATTTATTCAGCATCATGATCAAACTATTACATTTAGCAATCAACAGCATGGGTGCAAAAAAAAAAACTACATTAAAACCCTTTTTTGGAATGCTTTAAACTTTCCACAGAACAGAAACTAAAATAACCTGTTATACAATTAATCACAAATACAGTCCTTGAGGTTTTTTTACCCATACACACAGTCTAAAACATGTCTTCTTTGTAGCAGCTAGGCTCTGCCACCACTGTGTTTGGTTAAGTTCACAAATCTGTTGTAACCTGTAGCTTTCCTGTCACTTCTCTGGCTCTCCTCTCCTGCGAAGCTCTGTTTCCTGGCAGTAATTACAACCTTCTGCCACTGTCATAGCTCCTGCTGCTGCTGGAACTGCCATAGCCACCTTGGTTTCGTGGTTTGGCAAAGTATTGGCCTCTACCACCATAGGGGCCAGAGCTTCTGCCTCCAAAATGTCCTCCTTTCATGGGTCCAAAATTTGAAGACTGATGGTTGTAATTGCCAAAATCATTATAGCTTTCACCACCTCCAAAGTTGTTTCCATCGTTACCAAATCCGTTATAGCCATCCCCACTGCCACCAAAGCCACCACGCCCACTGAAGTTTCCTCCACGACCAAAGTTGTCATTCCCACCAAAACCGCCTCCACAACCACCACCGAAGTTTCGAGAACCACTTTGACCTCTTTGGCTGGAGAAAGCACTAGCCATCTCTTGTTTAGACAGAGTTTTCCTTACTTCACAGTCGTGGCCGTTCACAGTATGGTATTTTTGAATGACAATCTTGTCTACAGAATCATGGTCGTCAAATGTTACGAAAGCAAAGCCTCTCTTTTTGCCCACTGCCTCGGTCAGTCATGATTTCAATCACTTCAATTTTCCCATACTGTTCAAAATAATCTCCTAGATGATGTTCCTCAGTGTCTTCTTAAATGCCACCGACAAAAATCTTTTTCACAGTTAGGTGGGCACCAGGTCTTTGAGAATCTTCTCTGGAAACAGCCCTCTTTGGTTCTACAACTCTTCCATCCACCTTGTGCAGCCTTGCATTCATGGCCGCGTCCACCTCCTCCAGAGTGGTGTAGGTGACAAACCCGAAGCCTCTGGAGCACTTGGTGTTTGGATCTCTCATTACCACACAGTCCGTGAGCGCTCCCCATTGCTCAAAATGGCTCCTCAGACTCTCATCGGTTGTTTCAAAGCTCAAACCTCTGATGAAAAGCTTCCGCAGCTGTTCAGGCTCTTTGGGAGACTGACTTAGACATGACGGCGGTGGGAGGGGAGACTTTAACGATGCTTACTCGGGGAGTCCAGGGGCAGAAAGGAGTAATCTAACGAATGTATCTGAGGGTAAACAGTATCCTGACCCCTAACTGCATAGGTGAGGCATACCAGGTGTTAAACTTTATGTAAATGGGATAATATAGAGTGTATTCTTTTTTTAAAATTTTTTAAATATTTTACTTATTTCTGAGATAGAGAGAGAGGCAGTGTGAGGAGGGAGGGAGAGTCAGAGAGAGAGGGAGACACAGAATCTGAAGCAGGCTCCAGGCTCTGAGCTGTCAGCACAGAGCTGAACGCGGGGCTCCAACCCACAAGCTGTGAGATCATGACCTGAGCCGAAGTCGGAGGCTTAACAGACTGAGCCACCCAGGCATCTCTAGAGTGTATTCTTTTGAGTCTGGTTTCTTATGTTCAGTTTTTTTTTTTTGAGACTCATCTATATTGTTGCCTATGGTTGTGGTTTGTCCCTTTCATTGCTGTCCCTTTCATTTTATTATTTGAATATATCACAATTTATCCATTCTACTGGTGGTGAATTTCCACTTCAGGTCAATTTTTTAAAGTATTATACTGGGGCGCCCGGGTGGCTTAGTAGGTTGAGCATCCGACTTTCGCTTGGGTCATGATCTCGCGGTTTGTGGGTTCGAGCCCCGCGTCGGGCTCTGTGCTGACTGCCAGCTCAGAGCCTGGAGCCTGTTTCAGAGTCTGTATCTCCCTCTCTCTCTGACCCTCCCCTGCTCACGGTGTGTCTCTCTCTCTCTCTGCTACAAATAAATAAAACATTTTAAAAAAAATAAAGTACTATACTGAATATTCTTACATTTTTATCACCTCAGAAAGAAAATTTGTACTATTTAGATATTGCTGTCCTCACCTTCCTTGAGCAACACCTAATTTACCTTCCATCTCTATAAATTTGCCTATTATGGATATTTCATATAAATATCGGTCACAATATGTAACCTTTTGTGTCTGACTTCTTTTACTCAGCGTGTTTCCAAGGTTCATTCATGCGGTAGCATGTATCAGATTTCATTCCTTTTTATGGCTGAATAATATTCCATTGTATAAATATACCACATTTTGCTTATCTATTCATCCATTGCTGGACATTTGGGTTGTTTTCACCTTTTCCCTTTTGTGAATAGTGCTTCTATGAACATTGATGAACAAAGTTTTGTTTGAACACCTGTTTTCAAATCTTTGGGGTATATATCTGGGAGTGAAATTGCTGGGTCAGATGATAATTCTGATTATTAAAGAAATGTCAGATTGTTTTCCACAGCAGCTGTACTTTTACATTCTCACTAGTAAAATATGAGGTTTCCAATTTCTCCATATCTTCACCAACACTTATTTCCTTTTTAAAAAATGATTTTAAAAATATTATTATAGCCAACCTAGTAAGTGTGAAGTGGCATTTCATTGTGGTTTTGATCTGAATTTCCCTAGTGACTTAACAATATTGTACATCTTATCATGAACTTATTGGCCATTTGAATATCTTCCTTAGAGAAATGTCTGGTCAAGTTCTTTGCCCAACTTTTCATTGGGTTGTTGAACTGGAAGTGTGCTTTATATATTCTGGGTACTAGACCCAAAACCGTATGTTTCCAAGACTTGTCTGTTTTTAGCTTTTATATTTAGGTCTTTGATCCATTGTGAGTTACTATTTGTATGTGAAGGTGAGGTAAAAGTCAAACTTCATTCTTTTGTAGGTGGATATTCAATTGTACTAGCATTGTTTGTTGAAAAGACTATTTGTTCTCCATTGAATGATCTTGGCACCCTTGTCAAAAATTTAATTGTTCATAGGGGCACTGAGTGGCTCAGTCAGTTGAGCATCCAACTCTTGATTTCAGCTCAGGTTATATCCCAGGGTCTGGGGATCAAGAGCACATCAGGCTCTGCACTGAGCATGAGCCCTATTTATTTCTCTCTCTCTTTCCCTCTGGCTCCTTCCCCACTCATTCTCTCTCTTTCTCTAAAATACAAAAAATAAACATTAAAAGAATCAATTGATCATAGATACATAGGTTTATTTCTAGACTTTCAGTTCTATTCCATTGATATGTTCAGCCTCATGTCAGTACCACACTGTTTTGATTACTGTAACTTTGTAGTATTTTTGTTTTCA
Source organism: Proteles cristata cristata (assembly GCA_017311185.1). Classification (NCBI taxonomy): domain Eukaryota; kingdom Metazoa; phylum Chordata; class Mammalia; order Carnivora; family Hyaenidae; genus Proteles; species Proteles cristata. The sequence continues at coordinate 737,227 of JAESUZ010003725.1, forward strand.
CTTAAAAAACACTTATTTATTTATTTTTAAGTAGGCTCTAGGCCTGACATGGGGCTCAAACTTGTGACCTTGAGACTGAGTCACATGCTTTACCGACTGAGCCAGCCAGGCACCCCTGTAGTAAGTTTTTAAATCAGGAAACTTCATATCTTAACCAAGATATGAAGGAAATACCCAAAATATCTAATTTAAGAAACAAATAGTAAACAAATTGCTGTGGCTGCTTTTGTACCACTTCACTTTCTCCCACTCCCCAAATAGCCAAATATAAATCAATCCAGAGCCATGGGTTAAGCAATAGTCTTTCTTTAATTCCCCTTTGCAAATGGAAGCCCCTGAGCTGGTCCCCACCCCCACCCCTACCCACAACTTGGGGCCCCCCAGATGCAAGGCCCCACCTCAACTTGGTGGGTGGAAGAGAGGAGCACCCTCTCCCCAGGATGGTCCATTTAAAAAATCCTAGTCACTTAAGAAATGAGGCTGGGGACAGGAGAAGGAAGCTGGAAGACAAGGTCCAGGTCAGGCCAGACTGGAGATGTTGGGGTTGTGAGGACCCTTGCGAAGGGTTTGCAAGCACATCCCTAAGCTCAGGGCCAGCATGGCTGAGGGAAAGGAGGCAGATAGTCTGACTCCTCAAGGCCCTGTCTTCCTGGTTGTGGACACTGACACTCACCACCACCGCCACCACCGCCACCACCACCAGTACCATCACCACCACCACCACCACAGGCCTCTGGATAGAGAGTTTTCCAGTTACTCTGGGATAGGGTTTGTTAAGCATCCCCTCTGGCCCATGATCTGGGGCATCCTTGGGGTCCCCCTGAGACCAAACCTGGGAGAAGGAGGGACTCTAGGAACATGCAAAGGGGGGGAGCAGAGACCCCCGCCCCACCCTGCTGCTCTACAGGATGGTGGCTCCAGCTGCATCTGGGCTTCGAGGGTCCTTCACACCAATGATGAAGTTGTTGGTTCTCCGGCTGCCATGGACCCAGGATAAGACATCTACCTTCTCCACATGGTGACCCCTGGCTTCCAGGAACTCAATCTCTTCCTCTGTGAACTCACCTGAAAACCATCCCCCAACATACACACATTCTGAGTGTTCAGAGCACTGGCTCAGGAGTCCTGTGGTCAGACCTGAGTCATGATCCTGGATGCCCCACTGAGGAGCTGCACGACCTTGGGCAAATTGCTTTAGCTCTCTGAGCCTCAGCCTCCTCATTCATAAAATAAGGATTATATGAGAACAACATGTGAAGTTGTTGTGGGGATTAAAAGAGATAATACACAGAGAGCACAGAGCTTAGAACCTTGCATATAGTACATGATCAATAACACATAGTCATTCTTAATATTGCAAAAAGGACTTTGGGCTCTTCATGTCCACCTGCCTAGGCCAAACTGCCATCATTACTTGCCAGGATAGCCGGGATGCAACCATTACTACATATCCCACTGACTGGTCTTTCTGGCTCCAGTCCTGCTTTCATACAGGCAAAAGGAATCCTTTTAAACCATTAGTCAGACCACTCACCTCCCCTTCTCAAAACTTCCCAATAGCTTAGATGGCTCTTAGAATAAAACCCAAAGTCCTTACCAAGGGCTCTAAGGCACCTGGGACCTCACTACCTCTCTAAACTCCTGTCCTCACTTCCTTCTACTCTCTCCCTTGCTTACCTCTGCTTTAGCCTCCTTGCTGTCCCTCAGGCAAGCCAAACATGCTCCTACCTCAGGGCTTTGCACTTGATGTTTTGTTTGTTTAGAATGCTCTCCACCAAGATAGTCATGAGACTGGCTTCCTTACTTCATTCCAATCTTCAAGGAGAACTTCCCTGACCACTATCTAAAATAGCAGCCCTGCCATCTTTACCTTCCTTTATTTTCTTTCAAAGTACTTCTTGCTACCTGTTTGTTTGTTTACTATGTCTCTCTCCATTAGATTATAAGCTGTTTGAAGGCAAGGATTTTGTCTTGTTCATTATTGATCCTCAGTGCCTAGAACTGGGTGAGGACATAGCAAATGTTAAACAAGTATTTACTGGATAAATGAAGAAATCCCTACCTTTTTATATAAGTTCAGGTCTTCACTGTCTCTTGCCTAGCCCATTATCCTAGTTGCTTCTGTTTCTCCAATTTAAATTCTCCCCCCTTCAATTCACTTCCCCTCCATAAAACATATCAGGTCTATTCCACTTCTATTCAATCCATGCTTCTTAACATGGACCTCCATGTTAAGCCCTGTAACCTCACTTCCTACTGTTCCCCAACAAAGATATGGTTTCCTTACTTCCTCAAACGGGATTATCTAGGGTAGTTCTTGAGGTAAAGATACAATACTGAATAGCATTGAATCACTGAGTCAGAAATGTATTTCCTTTATGGGTCCCTTTCAATCCTTTGGATAATGGCAAGGACTAAGTTTCAGTCTGGCCTCTAACATTTCTTTCTTTTTTAAAAAAAAATTTCAATGTTTATTTTTGAGACAGACAGACAGACAGAGTGCAAGTGGGGAAGGGGCAGAGAGAGAGGGAGACACAGACTCTTAAGCAGGTTCCAGGCTCTGAGCTGTCAGCACAGAGCCTGATGTGGAGCTTGAACCCATGAACCATGAGATCATGAGCTGAACTGAAGTCAGACACTTAACTGACTGAGCCATACAGGCACCCCTGGCTTCTGACATTTTTAATCTCCTTTACAGATAGAGCAGGCCCCAGAGACTTCTGGGGCAACAATATCCACCTAAAACCTAAAAACAGTTGACTTTTTATAGCTACTTACCTTTTATTTATGGCAAATGATGCTATTTCTTCCATTTGTGACTATGATATGAGATTTACCTTTAAAATACACTTACATTGAAAAGGAAGCCCATGTATAGATATACATACGTAAGTAACAGTTTAGATGGTATGCAAATATGGCAAAATTCAAGAAGGTGCTGGATAAATTCTTAAGTTTAGGAAATAATATCTCTAGTCCAGCAGGCCTCCTGGCTGTTCTCTGAACCATTCTTTCTGGCTTTTGCCCATTTGTCCAGAAGGTTCTTTATCCCCACATGCCAAATTCCTGCTCATACTCCAATGCCCGGTTAGTTGTTACCTCCTCCATAAAGCCTCCCAGGAACCCCAGTAGATGAACTTTCCTTTGGCCAAGCCTACTCCTCATGTTCCTGTCATAGACCGTGAGCTCCTTAGGGGCAGGTAGGATGAACCAAACCCCTCCACACCCAAATAACTTAGCGTACAGCCTCACATTCAAAAGATACCAGAAGTTATTGGTTGGGATAGCCTCATTATCATCATCTGGGATCCAGAGTGTCACCAGCCAAACCACAGGGTGTGACTGCTGAGGATTGGGTCTTTGGCTTCTAAAGTGCTTCATGCTAGGAGACAGGCAGTAAAGAACTGAGTCTTTGGTATCAGCCAGATATCTATTCTAATCTCAGTTCTGCCACTTACTATTTGATCTTTGACTACTTTATAACCTCTGTGGGCCTCAGTGTCTTCATCTATAAAATGGGGATAATAATACCGAGCAGGCAAGGACCATGTCTCATTCAATGCTCTATCCCTTTTGTATTTGTATAATACATTGTCTGTTGTAATAAAAATGCCTCAAACCTGCACATACTTCCCCACTTACAAACTTAGGCTGTGTCTGGGTACATGGGTAACTCAATAGGTTGAGTGTCCAACTTCAGCTCAGGTCAGGATCTCACAGTTCATGGGTTTGAGCCCCATGTCAAGCTCTGTGCTGACAGCTCAGAGCTTGGACCCTGCTTCAGATTCTGTGTCTCCCCTCTCAGCCCCTCCCCTACTCAAGCTCAGTTGCTCTCTCTCTCTCTCTCTCTCCTTCAAAAATAAACATTAAAAATTTTTAAAAACAAAAAACAACAACAATAACAAAAAACACAAGATTAATCTGTGTCTACAATTAAGCCCCAGTCATTTTTAAAGGAAAGTCCGTTTTCTAACCATAACCTGTAAGGTCCATGATATGGCCTCTGCTTTCCTCTCTGATCTCATGTCACTTGCACTCACCCCAGTCTCCTTTCTACTCCTAAAACATGCTGAGCCCATTCCTGTCATGAATTGCATCTGTTCCTTTGGCCTACAAAACCTGCCCCTGTTCTTTGCATGGTGGGCTCCTTCTTACTCTTCAGATCTTGGGCTTACATGTCACCCAAGAGAAGCCTTCTCGAGTTATCACATAAGCCCTACAGTCAGTCCACAGAGCATGTATTTTGCTTTCTCATATTTCTTTATTTCTTTTCCTGTCTGCCTGTAAATGCCATATCCTCAGTACCTAGGATAATACGTGGCACACGGCAGGTATTCAATACAAACTACTGAATGAATAGTTTGCAGACTGAACAACTGTATCTTATTTTACAAATGAGAAAACTGAGGCTCAGAGTGAAGACATGAATTTCCCAAGGCTACACAGCCCAGAAATGACAGAACTGGTTCCAATCCCCAGATCTTTCACTGTTTCAAAGGAGTACATTGGAAGAAACCAACCTTTCACTGGTAGGGATTTGTGCTGGTATAGGCAGGGGAACCCTTGGGAGGAGCCCCCTTCTCAACCTAACCCTCTGCCCACCCCATGGGGATCTCTGCTCTGCACTCACTGTCCACCTGCAGGAGGTTAGACTGCAAGTCTGGATGCAGACGGCCATGGGCCAGGCTGTCACTCAGGTTCCGGTTCAAGGTCAGGACATTCAGCAAAACCTGTGGGCAGCCAAGAGGTAGAGGTCACGGCCGCCCCAGAGATGGAGATTCAGGACTCCCCAGTCTCGCTCCTGGGCTAGACTTCTTACTCTTTAGAAACCTTACACTAGTGGTATTATCTGAACAGCCCCAGAAGAGAGGCAGGCCTGTGATGGCCATCTCCATTTCAAAGAGGGGAAACCAAGAGCCAGAAAGGGAAAGTAACTCACTCCAGAGTTTAGAGAGCTCCAAGGAAGAGGTACCACTAGCAGTCAGTCTCCTATAATCCAGCCCAGAGCTCTCTTTCCTTTTCCCTGTCAAGGACAGGGTTAATAGCTGGGGATGGTCTAGGGCACAATGGGGGGTACTTTTAGCTTAGTGGTTAAGAGTGTGGGTAGGCTCTCAAACCAAACTTCCTGCCCATTCTTAGTAAACTGGACCTAACTTCTTAACCTCTCTGGGTCTTAAGTTTCCTCATATACAAAGTAGAAATAAAGATTCTTTCCAAAGTTGAGAAGGCTAAAAGAATTCACACACGTAACCCCACTCATGGCACTTAGTAAGAATTCTATAAATGTTAGTTCTTGTTATTATCTTCATTTTACAGATGAGGAGACTGAGGTTCAGAGAGATTAAGTGAATTCCCGAAATCACACAGTTAGAAATTGGTAGCACTTGGGCTGGGGCCAGAGCTGTCTGCTTCCAAAGCTCAGGCTAGTTAACTCACCACCTACCAAAGTATGTGCCTGGCACATATATCAGGTGCTCAGAACATCTGTGTAACTGTTGTGAGACACTTTGGAGAAGTGTAGGCTCTTCCTTTCAAAATCAGACCCTAAAGAGGGTTGCCTGTCTATTCAGATACTGAATAGAGGCATCATGGAACTTGAGGTTGACAGAACCTAGGTAGCTTAGATGCTATATCACCTTTCAGTTCCAATGGCCCATGATTTTCCATGCAATATGGAAGATGGAAATTTAGGGCTCCATTTTGTAACTCAGCATAGCCTATGTCCCCATGATGAGCTTATAACAAAGCAGACTTGCCTGATGTTTGCTGAGCTGGGGATAAAAACAAGACAGAGACATGAAGGGCACCTACAGTCCAGACTACAGCTTAGCTGCTAACCACAAAGGGCCTACCATGGAGGAAACCTCACCTGGGTCAGGCCGCTGAGGCCTCGGGCAGCTCCATTGGCCCCCAGTGCGAGGTAGGTCCCACAGAGCCCCTCTGCCGGCCGGACCACAGTGGGCAGCAGGAAAGACAGTGGTCGCTTCCCTGGCTGCACCGAATTCTCCTGTGTCAGAGGACCGAGACCACAGGGGGATAACAGGTGGGGCAAGTTTTCATGGGAGACTGGTCCCTTCCCAGGCCACAGTTTGCTGTCTGTGAAATGGTTCCTGGGTAACTAGGGTGGACTGTGGCCCCACTGAGTTGCTATGGAGCTACCATGGGTGGTAAGGGAGGGGACCAAGTCAAGAAAGATGGCCAAGAAGAAGAACAGGATAATGTCCACCCTAGTCATCTCCATCTGTCTTCATACTGCCAGGGCCCCAGCTCGTAGGGTGTAAGAGTACTGGCCTCCAACTAGACCATCTTTCCTATCTCCTTCCTCTTTTGACCAACCAGAGGGCTGAGTCCCATCAGCTTAGCATCACACAATTGTAGACCATTGTGCTGAAAAGTGCCAAAGCATCAAATGGGGGCTAATATCCTTATTGTACAGATGAAGAAACTGATGCCAAGAGAGGGGTCAAGACTTTCTCTAGGTCACATAGTCAAACAGGGGCAGAATGGGATGAGGTTTCTTCAGGCCCATGAGGCTCCAAGCTCCAGACTTGGGCTGGGAATGAAGTGGAACACCTTGTTTTAGGTTCCTTTCTTTATACTTTAAGTTCCTAAAGTAGGGAGGGAGTGGCAGCCATTCTACTACACCTTCTACCTAGCTTCAAGGTTCCCAGGGGAGTAGGGAATCAAGGTCCTACCAGGCTGGGAGCAGAGTGGTTAGCAGTCCTGTTGGGCCAGGAGAAGTCTAACATCTGGCTGTTGAGGAGGATCCCGGAGGGAGTGATGAGGCCACTGCCAAAGGGCCGGTTCAGGGAGCTGGGGGTGGAGGTTGGGGCCAGGTGAGCCCTGAGGCCACTCTCTCCCCCATCCAGCCCCCAACTCTTCCTGACCCAGACAATCCCCAGTGCCAGGTTCTGAATCTGAGCTGGCATACCTGACCATGGCCACGATAAAGTCATCAGGGCCCATGATCAGCACCTGGGCAGCCGTGGGAGCCCCGTCCAGCTCATAGACAGGCAGGAGTGGAGCAGGAGCTGCCTGGGAATCATTGATGTGGCCCCGGAGGTAGGCGGCTTCCACCTTGCTGAAAAGACAAGGGGTAGGAGATGAATACACAGCAGGCTCTCATTTACACCCCACCTACCACTTTGTGATGTCTGCCTCCCCCACTGGACTATTAGGTCTATGAGAGCAGAATCTCTTATTCTGAGTGTATGGGAAATATACAGGAAAGTGTTATTGGGCTGACTGAATTTATTTAGGTGTCATTCAGAGTCCCTCCTAGAGCCAACTTTTGTTTAGTTGCTTAAATCAAGAGTCTTTTAGTTACTTGACTTCATGTACTCACTTAATCCCTTCCTTGAAAGTACCTGGGGCATAGTGGATGCTCACATAATATTTGTTTTGCATGAACAAACAGAATTTATTTAACCTAATTATTTTTAGTTTAGAATTGAAGTTTTATTAAGAGTTTAGTCAGAGGAGGGTTTTATATACAGAGATCTTTAATTACTATTAGAATTTTGTAGGAGAAGACTTGGCACATAAGCCCTTAATAAGTATTTATTGAATGAAATTACTTGAATGAATTTAAAATAGGTGTGTGTGTGTGTGTGTGTGTGTGTGTGTGTGTGTCAGAGCTAAATTGAACACAACATGCAATTCTCCAGACTTTTTAAAGTTTGACAGAGGGTTTCTTACTTAATAACTTAATAACTTTCTTACTTAATAACTGTTGGTTTGGTTATTTTAGTTGATTAGAGGGTGAGAAGTTACCAAGGATTACTGAAGATTTTCATTCAGCTTTCAACCATAAAGCAGAGGGCTTTGTTTCAGGTGGATTGTGAGGGGAGAGAGGCTTTGGTTTTAGACTTCACCCTTGTAAAGACTTTTTAGACTTTACCTTGTTTTTAGTTGCTGCTCTTTTTGCTTTTTAAAGCTGATCATTTGGTTTCATTGTCTCCAACTTAATTCATAGAGTTGTTTGAGTAATAATACAAATTCATGTTAAGTATATTTTTGGTTTCTGATTTTTTTTCTTAGCTAGCCTTTTGGTCAGGCAGAGCTGCTGGTTAAGTAGTAACCATTCTTACCCACCCCTATTGCTAGTTACTACTAATATTTGTTGAATACTTATTATGTGCCAAGGTATTCAGTGCTTTGCATGTATGACCTTATTTAGTCTATACCACAGCCTCATGCATTTGGCACCATTATTGTCAGACCCTCTTGTGGAAACAGACTTCCAGAATTTAAATTTGTCCAGTCCTGCTCAGCTAGTGACTGTTGAAGCTGGGATCTGAACTGAGTCAGTCTGACCAGGGCCCATAGTCTTACAACATTATTACAGCATAATGTATGTTCTAATGTATAATGTATAATGTAAAAATTCCCATCACCTCCAGTAATTGGAAACTTTTCATTGTTATTAGGCTTTCTTTTTCCACTCCAAAGGGGGCACAGATGGGCCTACATAAGTGCCCTGCTAGGGTCAAAAAGTTTTGAGGGCCAACTCATTGACAGTTGAGGAAACTGAGGTAGGTACAGGGTGAGGCAACCAGTGTCACACTATGACTTAGAGCTGAGCTGAGATGGACTTGGGACTCCAGGTCATCCTGCTCTACCAGCTGCTTTTCATCTGATCCTTTCCTCACATCCACCACCACTTCTGCAGCCCTGAGGGTCCTGCCCTGGGACCCACCTGAGCATGTCATCCATGCTCTCAGTGATGGTAGAATCGTAGACAGGATCTCCCAGTCTGCTGGCCAGGGCTAATGCGATCTTCAGGGTCTGAAAATATAATAGGGGTGTGGAAGAGGCTGCCAGCCTCCTCCCAGGACTCACACTAATGATCCTCATGTGAGAAAACCTGGAGGTGATTTAGTCTGGCCCCACGGTAGTACCCCATCCCCCTACTCCCAGTGTACCAAGACCCAGGGCAGGGTGGAGGGGTCGGCCTTGCCTCTGCCACCCAGTGAAGAGCCTGCTCCCGGGACACCAGGGTGGTGAGATTGAAGCCTTCGAGGATGTTGAGAGCACTGATGAGAGCAGGCCCTGTATGCGGGGGTGGGGGGCTGAGAACCAGGTGGCCTGGAAAAAAAATGGAAATGACTAGATGGCAGGGGAGGGGTCAAGGCATCTCCACATCCTATCACATAGGCTGAGGCCACTGCACTGAACTCCTCATCAGACAGGGAAACTGTGCTGACAGGCAAAGCTTTGAGAGGCAAAGGGACCCACACAAGTTCACATGGCAAGTCAAGGGCAGGGCCAGGACTCCAACTCAGAACACTGGTCTTCAGTTTCCTCTTCTGCACAAGGAAACTAAAGCTCAGGAGAAGTGTAGTCTGCCCAGAGGCACACTGCAGGCAGAGCAGGGACAGGTGTCCAGATGCCCAGAGTCCTGGTCCACCACAGGTCTCCTATTAGCTCCTCCCACAGACCAGGATACTATTCAGGGCCCATCGTGGTCCCACCCCTAAAACTTCTTGGGAGCAGCAACCTCCTCTTCCTACTTGAGGCCCCTGTTATTAGATGTTTGGACATCAAAGGAATAATGATAATACCTGACATGTAACATTAACTGATTAAGTCACTTAATCCTCACAATGGGTAATGTTATCATCCTCATTTGACAGGTGAGGAAACTGAGGCACAGAGAGGCAGCTGGTCCAAGTTAATAAGAGACAAACTCAAGGTACTGGCATTGAAAAGAGAACCCAGGCTGGGGAGGGGATATGTAAAATCAAATAAATATTCAGCATCCATTCTGATCAGGGCAGCTTCTGACATCACCTCATCGAATTTTCTTTTTCTTTTTTTTTTTTTTAATGTTTTATTTATTTTTAGGAGAGAGAGAGAGACAGCATGAGCAGGGGAGGTCAGAGAGAGAGGGAGTCACAGACTGAAACAGGCTCCAGGCTCTGAGCTGGCAGTCAGCACAGAGCCCGACGCGGGGCTCGAACCCACGAACCGCGAGATCATGACCTAAGCGAAAGTCGGACGCTTAACCGACTAAGCCACCCAGGCGCCCCAACCTCATCGAATTTTCATGGGCACCTCACGAGGTAGGCACTATTATTATTTCCATTTTAAGGAGGAAACCACAGCTCACAGTGGGAAGTGACTTGTTCAGGGTGAATGGGAGAGCTGGTACTCAAACCCAGGTCTTCATACACTACCACCTCTGGTAGAAGAATCAGGCTAGAAATTGAGGCCTGGAAACCTGAACTCAGAGGTAACCTCTCCTGGTTCAGGGTGATCTCAATCTCCTAAAGGGGAGAGAACTTCAGAACCTTCTGAGGGACCCAGGAACCCACCACTATGGATTCAGCAAACATGGATTTCATCCACGTCATAGGCTTGGCTTTCTGGGTTCCTCTGGTTTTGAGTTTGGCAGGTTAAGTTCCATTCTGTCCCTGGGCCTCAGTTTCCTTTTGACACAATGAGGGGACAGGTTTATAATTGTCTTCAAAGGTTTGCTCAATATGAAGCTACATGGACTCTGGTCTTATGAATTCTTCTTAGGAAGTACATGGCAGTAAGAGTGGGCCTGAGGCAACACAGAGCCCAAATCAAGAAAACTTATGGCCAGAATCCCAACTTCCAGGCCTGAGCCTTTGACCAGACCTCCCTCCCCATATCCTAAATACTTGGGGTAACTGACCCCATGACTATTTCAGAAGGTGAGCTGGCTCTGGCTTCCTTCAACAGTTGGCTGGCCAGGCAACTCACTGCCTCAGTTTCTCTCCTGTAAAATGGGGAGGAATCTCTAGGCCAAAAGGAGGTGGCCATGGACTGGGAGGCTTCTCCTGAGCAGGGACCCTGAGAGTTGGGAGAGAGGTCACCTCTGTATACACCACACACAGGATTCTCCACGAGGGCACTGTAGTTGCTGAAGTCCTCCTCAGTTATGACACCACCTGCATGCTGAACCTAGAGGGGAGAGAATGACCCCATCACATCTGTGAGTCGCACACCACAGTACGAGTCACACACCACAGTATAAGCATGTGGACTTGTCCTACGGTATATGTTTGGAATCAAGGACAGATCAGATGTTTATAACTTTTGTGCCTTCCGCAATTTCCATCATGGCCCTTAGGGACCCCATTAGCCCTTGGGACCCTAGGGAAAAGAAAGGGGGAAAAGCACTAACAATGAGCACCTGCTATGTACCAGACATTCTATGAATGACCTGCTTAGATTGACATTCAAGGTCCTTTGTGACATGGCCCCTGTCCAATGCTCCCCTTGTGTCCTGCTATTCCGCAGTGAGCTCTGCACAGCTACCTGAGTGAAATATAGTTCCTGAACTCATGACTCCATGGACTTGCACATACTACCCTCTCTGCCTACATAAAAGGAACATTTTCTGGGGCACCTGGATAGCTTTGTTGGTAGAGCCTGAAACTCTTGATCTTGGGGTCCTGAATTCGAGCCCCACATTGGGTGTAGAGATTACTTTTTAAAAAAGGAATATTTTCTACTTAAAACAGAATTTGCCTGTAAGATATCAAAACTGAATTCTGCATTTCACTACAGTTAACTAAAGTCACTCCAAAGCCATGAACTCTGGATGATTCTAGTAGGAATGACCCTCACTGGATGTAACCAAGCACTCTATTGACCAATGAACCAGCAAATCCATGGGCTCATTCCATCCTTTCCAGCATGATAATTTTCATTCCTAAATTAGCATAACCACTAGGAATTCTCTCTCTCTCCCTCTCTCTCCCTCTTCTCTCGCTCTCGCTGTACTTTTTAGTACTTGAAACTCTTGACTTCTAATCTACCCTTGGTTAACTACACATTGAATTTCTACACAATGAAGTTCTACACATTAAACTAATCACACATCATATGTGTTCCTTTGTTGGTCAAATTTATAAACTCAACTTTGGTGTGTGTTTTTTTCTTTTAAAGCTCTGAAGCTCTGATGGTCTTTGTTAAGAGTCTCTTTCATCCCCTTCTCCAGTAGATCCAGGTCCAGCTAATCACAGCATTCCTTTTCCGAGCCAGTGACTGGTTTGGGAATCATCATGAGACCTATGACAGGCCAATGAGATACAACCTGGAGGTTTTTGCTGTAACTTTTGGAATGAGAAAGGCTCTTTCCCTGGGATGGCTTGCTGGAAGGATAGCTGGTGAGGAGTAACTGTGGAAAGGATCTGACAGAGAATGAACTCAAACAGAAGAAAGTAGAGTCATAACAGAAAAAGAGACAGACAGACCAAGGCCTGATAGTGTGGATAGAGCTGTGGGCCCAGCAGACCTAAAGCCAGAGTCTGCTGGACTTCCCAGTTAAGTCCATTTGAGATGGGCATCTATCACATAGCCATACCTCAGTGCCCAGCACAGGGTATGGCACGGAACAGGCACTCTGTGAATGTAGAATTAATGACACACTTATTCAATTCCTATAACAGTAAGGCAGAACTAGTTACGTATAATGAGTCCAAGGGTACGGATGAGAGAATCACAGAGTTGGTGTGTGTATCCTTATCTTGAAAGTAATTTTCAATTAGGAGTTTTGAACTACTGACAACAGTTCTTAGAACCCATTACTGCCTCAGACTAAGAATCTCTGGGGTTGGTTGGCAGCCCTGTGTCAATATCTCTAGTCCTGATAGTCATCAGTGAAGGAGGGGTTTCCCTCAGTCCCTAGAAAACCCAAGAGCAGGGTGAGCTTGTGGGCTCAAGGAAGCTGAGGCTGAACCTGGGTTCAGGTCTGGGAGAGACAGGACAAGACTATGGGTTGGCACCAGCCCTGGGAGGCCTGAGCGCACCTCTTTCAGTCAAGACAGAACAGTTCCATCATCCCAGCGAGTTCTGTGTGCTGCATCCCAGTAAACTGCTCTCACCCCAAACAACCACTTATTTGATTTCTACCACCACAGATTGGTTTTGTCTATTCTACAATCTCAAGTGAATGGAATCCCCAGTAAATATATATAGAAAGAAAGATAGAGAAGGAAGGAGGGGGAAGTATATCCTGCAGTAGGGTCCTTCCGGGTAAGGGGAGCTCCCCACATGCTCACCTCAGCCACCATCTCCAGTGTAAGGTTGCCTCCTGCGTAGAAGGCGGCGGGGCCAGAGGTGCCCAGCACATCTAGCACTGCGGCCAGGTCAGGCCGACGCAGCAGTGAGCCAGGTAGTGGCGGGTGGCCCAATGGCAGGAATGTCTCACGGAAACGCTCAGATGCATTGGGTGGAGGCTGTTCAGCCAGGGCACGGGCTGCAAGCAGAGAAAGGAGGGTGGGTAGGGGCTGAGATGCACCATAGGTGAGGTGGCTAACTGGCTGGCCGTAAGAGCTCTGGCTCCCCAGGAGCCTGTTATGAGGAAAGTGGGGGGTGTACATGGGCTCTTCCCAGATCCCCTCATTTGAGGCTGCCTCCCTGTGAGGGTAGGATGGTGGGGAGGGAGCCAGAGTTGCAAACTGGGAGAGAGGTGCTTTTTGGCTTGGGCCCCAAATCTCAGAGGTTCCCTCTCCCCTTCCCATCAAACTCATGCCTTTCCCCCCACCCTCAGTCCCCACTGACCTAGATCATGAGTCACGTTGAAGCCATCTTGGGCCACAGCTGCTGCGAAGGCCAGGACTTGGGACCATGGCAGCCTGGGGGGGCCGGAGAGCAGGGGGTGGAGGAGGTCCTGGGGGGAGGAGGAGGAGGGGTCCTGGGGGAAAGGGGGTTCCTGGGAAGGAGAGTCCTGGCAAGGGAAGGGGATATTAGGAGGGGGAGTTGGGAAGGAAAGAATCCAAGGAAGGAGAAGGCCACCCAAGGAGAGATGCAGGCAGGGGGCCCTGGTCCCCAGAGGGAGGGTTTTTACCTGCCATAGAGCTGGTGAGCTTCATGTAGCCCCTTCACCATTCCGGGGACCCCCACCAAGAGCCCAGGCTGAGTGAAGCGGGCAGGCGAGGGAGAGAGGAGACCAGGTCACTGGAAGCGGGGGGGCTGGGCTGAACTCCGCAGAGCCCCAAGCCAGGGATGGGGGCTGGCACAGGGGAAAGACACAGGCCAAGTATCCCAGAGGAGGGACAAGCTCTCCCCAGCAGGCATCCCTCCCATTTCCCTGACTTACTATCAGCAAATGCAGAAAGGTTTCCTTTATCTATCATAGTTGCAGGGATTTATAAATTAAGTAAACCTTCTTAAGAGCCAAGACATAACCAATTTAGATAGAAACCTGTCTACATTGGATTATATCTACTCTTACCCTTTAAAATAATGGACAAGGGACTTTCATTTAACCTTTTCATTATCGTACCACCATTACTCAGCTGTGATAACTCAGGCATGTGTTTGGCTTTTATCACTGTACCAAATAACTATTGTTCCAAATTTTTCTATTTCCTCCTTTGATCTCAGTGGATAGTGGGTTTGCCTTTAGCAGTTCCTCTTTAATCTTCCAATTGGTCATGGTCTGGGAAAGTTACAGCCAGCAAGCTTAGAATGGGAAGTATGAGTTATAGTGCGGGAACTTTGCAATGTCTCAGGCTCCTCAGGTTTCCAGATAGGTGAGGTTGCCAGAGAAGTAAGGTATTGTATATTGCCTGCTATCAACCATCCAGATCATTTGGTTCATTACTTTATTTTGGGAGCTGCCTCTCTTTCTCATAGCTTTAAGAGCATCCTGCTTAACTCTTCCTCATTTCCACTGTAATTACTCAGCAAAGTAATGTTTGGGTTAGCAGAAGGGCAGTGAAGGGAGACGCCCCCCCCCCCCTACTTCTCACCAGCATCCCCACCTTGGTTTCCCAGGATCTCTGCAGGGCCTCTTCCCTGAGGGCCCCTGGTGCAGACTCCCGGAAATCAATTAGGTGGCTCTCATTTCTTCGGATGTCATGTACCAGCATCACGCCACCACTGGGAGAGGCACAGAAGGGGGAGGTTGATAAGATGCTACCCCTCTAAACAATTAACTGGCCACCCTTCAACCCCCAATGGTGATGGCTGTAGGTTAAATCTGTCATCTGGAGTCAGATGTCTGAGCTCTCTCCCCAGCAGGGATTCAGAGACTCAGCCTCTGTTAAGAGGGTGGGGAGTGAAATCAAGGGGGGTGGGGATGCAGAGACCATGGACCTCTTCTAGCCTGTTACTGGAGACTTTAATCCCTGATTACGGAAAACCCAGAGACTGGAAGAGCAAGATGTTCTACCCCCTGCCCCCACCCCAGACCATAGCTGGACCCCTGCCAGCTTCCTGCACCTGCCTCCATGGTATATGCCTCAGCCCCCTCTCCCAGGACTAAATTATGTAAGGACACTCTGTATACAACCATAATAGGAATTTCTTTGGTGGGGCCTGCAGGGCTGGTCTTGCAGGAGCCAAGATGCGGACTTTGTCAGCTTGTCACCTTTCTGTGACTTGTTTCCATCTGAGATGGAAGTTGCATCTGAGATGTTGGCCTGCAGCCAAGTAACATAATAAAGGAAGCAGGACAGATAAACAATAGGGAGTGGTTTATAATAAATGTGGGCCCTGTGTTACCAGGGCTCCTTATTGTTCAAGAGATGTTGGAAATCTGGATTTTTATGAAAATTCTCAACTTTTTAACAATAGCAAACAAATTTTAAAAACTTAAGTGTGGGAGGCGCTTTAGTAGCTCAGTCAGTTGAGTATCCGACCCTTTGGCTCAGGTCATGATCTCTCAGTTTTTGGGTTCCAGCCCCATGTTGGGTTCTGTGCCTGCATAGGATTTTCTCTCTCCCTCTCTTTGCCCCCTCCCCACCTCTCAAAATAAATAAATAAACATTAAATATTAAAATTTAAGTGTAGAAACCAAACTTGTCTGTGTGCTGGTATGGCCCATGGGCTGCCAGTTTGTAATCTCTGTTTTAAGAATTCTTAGCCTGGGGGGACTTGGGTGGCTCAGGTGGTTAAGCTTCAGACTTAATTTCCGGTCAGGTCATGACTTCACACTTCATAGGTTCAAGCCCCACATTAGTTTGCCCTGACAGAGGGGGAGCCAGCTTGGGATTCTCTCCCTCTCCTTCTCTCTCTGCCCCTCCCTATTCTCTTTCTCTCTCTCTCTCTCAAAATAAATAAATAAACTTTAAGAGTTCTCAGCCTGGGGTATATTTTTGGAAGATAGAGGGTCCATAGCTTTCATCATGCTCATAGGGATTTGTTTTGAGGATTTGTAAACCCAAAAATTAAAGTACCCTTGTGTTAATTAGTGACAGTACACCCCAACTAGTGCACCTTATAGTTTACAAAAGCCTTTTTCCAGTTAAAACAAAGCAAAACAAAACAAAAACAAAACAAAACCCTTCTGAAAATACCTCTTCTGACTCCATGTAAGAAGGGGGTAAAATTGGATGTAGAAAGGCAAAATGCAAGGAGTTGGGACCCAGCTGCCCCTCTAGTGAAACTCAACACCCCCTCCCCCAGCCCCTTCCCCCAGGCCTAACAGACCAAGACACAGAAGTAGGCTTGGGGACCCCAACTTCCACAGCTGCGAGCTCCTTACCCGCCCAGGCCCGAACTGTGTGGAGCCACGATCCCCAAACACAGGGCTGCTGCCACAGCGGCATCCACGGAAGATCCCTGTTTACTGAGCACCTCGATGCCCAGTGATGTGCAATGGGCAGCATCAGTCACCACCGCACCCTGGTGAAAGATCTGGGAAGGGAAAGGGGTCTAGGTGGGGGCAGTAGGAGACCCCTGTCCCCTTAAGGCACCTCCACCAACCCCAGAACCTCCTCAGGGGCTAGGGGTGGGAGGCCTGCCTTCTTGTTCCCTATGACTCTTCCCATTGCCTCTAGTGCCTCTCACCTGATCAGGAGCCTTCCTGGTTCTGTCCTCCTCATACCTTGAGTCCCTCCCTTTGGGACCTTCCTCTCCCATGTCACTGTCCTCTCCCCTTTCCATTTGCTGGCCTCCTCCTTCACTCAGCCATTCCGCAATGCCCACGGTCTCCTCAAGCACTTTCCCACTCCCTCCTCTTCGGTTCCCTCCCTCTGCCCCTCCCCCAACCCCTTCACCTGAGGGTCCCCGAAGTAAATCTGCATGACGAGCGCCACAGTGACACCCGTGGCGAAAGTGAGGCAGGCCGTGACGATGACCGTGAGCCCGTCTTGGCGGCAGGAGCACTCAGCAGCTGCCGCGGAGAACGGGTCCTTGCGTGTCTCCCGCAGCGGCGACCCGTCCTGGCTGCCCATCTCCGACGACGTGGAAGGCAGCCGCTGCAGCCGCGCAGACTTCAGGAAGGAGTCCGGGTCTGCGGGGCGGCAGCCGGGTAGGTATGCGCACCTCTTACCCGGCCCTGCCCGCCCTCCAGGCGGAGCTATTCTGTGTGCCCCTCTCCCCGCCCCTGTCAAGCAAACCCCACTAGACGGCACTGCTCACCCTTTAGCGTCTCCCCAATACACCCCTGAAGGGGGAATCGGCGTCCTGGCTGGAAAGACAAGGACCCCCAGGTAGGCAGCAGGAGGCTGGATGTCTAGCCCCTAGGTGAAACTTCCTGAGACCCATAACCCACCTAGAGACCTGGGACCCAGGACCCAGGACCCAGTGCAAAGAATACTTCCTGGAGTGCAAGAGGTTTGTGTCCTCCCTGGAAACCAGATCCTGCCCCAGCTGGGGCCAGCCTTCTGTGCAAGGAGGTAGCTACATAAACTGAATGGACAGGCAGGCCCTGGCTTCCAACCTTGCTTGACTTATCCATTCACTCATTCAACAAATATGGAGGGCCTGCGATGGGTCTGGCTCTCTGCTAGATATAGGGAAAAGGAATAGACAGTTTCTGACCTCATGGAGTTCACAGGCCAGTGGGAGAAAAGAAAATAAACAAGTAAACAAAAGAATATATCATCACAACTGTGGCAAGTGCTATGAAGGATGACATGATGAGAATAATGGTGTGCCTTCTGGGTTGCTTAGCTGGGGAAATCAGGCAAGGCTTCTCAGTGGAGGTGACTTTTAAGATGAGAACTAAACGATAAGAAGGAGTTAGCCATCATATGTAGAGCAAAGGATAAGTGTGTAGAGTGTTCCAGAAAGAAGGAGCAGCAGGCCACAAAGGCCCTAAGGTAGAATAAGCTTGGTATGTTAGAAAAAAAATAACCAAGGCCTGAGTGGCTCTGACGTGGTGAGCAAGAGGAAGGAGTGGTATGGTGGAGGCTAGGCCAGGTGCACTGGGTCTTGTGGGCTTGTATTTAATCCTAAGAACCACAGGAGGCCATTGCAGAGTTTTAAGCAAGAACCTGGAGCCATCTGTTTTGTGTTTTAAAAAGATTCCTCTGGGGCGCCCGGGTGGCTTAGTCGGTTAAGCGTCCGACTTTCGCTCAGGTCATGATCTCGCGGTTCGTGAGTTCGACCCCCGCGTCTGGCTCTGTGCTGACTGCCAGCTCGGAGCCTGGAGCCCCTTTCAGTCTGTGACTCCCTCTCTCTCTGACCCTCCCCTGCTCACGCTGTCTCTCTCTCTCTCTCTCCTATAAAAAAAAAAAAAAGATTCCTCTGGCTGCTATCTGGAGAATGAATCTGAGGACAGTAAGAGTGGAGCAAGCTACTACTTGCTGGCTGACTATGAGCAAGTCACTTCAAGCCACAAGCCTCACTTTTCTGATCCTAATAATGGAGCTAATCCCTACTGGCCAAAATGGATATAAGGATTCGTTGAGATGATTCTACAAGGCACCTTCTAGTTACTTCTATCCCTTTTCCACCAGGGCTGAGGCCCTCTTCCATCCCACAATTTTCCTCCTCTGGGTTATGTTAGCCTTGAAATCTGTTCTCTAAATAGCCTAAAGGTCCTGGGTGTTTCTGAACAGTAAAGAAAGGAACTGATGCCTTGACCTTAATACCCTTGGCTGTATGTACAATGTATTTTAAGAAGTTAATTCATTCAATAAATATTTTTTGAGCACCTCCTACTATATACGAAGAGGATAACCCCTTTAAAAATATGTGGGATAATATTGAAAATTGAGTGTTATATTTTCCTGTTTAAAATACTATCATGGTTCATCAGTGCCAACATGATGAAAATCCAAGCTCTTTGCTGGCATTCAAGGTCCTTCAAAATCTGCACTTCCCTCTTCTTTATAAAAATGAAACCACATACATATATAGATAGTTTCTAGAAAACATGTATAGTGGTTACTTCTGGGGAAAGATGCTGAAGGAAGGAATGAGATGGGGTGGGAGAATTTCTTGTTTGAAATTTTTATTACATATATATATTTTCTAATCAATACATACAAATATTTTTTTAAGATTTTATTTTTTAAGTAATCTCCACACCCAACATGGGACTCATACTCACAACCTCGAGATTAAGAGTCACATGCTCCAATGACGGAGCCAGCCAGGCACCCCTAAATGAATACATATATTGTTATTGTTGTTTTTTAATTAAAATACTTTTCTTTTAAAGTTTATTTTTATTTATTTGAGAAAGACATAGAGAGCATGCGGGGCAGGGGGCGAGAGAAAAGGAAAGAAAGAATCCCAGCAGGGTCTGTGCTGCCAGCGTAGAGCCTGAAAATTTTTTTTCTTTTAGAGAGAGAGAGAGCACACACACACGTGAGCTGGAGAGAGAGACAAAGGAAGAGAGAGAGAGAGAGAGAGAGAGAGAGAGAAGTAGGCTCCATGCTCGGCAAGAAGCCCAGTTTGAGGTTTGATCCCAAGACCCTGGGATCATGACCTGAGCTGAAATCAAGAGTTGGATGCTGGGGGCTCCTGGGTGGCTCAGTCGGTTAAGCATCCGACTTCAGCTCAGGTCATGATCTCACAGTTCGTGGGTTTGAGCCCCACATCGGGCTCTGGGCTGACAGCTACCTCAGAGCCTGGAGCCTGTTTCAGATTCTGTGTCTCCCTCTCTCTCTGACCCTTCCCTGCTCATGCTGTCTGTCTGTCTGTCTGTCTCTCTCTCTCTCAGAAATAAATAAAAAACATTAAAAAAAAAAAAGAGTTGGATGCTCAACTAACTGAATCACCCAGGTGCCCCTATATATTTTTAAATTAAAAGAAAAAATCGTGGGCAGTTAGAAATAGAGAAGAAAATTTTTACTATTCTTCACTTTTTTTTTTTACCATAAACATTTGTTTTTGTTTTACCTTTTGTAAGGTAAAACAAATTGTAATTTGTTTTACCTTTTTTATTTAAAAAAAGAAACTTGTCTTTGGAAGCCTCCCTTAGCTGATCATGCTTGCCTCTACTCCACAGCACTAGCACCACATAGTCTTTAAATAAAACTGGAATTCATTCAATAAACAGATGTTAAATACCTACTGTGGGCACAGAACTCTCCTTGGTCCCTGGAGGTTTCAAAAGAAGTGCAGGAAATGGTTTTGAATTTATATTTATTGATGCTAACTATATTCCAAGCACTTTATATACATTCCCTCACTGAAACATTCCCATAACTTTATGAGATAGGCCTACTCTCTCCATTTTGCAGATGAAGAAACTTGGGACTAGAAAAGATGACGTTGCCCACTTAAGGTCATAAAATGAATAAATGGCAGAAGCAGGAATAACTCAAAACCTCCTTTCCATTGCTCCACAAGGCAGGAGTCATTTTCACACTCAAAAGCCAACCTTATAAGCTAATTCTAGTTGATACTTGTCCTTAAACTGTTTTCTCCAATCAGGTATGAGGGACCAGGAGGTGAAGAGTTTCATTAGAGTTGGATCTATGTAAGACTTTTTATTCCATCAATCATTAAGTTATTCATTTATTCAACGAAAATATTTACTGAATACCCTATTGTGTAAGCACTAGGGCAATAAAACCATCGATTTAACTGATATGTAAGAGCAACCGCAGGATACTGGGGAAAGGTTAGTTTGGAATCAGAAGACACAAGCCTTTTGGGAGAAAGATGGAGTTTAATTTTGGTGATTCTGAATTTGTAGGACATTAGCAGTTGTCTAGAGGCAACTGGCCTAGTAGGCATCTGATTTTTATCTGCTTAGCTGTCATTTCCATTCAATTCTCTTTTAGAAAATACCATCTCCTCTCTCTCCTTCCTCATTTTCTCATTCCTGACCAGAGTGAGTATGTGACCTAGGCCTAGCCCATCAGAACAGGTACCTCTATACAGTAACAGTTTCAGGGACAGGCATGTGACCAGCACCAGCTCAATGAGACTAAAACTTTGTTCTATTGCTGGAACCATTGGGAAAGGGGAAGGCTTTCTTTCTGCCTAGATTGCTAAGATAGTAAGCATAATAAACCTGTTGCTGCTGGGGGGCATGTTGCCCCACAATATGAAAGGGGACTCTGAAGATGAAGCCCATGAAAAGTAAGACAAAGCAAAAGATGAAAGCCAATTCCTTTTTAGATGCCGTGATCCAGCTATGTCTGATGCCCCATATCCCTGAATTTTTCAGTTATGCTACCAAATAAAATTCTCTTTTAAGATTAGCTCCATTTTGGCTGAGTGTATGACAAAAGAATCCTGAACAGAGTTGAGCTGGCAAGTCTAGAGCTCAGGAAACAGATCTTGGCTAGAAACAGAGGTCATCCCTGGCTTGCTTATTCCTTAAGGGAAGAATCATTAAAGATTTTTGAACCAAGGAATGACATGACCAGAAGTTCAGGGTACTAAGTGGTTTGGGGTTGGGAGGCAGATAGTAGCTAGAAGCCTGTGGGTAATACAAGTAAGACAGGATTTTGGCTTAGTCTACAGTGTGGTAGCAGGATGATGAGATGGAATCTGCAAGATACTTAGGAGGACAAGAGAGCATCTGAACACCATTTGGAAGTAAGAGGAAGGAAAGAAATCATGGGTAGCTCCTGGGCTTCTACCGTGGAGACTGGATGAATGGCAGTGTCACTAATTGAGAATGACATTGGGGGAACGGCAGGTATGGCGAAGAGATGATAAATTCAACATAGATCATACCGAAAGTAAAGCACTTGCAGGACATCTAGAGGCAGATGCCTGTGACAGATAGGAACACATGGGCCTGGAGCTCAGGAGAGAGTCAAGAATTTCCCCAACCTTGGAGTGGTTACCATTTAGCTCTATTTTCTACAGGGTCAGTTGTAGGGTACCTGGCACTTGGTTCCGGGGAGTGGCAGGCTAGAGGCTAGCTGGGCACAACCAAAATCCTGGATAAGAGGATGGGGCAGTGCCAGTAAGTGGCACTACCAGGTTAAGAACATAGGAGATCATGTTAGCTAACAGGCCAGTCCAGCTGGCCAAAGAAGCCTCGGGGCCTAGAAGTAGTGCTCCAAGACATAGCATTGAAATGACTACATAGGTATGATGGTAAGAGTCCTTGGAACTTTAGTGTACAAGTGTGACATAAGGTACAGATTCCCAGAAATTCAGGTGACAAAGGTCTCTGTTGGATTTTTGTATAGCTGAGGGAAGAATCTATATTACCTCCCCAAGGTACTCCCTCCCCTGCTAGTCATTCATCCTGAGATCTCTTTTATTCATTTATTCATTCAACAATTCTTATTGAGTGCTTAGCACTGTGATGGACGGTGGAGAAAGGATGGTGAACAAAACAGTCACAGTCCCATCCTCATAGGGCTTACAAACATGGAGTAATCACATGACTGGTCAAATAATCACAGGCTTGATAAATGCTAAGACATTTATGGGGAGCCAGGAGAAAACATGTCAGGGTTTTTCCAATCTCTGGGTTAAGAGAGATAGGCATTCCCAGTTGAGCTAGAAGAGGAAACTAAGACCCAGACCAAGAAAGGGCTGCCCATTGTCATACAGAATCAAGGCAGTGCTGGGATCAGAATGGCACTCTTGAGCCCTGAATAAAGGACATGGTTTCAGGCTGCAGTCCACAAGGACACAACTTCCCATTACTCTCCCTGTTACCTCCTGATACCAGGGTTACTCCTTCTGTAAAAGAAGTTTTGATCTGCAGCTTGGACATGTGATGTCCTCCTCTGCCTTCCCTACTCCTCCCTCCAGGTAGGGTACAGTCTAGTTAGATTGGCAGGGGCTGCTAGTAAAGGCCAGATGACTGGGAACTTGTGGAGCGGGAAAGAGTTTGGGGCTGTCAGGCTGGGAATAGCTACAGAAGGGCCAGGCTGGAGAAGGCTGGGTCAGGGAAGCAGGATCTGCCAGGTTGGTAAGGGAGAGGGCTCAAGTGCAGGCCCTGAGAGGAAGAGAGTTAAGCAGAAGGATGCTCTAATGCCAGGAAGTGACGTTGGAGGAAAGAATGATGGGGGATGGAGGATGAAGAATGGAGAGGAAGATAGAGCTGGGCCACATGGATAGGAGGGAGAGCCCTAGGGAAGAAATGCTCAGAGACCTAATGGCCCTCAGGTCTCCCCCCTCCCTACTCTGGCCCCTTGCAGTCCCTGCAGAGGGCCAAGAACACAGTAAAATTCTGGAGCCTATTTCCTAGGGGGCAGGGTACCTTACTAACATCCTGGCCTGATCCATGGCTCCGGGAGGGATGAGGTAGTCCACAGGGCAGAGAAGGCACTCTGGTCTCCAAGGACTCTGAGAGGTCATGCGGTCCATCCCCCTGTCTCCCAATACTTAGCTCTCACAAACAGACGGGAATCATACCCTCTTTCCCCCTCCCGGGACATGAAGAGATTCTCAGCTTCTCCCTAAGGTGTCTCCTTCCCACAATCCTTAGCTGTGGGGAAGTTCTTCCCAAGACCTAGCCTCTACCGATCCTGCTGCAGTCTGTTCTCTGTGACTAGAGAACGGCCTCTTCTGGGTGATCACGGCTGTTTCTTAGCATCTTCCCTCCAACATTCCTTCCTTATTAGTTGGTTCTTCCCAAGAGGTAACCCCAATCCCTGCTACTGCAGTCCCTAGCATCATTCTTCCTTGTCGCATCCTAAGCCTCCAAAACAAAAATGCATCTGCAACCTCACTAGATAATTAACAGAGACAGGGAGAAGGGAGAGGTCCAGGAGGAAGGGGATGAATTAGGGAGATGGAGACTGGAGGTGATGCTCCGCGCAGATGAAGGAGGACCGGGGACGTCCCCAGGGGGCAGGGACCCGGCCAGCGGGCCTCACCGGTATCGGGGTCTCCCAGGAAGGCGTCCTCGTCCTTGCGGCCCCTCAGAGGGGCCGCGGGCGCCGGCTCGTCCTCCGGCAGCCTCGGGAAGCTGGTGATGCTCATGTAGTCCACGGGCGAGTAAGCGCCCAGGGCGCTCTCCTGACTAGCCTCGTTCTCCGCCGCCATCCTCGCCCGCGCCCCCCAGCAGCGCAGTGCCTGCCGGAAGTGGTTCGGCGGGGGCGAGGGGGGCGGGAGAGGGCGGGGCTTGAGCTCTAGGGCAGCCAGGAGGGGGCGCCTCACCACAACCCCCGCGGGCAATCGAGGTCTGACTGCACACCCCTCCTCCACCTAGCTCTGTCAGCCTGTAGTCGACCTGCATGCAAGTGGGCAGTGTGGGTGTGGATGGGGAGCCTAGAGGGTGGATCTTGAAGAGCACGCGGGGGATGGAGGGGGAGAAGCGGGCTGTAAGCCCGACCAGAGAGGTTTGGGACACCTTACGCAGCCCTGGGGCCAAACCCTTCCTCCTTTCAGTTTGAGCTAGAATCCTCCCCTGACCCCAGACCCCTCTTTTTTTTTTTTTTTTTTGCGATGACTTTTATTTATTTTTTTTATTTTAATGTTTATTTATTATTATTATTTTTTTTTTTACAAATAGTTTATTGTCTAATTAGTTTCCACATAACACCCAGTGCTCATCCCCACAAGTGCCCTCCTCAATGCCCACCCCTCCTCCCCCCACATCCACCAGTCCTCAGTTTTTGTCAGCATTCAAGAGTCTCTCATGGTTTGCCTCTCTCCCTTTCCCCCACCATTTCCGCCCTTCTTCTCCCCCTTGGTCCTCTGTTAAGTTCCTCCTAATCCTCCTATACGTGCACACATATGATATTTGTCCTTCTCTGCCTGACTTATTTCGCTCAGCATCACACCCTCAAGGTCCATCCATGTTGCTACACATGGCCAGATTTCATTGTTTCTCATTGCCATGTAGTATTCCATGGTATAGATAAACCACATCTTCTTGATCCATTCATCTGTTGATGGACACTTAGGCTCTTTCCATGTTTTAGCTATTGTGGAGAGTACTGCTACGAACATTGGGGTACATGTGATCCTCTGCATCAGCATTTCTGTATCCCTTGGGTAAATTCCTAGCAGTGCTATTGCTGGGTCATAGGGGAGTTCTGTTGTTAGTTTCCTGAGGAGCCTCCACACTGTTTTCCAGAGGGGCTGTGCCAGTTTACATTCCCACCAACAGTGTAGGAGGGTGCCCATTTCTCCACATCCTCGCCAGCATCTAGAGTTCTCTGATTGGCTCATTTTAGCCCCTCTGACTGGCGTGAGGTGGTATCTCAGTGTGGTTTTGATTTGTATTTCCCTGATGAGGAGCGATGCTGAGCATCGTTTCATGTGTCTGTTGGCCATCTGGATGTCCTCTTTGGAGAAGTGTCTGTTCATCTCTTCTGCCCATTTTCTTCACTGGGTTGTTTGTTTTTCGGGCATGTAGTTTGGTGAGTTCCTTGTAGATTCTGGATATCAACCCTTTATCTGATATGTCATTTGCAACTATCTTTTCCCATTCCGTTGGTTGCCTATTAATTTTCTGGATTGTTTCCTTGGCTGTGCAGAAGCTTTTAATCTTGAGGAGGTCCCAACAGTTTATTTTTGCTCTTGATTCCCTTGCTTTTGGGGATGTGTCAAGTAAGAAGTTGCTGCGGTGGAGGTCAAGGAGGTTGTTTCCTGCTTTCTCCTCTAGGGTTTTGATGGTTTCCTGTCTCACGTTCAGGTCCTTTATCCATTTTGAGTTTATTTTTCCCAGACCCCTCTTTCAAGAGACTCCGCCTTCACACGCACCTTCAGTCCCACCCTATGCTTCATCCTCAGACTGTTCTTCACTTTGAGACACCTCCTTGGATGTCTCTCCTGGGACATCAGATCTCTCCCCGGACCCCCAACACTTCTCAGATTCCTCTTCCAATCAACCCTTCTGGGGCCCCATACCTATCGCATAGGACAGGTAGTCCAAACTTGAGTGCGTGCTGGGATGTTTAAAAGCAGATCCCCAGACTGCACTCTAGAGATCATGAGTATAGGCTAGGATGGGGGTCTCTGGAATCTAAATATTTACCATCATTTTAAGAATTTTTGATGTGGTTCCAGAAAGGACACTTGGAGAGAGAAGCAATGGTGGTGGTGGTGTGGCAGGAGTGGGGTGGAGTTGAGGGGGAGGGATAAATGGGAGAGGAATGGGTCTCTGTAGTCTAGGTGTCTGCGCTGTGGGGACCACATATAAACCATGTCATCTTAGGCAAGACATTTAATCTCATTGAGTATCAGTTTCCTCATCTGCAAAATAGAATAATAGTATTTATCTCAGAGGGCTGTGAAGATTAAATAACATGTTGGAAAGTGCTCAGTATAGATCATGGCACTTACTCAATAAATATCATAACTATGATTACTGTTATTATTTCCTTAATTTCATGAATTCTCATCCTGTCCAACCCAATCCATCCTCTTCCTACCCTAAGGAATTCCGACTACAGTATAGTTTGCATTACTACCCCATCTCTAAGGATGGGTGGGGGCTCTCTTTCTTATGAGGCCTCTGGCCCAAACTTCCATTGCACAGTCCACAGGCAAGAGGGAAGGGGCTGGTGAAGTCCCTGGGGACACATCCTCTGCTTCCCCAACCATTTGAAAAACTACTATCGGCCCAGCAGCTGCAGTGCCATATGTAGACAGCAGGGGACATCAGTGTATTGAGAACAGCTTTAAGACTTGGGAGAAGGGCTTGGGGAGAAAAGAGAGCTGGGTGCTGAGGAGGGAGGGAGGGGAAGAGATGACTGCCTATACTAGGAATGTGTGCCTATTGCATGTGCCTTCTTCCCTACAGAAAGGTTTGTATCTCCTCAGTGCCGTCTGTAGGGCTCATGATGCTTCAGGGAAGTCTGATCCCCCCCTGTAGTCTCCACTAAGTGAGGCCTGTGATCCCTTAGTAGTGTATTTCCTCAGTGTTGTGAGAGGCCCCATAGTGGGGTTTAAGTCTTCTCACTGGAGTCTATGTCCCTTTAGTAAAACCTATTATCTTCTCTATCGCCTAGGAGGAAGTCCATGTCCCCTCAATAGAATCAGAGAACTTCAATGCCTTTTATGTCATATTAGCAGGGTCCACAGCCCTTCAGTGAGATCTCAGATCCTTCAGCAAGATCTGTGCTCCCTTAATGGAGTACCTTCAGTAAAGTGTGGGTCTCTTCAGTGCAGGTAATGCCTTCTCGATGAAATATCTGTCTCTTCAGTGGGGTCCATGTCCACCCCATGAAGTTTGTATCCCTTCAGGGAGCCTTGAGACTTTCACTTTAGGATTGAATAGGCTCTGGATCATAGGTCTGGCAGTGGGAAATTTTTGTTTTTTCAGTTTAGGGTGTGTTGGGCTTGTGGTTAGCCTGACAAAGAACAAAGGAGAAGGTGGGAAGATGGTCTGGGCCTAATGGGGTCACAAGCTCTGTGTAGGCTTCAGGGGGTGGGGGCTGGCTGCTTTGACCCTCAGAATCACCCTTGAAGGATCTAAGGACCCTTCCTACTTTGACAGTTATTCTGTGAACTGATGGGTGGAGAGGGCCCTTCGTGGTAGTGGGTACAGGTGGGAGATAGAGGGTCCTGTCTGGCCTCTCCTTTCTTTTTTTTTTTTTTACAAATAGTTTATTGTCAAATTAGTTTCCACATAACACCCAGTGCTCATCCCCACAAGTGCCCTCCTCCATGCCCACCCCTCCTCCCCCACATCCATCAGTCCTCAGTTTTTGTCAGCATTCAAGAGTCTCTCATGGTTTGCCTCTCTCCCTTTCCCCCACCATTTCCGCCCTTCTTCCCCTTGGTCCTCTGTTAAGTTCCTCCTAATCCTCCTATACGTGCACACATATGATATTTGTCTTTCTCTGCCTGACTTATTTCGCTCAGCATAACACCCTCAAGGTCCATCCATGTTGCTACACATCTGGCCTCTCCTTTCTGGAGCGGAAGGGATGGAGGGAAGCCAGAGGTAATTGAGCCCAGTTGTGGCAGGTAGGAGGGGTTTCTTAGTGAAGTGAAGAGATTGGGAAGGAAAGAAGGGTGATTTTTCCTATTTTGCATAGGCCTTAGTATTTTACAAGCATTACCTTCAGCCTGATGAGGGGAGTCAGGAGACCTAGGTTTGGCCCTAACCTGGTTGTTTTCTCTGTGACCTTGCACAAATTCTTTCCTTTCCCTGAGTTTACCATTTGTGTAATGAGGAGGTGGGTTTGTTAGTAAATACCTGAAGGCACCTCCTAGTCTTCACTTGAGTCTTGTACTTGAGATCTGGATGGGAATTTGTGGAGGCAGGGAGATTGAAGGCATATCTTCAGAGGTGGGAGAAAAATCTGAGCCGGCCCCAAGGTTAGCAGAGAGGGCACCCTGTCCTCAGGCCGTGCCCTCAACGTCGTCGTGGAAGGAGGTTTTCCTGGGGACAGAGGAGAGGGGGTTACTCAGACCTGGGGAATAGTTCTCAGAAGGGAAAAGTGCCACCCGAAAAGGACCCTAGTCCACCTAACTTTCGAAATCGGTGGAGTGACAGGCTTGTGCAATCAGATCACGGGGCTGCTCCATTATGGGCCAGATCCAACTCCTCTCCGTTGCCCAGCTCTTTCCTGCTCGAGCCCCGCCCTAACCAAACTTCTCATCTATCACTCCAAGACCCCACCCCACTATAGTCACTCCATGCTTCAGCCTCCTCTCCTGTCACATCCAGGCTCGCCACTCCCTGTCACTCCATGACAGAAGGCCCACCTCATCTACTGTCACGCCTGGCCCCTCCCCTCCTCTGTCACTCCGAGATGCCAGCCTCTCTTGTCACGCCCGGCCCGCCCCTTCAGCTCTTCCCCTATGGCCCCACCCCTTCCGCAGTCAGCTCCGCCTCTACCTCCAAGCAATACTCGTCTTTCCCCAGTTCGTGTCATTGCTAACACACGTTCCACCCCTACCGAGCGTGGCTCCGCCTCTTCGGGTCGCCACGCCTCCGCCCGCCTGGCCTCTCCTCCTCCCATAAGGCCCCGCCCCTGGGCCAGTCTGTTTTCCTCTCCTGGGCGCGAGAAGCAACGGCAAAGGCTCCTACAACGCTCGGAACTTGAAGCTATGGGGCTTCCGGAGGAGCGGGGCAGGACTGGGAGCCGGGAGCAGGAGGAAACTGGAGCCCAGAGCCGAGTGCAGAGTTGGTCTCCGCCGCCCGAGGTCACCCGTTCCGCGCACGTTCCCTCGCTGCAGCGCTACCGCGAGCTGCACCGGCGCTCTGTAGAGGAGCCGCGAGGTGAGGCCGGGCCCGGGCGGTCCTGGGTGGGGTCAGTGAGGAGGGAAGGGGGTTTCCAGAAGAGTGAGAAATCGGACGCGAGGCGTGGGGAACGGGGGTTACGTGGGGAGGTTGGGGTTCCCTGAAGGAGTTGCGTTTTCCCTTGGGAGGTTGAAAGGGTCCATGAATCTTTGAGGAGATGGTAAAGAAGTTCCGGGAGGATCTGGGAGTTCTGTGCGGAGGAGGGTTCTGTGAGGAGATGAGGGTTCTCTAGGAGTTGGGGAGTTCCTTGGAGACTTGGGGATTTTGTGAGGAGATGGGGCTTCCTTGAGGAGAGTGAAAGTTTCATGAGAAAAGGAGGAGAGTTCCTACGGTGAAAAGACGGGTTCTCAGAGGAGAAGAGGAACCTCGAGGGGAGGAGAGCCGCAGAATTTTCTTTGCTCCCTTTCACGCCAACTCAGCCTTTGCCTCCTGACACCTTTACCCTGTGACTTAGTCTCCACAGTGGTCAGTAACGGGTCTGGTTCCCGTCCGGGAGGTCCCCCACATTAGTAACGGAGTCCCGGGTCTCGTTTTCATATTTCATCAATTCCAGTGGAAATTATGCAATGTAAGAGTGAACAAGTCACCAAAATGCAGTTTAAAAAAAGAAAACGGGCAGGGATTGTAGTAACTCAGAAATTCTGATAGAAAGTCCCATGTCTTTAAGAATGTATAAGGAACATACTTTGCCCTTGCCCTTAGTCTGGGTAAGGTGTCAAAACTGTACCTGTGTTCGGAGGCAGCATTATGTTTGGCATTGGGATAAGCATGGACAATGAATCAAACCACCCCCAAATCTACCATTCATTCACTGTGAGGTCTTAAGCAGAGTTTAAAACCTAAGATTCACTTTCCTTATCTGTAAGATACGGATAACAATACTTGCCTTCTAGGTTTGTTTGAGGTCTAAAACAGTTGATTAAATGTGCATGATAGAGTGTCTGAAGCACAGTAGGCATTCAGTAAATGGTGGTTAGTTTGATAACCAAAAGAACAACGTGGACCAAGGGATTACTGAGTAATGTAAGACAGGATTGAATCAGGCGTGGGTAGAGTGGTTGATTGCTACACAGGCAGTGTTCAAGTTTGAATCCTCAGACCTCTTTTCACTTCTCTTCGTTCTCTATATTTCCCCCCATCATGAGTTCATCTGTTTTCCATCTAGTTCCACAAATATAACTTCTATATATTTAGCCCTGTGCTCAGGATCCCACTTATGCTCTGGTCCCAAATTTTATAGGTCTGTAGACCATTTTATTCTCATACCTTGATATTACACCATATTTAACATGACTGTGCCTGGGATTTATCAATTTTCCCTCCTAAACCTGGGCTCCCCTTATTTTCTAATCCCTGTCAATGACACTATCCCAAATTAAATCTTTCATCATCTTCTTCTCTAATAAGATCTATGTATCAACTATAGATGGATCTTTTCTCTGTATCCCACTTAAGATTGCTTACTGCTTACTGAGCACAAATACCTGTTTGAGGTAGACTATAGCCCCATTATGCAGAGAAGAAAACTGAAGTGTAGAGAGGTTAACAAACTTGCACAAGGTCATAAAGCTACATAACAGTGGATCTGGGATTTGATCTAAGATAGTCTTAACTACAGAACCTATATTCCTGATAGCTATACACTTCCTCTTCCCTGACCCCACAGTCTGCCCTTTCACCAAATTCTGTTAAATCCTCTGTAAAATGTCTCTGCTTACCTTTTCTTCCATTCCCACAGAACCTTTTAATTCAAGGAAGCAGCCTCCTAGTTGTTTCTCCTGTCTTCTGGTCTCACCCGCCTTCAATCTCTCTGACAGACTTATCTAAAATAAACACTATTAGATTGAGATTCTGGAAACATTGCTTTCGTAAGTCACTTCAAAAAACTTTCACTAGTTCCCTATTTCCTTCAATTTCATATTAAAATTCTTTTGCTCATTCAAGGTCTGGATAACTAGCTATACCTTATCTCTCTATTCTGATTTCCCATTATTTCTTACCACACCCCTTATTCTAGACCAGTCATTCTCATTGATATACTGGTTTCTCATCTCCTTGCCTTTGCCCTTTTCCTTCTGCTCTTCTCTACCTAGTCAAATCCCACCAGTTCCACACAGCATTCCGTGATCATCCAGTTCATGCTCATCTTTTCTTCTTCTGAACTTTCATATTTAGAATGTATGCTAATGATGGGGTGCCTGGGTGGCTGGCTTAGTCAGTTAAGCATCTGATGCTTGGTTTCAGCTCAGGTTGTGATCTCACAGTTTGTGAGTTCAAACTCTGTGATTCATTGTCAGCACTAAGCCTGCTTGGGATTTTCTGTCTCCCTTTCTCTCCGCCCCCCCAAATAAATAAATAAACTTAAAAAAAAAAAGAATGTGTACCAATGAAACATCCATATTTCAATACCTCCACCAGAATAAAACAAACCCTTCCCAAAACAAAATTAAGTGATCATAAAACTCAGTTTTCTTTTTTTTTTAAGTTTATTTATTAATTTTAAGGCAGGTGGAAGAGGGAGAGCATGAGTGGGTGAGCGAGTGCAAGTGGGGGAGAGGCACACACAGAATCTCAAACAGGCTCCACACTGTCAGCACAGAGCCCCATGCAGGGCTTGAACCCACGAAACGTGAGATCATGACCTGAACCAAAATCAAGAGTCAAACGCTTAACTGACTTAGCCACCCAGGTGTCCCAAAACTCAATTTTCTACATCCTTATTGATATACATAAATGGGGTTCATAAATAATTTTATATAACCTATACCTACTATTATCACTTAAAAATATCTTTGAGTATATACATGTACTCAATGTAGTTGTAACAGATCTGATTTTGTATACTGGTTTCTAGCTGTGTGGTCTTTAGGAGAGTTTCCTATGTTTTCTGAGCTTTGTTTTTCTCATCTATAAAATTAGGATAGTTAATGTATACTTCATAGGACCATATAAACATTCAGTGAGGCCTTTTGCCTTATTTTGCTGCATTGGAGAGAGCAAGGTAGATCACCAGTAGCTCTACTGGAGCCATCTGAAGAAGCTTAGCCAGGGTTTTTGTTTTTGCTACATCTGCTCGAATCGCCACAGTCTGATCTGAGAAACATTGCCTCAGTATGTGCCGCCAATGTTTCTGTCAATATGCGAAGGATAAGTTGGATTGAGTAAACTTCCTTGAATGGGTCAGCCAAGGTACCTACCTTAACTGCAGATATCCAAGATATCTACCTCAATGCTCACTCATTGTACATAAAATAAAAATACTTCAATTATGAGTGTCTTAATATGAAAAAAAACCTCAATGAGAGGCACCTGGCTGGCTCAGTCAATAGAGCATGTGAGTCTTGATCTCAGGGTTGTGAGTGAGTTCAAGATCCACAATGGATATAGAGATTACTTAAAAATAAAATCTTATGGGGCGCCTGGGTGGCTTAGTCGGTTAGGCGTCCGACTTTCGCCTAGGTCATGATCTCGCGGTTCGTGGGTTCGAGCCCCGCGTCAGGCTCTGTGCTGACTGCCAGCTCAGAGCCTGGAGCCTGTTTCAGTCTGTGACTCCCTCTTTCTCTGACCCTCCCCTCCTCACGCTGTGTGTCTCTCTCTTTCCTACAAATAAATAAAAATATTAAAAAAATAAATAAATAAAATCTTAAACACACACACACAAAATTAGATTCAATAAGATTAGCCCGGTGCTTGGTAGAAGAATGGCATTTGCTAAAATGCCAGTTCCCATTTGCTCTCTTTTTAGTGGCCATTTAGTATGCTGGGTTCTTTTTTTTTTTTTAATGTTTTTATTTATTTCTAGGAGAGAGAGAGAGACAGCGTGAGCAGAGGGTCAGAGAGAGAGGGAGTCACAGACTGAAACAGGCTCCAGGCTCTGAGCTGGCAGTC